>OU898282.1:84686175-85068675 GCA_918026665.1 Diabrotica balteata | reverse complement strand
CCAGATGTATTAACTGCGGACAAGAGAAAAACGATGATCATAACTGTAGAGACCCACAAGACAGTTATTGTATACATTGTAAAAATTATGAACATAAATTCATTTCCAAACAATGTCCAAAATTTAAAGAACAAAACGAAATTAAAAGACATATGGCCGAAAAAAATTTAACATTCTTAGAAGCAAAGGACAGTCTAAAAAACTCTTACACATCTGCTGTTAGTACGAGAAATAGTTTTGAAGTATTAGGTATGCTAAATAACGAAAGCTTTCCACCTCTCCCAAGTCAAACTAACATCAAACATATACCTAAACCATCCTCATCCAATACCCAAAAACAAACACAAAAAGTACCTCCAAATCAACCTGAAACTTCTTCACATTTCAAAAAAAGAAAAGCCCAATCTCCCTTACCTGAACCTATGTTTCCTTTTGAATTTGGTCCAAAAAGACCTCTTCCCTCAAATATTTTACACAGTGCCGATCCTGATCCTAATACAGATGAATTTATAAACATATTTTTCAATATTTTTAAAAGTGTACTCGAGGAGTTTGATTCTTTTAGCGATTTAGAAAAGTTAGATAAAGCATACATTTATGATAAAATTAACAATTTTAATAAATTTAAGTAATGGGTAATAAAATAAAAAATAAAATAAAGATTTTACAATGGAATGCGCAATCGGCTGTAGCCAATAAACTGAGTTTACTTAAATGTTTAAATGAAAATATAATCGATATTGCCTTAATTTCAGAAACCTGGTTTAAGCCAGATAAACAATATAATTTCAAGGGTTATAATATTATTCGTAAAGATAGAAATGATGGTTATGCAGGTGTGGCAATCCTTGTTAGAAATGTATTTTGTTTTAAAGAAATTCCAATTAAGAAAAATTTTAATGAAAATATTTTAATGTGTGGTATACAAATATTGAATAACAGTGAAATAACAATAACATGTTTCTCTCTATACTGCCCACCTGATTTACGAACAACAACTGCCGATTGGGACGCAATTCTTAACTGTACCAAGTCAAATAGTATATTTGGAGGTGATTTCAATGCGCATCATTCAACATGGGGATCATACAAAAGTAACACCAAAGGCACACAAATTATAACCGCTTCAGACAATACGGAGTTAGTACTTCTAAACACCGGATCACCTACAAGGTTCACAAATAACGGGAATAATTCAGTCGTGGATTAAACTTTTGCAACTCCAGATATAGCAATTAATTGTGCATGGGAAACTTTACCTGATGTACTGGGTTCAGACCATTTTCCAATCATTATAGAAATTAACAAAGGCATGGAAAGTAAAGACATCATAATACACCCAAAAACAAAATGGAATTTGAATAAAGCAGATTGGACTCTATATCAAGAAGTTGCGAACAACTATTTCTCACAAAACATTAAAAATAGCAGTAACGCGGAAGATAATTATAGCTTATTAATTAAAGGGATAAATAAGGCAGCCAATGCCTCTATACCCATTTACCAACCCTTTAAACCGAACAAAAAAACTTCCCTTCCACCATGGTGGGATCAAAGCTGTGAAGAGGCTATTAAAAAAAGAAAACAAATGCTCAACACGTATAAGCAACAAAGCACTATGGAAAATTATGTAAAATGTAAAAACGAAATTTCAAAAACAAAAAAGTTTTTAAAAATTAAAGCTAAACTACATTGGCAGCTCTGGTGCGAAAACTTAAATAGAAATACACCATTGGCAAACATATGGACTCAGGCCAGAAAAATGAATAGGATATATAGGAAAGGTAATACATCGGATAATTATGAATGGCAAGAACAATTTTTAGATAAAATTACACCAGCTAATGCTATGGGTGATACCTCACACATTTTCTCAAAACAAAGACAAAATAACACCAACCATAAAATTTTTAGTCAACCAATTTGCTTAACAGAATTAAATTATGTCATAAAAAACAGAAAGAATACATCACCTGGATATGATGATATTAGATATCCTATGATATTCCAATTACCAAACAATGCCAAGATGTTTCTAATCAAAATTCTAAATGATATCTGGATCAATGGGGAAGGAATAGAAGAATGGAAAACGGCTATTGTAATACCAATCTACAAACCAAACAAAGACCCCCACCTATGTGACTCATATAGACCTATTGCACTTATGCCCTGTATACTCAAGGTTTTTGAAAGAATAATTAAAAACCGATTGAAATGGTGGTTAAATACAACCGGCGCTCTGCCAACTACACAATATGGCTTTAAAAAAGGTTTTGGTACCATAGATGCGGTGACACACTTAGTTACAGACATACAAATAGGCTTAACTGAAAACGAGTATAATGGAACGATGTTTCTAGATGTGAAAGGTGCCTACGACAATGTCAACTGGTTCATCTTACGGGAAAAAATGATACAATTACAAATCCCTCAAGAAGTTGCCAACACGATATGCAAATTATATATAAACAGACAAGTAGGGCTCAGAGGACATTATAGGTGCCCAGTAAAATACCAAACTGCAAATTTAGGTCTGCCACAAGGATCAGTCCTTGCACCATTACTTTTTAATATATATACTACTAATTTACACACCTCTATACCTAAAGCAACTATTATACAATATGCCGATGATTTTGTTGTTTATACACGTAGCAAATATCTCGACGAATGCATTAATCGTTTGAATTTAAGCACAAAACTCGTTTTAAGCTCCATAAGTGATTTAGGGCTTCAAATCTCCGCAGAAAAATCCAAAGTTATAATCTTCACCAGGCATAACATGAAACCGATGCAGAAAATTACAATATATGGTATAGAATTTCCGGTGGATACCAATGTCAAATACTTGGGAATCACATTAGACAGAAAATTAACCTGGAAACTTCATATTGAACAAATAGAGACAAAATGCAATAAAGGGCTAAACTTTTTAAAATCCATTATGCGAACTTGGTGGGGTGCAGAACCTCAAACAGCTCTACTCTTCTATAAAGCTTACATTAGATCAATAATTGATTATGGTTGTACACTCTATGGAACAGCCAATAAAACAAATCTACGTAAGCTGGATATTATACAAAACAAATCACTCAGAATATGTCTGGGAGCAATGAAATCTACACCACTTGAACCGTTAAGAGCTGAAGCAATCGAACCTCCATTAGAACTGAGAAGATCTTTTTTAGCTGAAAAAATGATTATTAAGTCGCTAAAGAAAAACTCACCATTCATTAGCAGCATATATAAATTAAACGAATACGACCTAACTAAGCCTTTTTGGATTCATAAACACTCTCCTCCTATTTGTGATGGATTAAGAAACGTGGCCTTAAAACCACAAACAAAGTTAGAGACCGACTACTTTGATCACTTTGTTTCCTGTGATGTGAATATACCACTTTATTCGGAGTTAGCATCATTTAATAGTATAGTCATAAATCAAATTTTAGAGGAACATCCAAATTACGTCACTGTATACACTGATGGATCAAAAAACACCGATGGTACAGGTTGCGCTTTCGTAATACCTAAACGTATACAGAAAAAATACAAGTTAAACAAAAACACATCTATTTTCACAGCTGAGGCAATAGCAATTCTAAAAGCACTAGAATATGTCTATCAGGAAGAGGATCAGAATGCTATAATCTTTTCCGATTCACTTTCCGTTCTTAAAATTTTAAAATCAAACTCAAACACAACTAATGATATTATTTTTAGCATCCAAGCAATTCTTAAACAATTACAAGATCAGAATAAATATGTAAAATTCTTCTGGGTCAAAGCACACGCAGGAATAACAAACAATGAAATTGCAGATCAAATTGCCAAAGAAAGCATAGTAATGGGGGAACAAATAAATTACGAATTAACTATAGACGAACAAATAGTCATAGCAAAACAGAGAATGATGAAGAAATGGTAGTATTTATGGCAAGAGTACAGCTTCACAAATCCAACACGTTACACCAGACTTGAAACCAAATTAAGGGGAAAACCTTGGTACCATGAGTACAATTACAGTAGAAAAAGTATAACTACTATCAGCAGAATGAAGTTTGGCCACGCATGCTATCCAGCACATTTATTTAAAATAAAAATACTTGAGAGTGATCTTTGCGAAGCCTGTAATAAAATCGGTGATCTTGACCACATCTTTTTTGATTGTTTAAAATACAGAGCTCAATCTAATGAGCTTTTCAGTAAACTTTTAAAATTAAACATTAAAAGCCCATTTAATATACTGCATCTTCTTTCTTTAGAAAAAAAAGAAATTTACGATTGCCTGCTGTCTTTCGTCAGAACAACGAATATACAAATATAACCACCTTTGTTAATTCCTTTTGTCTTTCCTTAATGTATGCATACCTATCTGTCCGAGGCCTACCTGTTATCGTTTATAAAAATGCCCTGATCGGCCCCTGGGCGAGAAGAGTGTAATCCCTGTGTATTCCCTGCATCTGTTTTTAAAAATTTGTTTCTGGCTGCGTGGGTATTTACCCTAAAGCCATTAAAAAAAAAAAATAAATCACGAGTGGTATTTAATTATACTATTTTATAAACAAAGTGATAGGTCAAAAATTCAGTAGAATGAGAGTATTTAATAATAATACATTTGATCTAGGTAACCCAAATCTACCCATTTTTTGAATAATTTACAATTAGTCATAATCATGAAATATTTATTATAACTATAAATAATTTGCTATAATTATTTTTTACCTATAACAATAAATAATTTGTACACGAAAAAAATACATTATTCTCGACTATAAATATTATAAACGGTGCAATTGTAAAAATTTTGAATAGTATGACCGTTATTAGGTGGATACAATGTATGTTGCTATTATTACTTGATGTACTTGGAGTATTCCTAAAAGTATTCACTATGTTCATAGCTTGTTGTTCACTAACGCCAGATTGTAGTAACTGACTAACTGCAGTGGCACGATTAGAGTGATTCGTTATTTTCACTTTTTTAGTGTCTAATCCTATCTTTTCTGCAGACATTTTTGTCCATTTGGATATTGTATTAATACCAATAGGACCATTCTTGTACTAATTACTATTATTATATTTATTCCACTTGCCATTCACAGTCAGAAAAAGTCTATCATTGGTAACAGTTTCCCTTTTCTATATAAGTTTCCGGTATAATCTCACAGGACACATTTCAAGATTCTTCAAATTTTGAGTAAGCCATTTATTATCTGCAAAGTTTTTATCACCACCTTGGCGGGTTTTGGAGAATATCGGGTTATATGCAATTCTGTTTGTTAAACAGCCTTCTGTTTGTTAAACAGTTGTTAGTCTCTTCCTTGAAAAAATGTAACATGGAAAAACTTGCTTCGTTACCTCTCCAAGCTAACTCTATGGCAGCTATATGAAAAAACTTCTTTTGGAGTCCCTCTGGCGTGTCTTCGTCCCATTGTAAGCACATATTTTTATATTCATCCAAAGTCATAGCGACAAAACTCATTTTCCTTTTATCGGATACAGTTTGCAACAATGTTCTCTTACTATCACGAGCCGCTCTCGCTTCCTTGAATGTTATATCCTTAAAGGGATCAATATGTCTCTGATACTCACAGAAATATTTTTCTTCTACCAATTTTGCAGTAGTGTTCCATATGGTTTTAACAACACTCTCCTTGTAATCACTACCACCAATTTTTCGAATGTTGAATGCCCAGTCTTTAAGAATGAATGCTAGTCTTTCATTGTTATTTTCTGCATCTAATTTGTAGTTGCGATCCACACAGAACATCATAAATTGTCCCCATATATAAGATTTAGATTTTCTTGTGTTACTCGGTGTATTTTCTTCAATGTTTTGGTTTATAACTTCGTTTGAAGTACCACCGAAACGACTCATTTTGACGTATACAGCTACAATAATTTTTTTGGCAAACGTCAAACTTTGCATTGCGATCGGTATCCATGGTTACGTCGTTGAAAAAACGAAGCTGATCAGAATTGAAAACAGTTGGTGTTTTCGCGATAACACAAGCTGTCTTTGGTTTGTGATTGGTCATATTATGTGAAAATTTTAAGATGAGTGTAATAGTCACTTAAATCCGTTGAGTTCCGTTTCACCAACCAAAAATATTTACTTAATACAAATAATTTTGCTTAAGCTTAAGTCACCTACTATGACGACTTAAGCAAACTTTTTAACTTGGAGCATGTATTGAAATTCATCATCTGTCATGTATTGAAACATAAAGGAGATTAAATTTCTTCTGTTAATCGTCAATGTAAGGTTAACTCGCATTTTTTATATAAATCTATAGTATAGTATATCGTAATACCGTAGTATAGTCATCTATAGTATAAAAGTAATATATAGTATATAATAGTTTATAGCGTATACATAGCGAATGTCGTTGTTTTTGTGTTGATAGGATGTTTATTTTTGTTTATTTTTTTTGTTGGAAGTTTTTTTGTTGTGTTGTTGTAAAATTATAATATCGTGTGTATATAGATTACGGTGTGTACTATAGTTTAAACTATTATATTTATTTTACACTAGCTACAAAATAAAATATCAAAATACACAAGAACACAGGTCATCATTTACATTTACAATAAATATTAAAATGACATTGAATTAAAGAGAAGACAGCATCAAAAATGAGACAAATGTACTACTTTTTATTCTTTTTTTATTGCTTCTACATTAATAACGAGTCAACAATTTAAGAATTTCTGACAATTTTACAAAGTTGGTATTTCTGAGAACTTAAGTTTTTTTTTGGTTAAGTTAAGTTAAAACTTATACGGTGGAACGCAAATTACAATTAAAATTTTTTTTTGACTAAGCAAAACATTGGTAAGATTTTAATTAGATCGCGTTGGTGGAACCCGACGTTAGTGTAAAAATCAAAATAACAATAAAAGAAACGTTAAAAGAATGATATTTCTTTGATGAGTTATTAAGGTTGGTTGTTATTAAGATGAATATTAGCTATTTTCAATATTTATTTTTTTTTATTTCAACATAGAGAACCCACATCAACCGCCAAGGGTTACTAGTGGGGGACATACACAGTAGTACAGTTTGATAAATTAAAGTTTATTATAAATGTTTATGTCTTTTAGAAACTACAATAAATCCGAGATATTTGTCGTAAGCGCACTTCTCAGGTTTCCACTAATTCCTCGGCATGTTCTCTGAGGTTGGAACTGAGGACAGTAGTCGATCATCAGATGCTTCACGGTGAGTTGAGTAGAGCAGTAGGTACAAATCGGAGCTGGTTCTTTATTTAGAAGGTGTTGGTGTGTTAGTATTGTGTGGCCGATTCAAAGACGATTTACAATTACTTGATCACTTTTTTCTTATTGTGGTAGGCTGGCGTCTACTCGAGGCTTTATTTTTTTAAATTTTGAGTCTGTTGCGTCCCAGGTTGCTTGCCATAAATTTATTATATGATTCATGGACTGTCGTTTATGATCGATGTGGGAATATTTGGTAATTTCTGGAACATTTTCATTTCGGATGGATTTTAATGCCAATTGATCAAATTTCTCTTTGCCTTTAATGCCAATGTGTGAAGTTATCCAGATAAATGTAACCTTTTTATTTATATGGTGTAGTGCATTAAGTTTATTTCTTATATTTTGTGCAACAGGATGGCTAGGGAAAAGCTAATTAATTCCATGAATTGTGCTGAGTTAATCTGTAATGATTAAAATATTATTTTAAGTCGTTGAAGAGAAGTTTTTGATAGCTTCTAATATCGCTGTGGTTTCCCCGGTGTAAATGCTGCAGTGCTGTGGAATTCTAATGACGTATTTTGGTGGATGGCCATGGCGTATGGCCATTTTCAGTTTTTGATGGATCTGTTTGGTTATTTGGATACTTCTCCATAATTTCTTTGAATGCATTAATGATAAGGTTAGGATTTGTGGTATTTTTTAGGTACCGTGTTAAATTTAAATCGGTGATAGGAAAGGGAGTAAGCCATGGAGGGAAATCTAATTTTGTGGTTATGGATAATTTGAAATCATTTTAATTGAATCCTTTTTGATTTATTCTTTCCCTAAAGGGTTTGTCTTTATATTGTTTGAATATATACAAAATGGATGTAGGTGCGGTAATAATCTCAGAATATAATGGGTGCTTTTTATTCGAAGATATTTCTGCTGCATAATTAGTAGTAGGTTGTAAATTCGTAATGTGGGTTTTCCAGTTTAATTTGTAATCAAACGTTAGACCCAAACAATTCGATTCCTCTAAATGAGATATATTTTGACCGTTAAATATTAACAAAACAGGAATGGTATTCTTGCGTTTGCTGAATATTTTGTGATATGTCTTATTAGTTGAAAAGAGGAAGCCTGTTTTAAAAGACTATTCTTTGATTTTGCATAAGAGTTTCTGTAGTATTTTAGTCCCAGATGTAACATTTTTACATTTATTACAGACAACTAAATCATTAGCGTACAAGTTTGCTTTTATAGGAGGCCTAATTGTATTTTTTTCATCGTTAAATGCAATTAAAAATAAAGTTGAGCTTAAAATAGAACCTTGTGGAACACCGTTGTCGAGTGTTCTAGCGGTAGGGGTGTATCCATTTATTCTTACTTGTATTTCCCATTTATTTTTATAAACGT
This sequence comes from Diabrotica balteata, assembly GCA_918026665.1. Lineage (NCBI taxonomy): Eukaryota > Metazoa > Arthropoda > Insecta > Coleoptera > Chrysomelidae > Diabrotica > Diabrotica balteata. The sequence continues at coordinate 85,060,050 of OU898282.1, read as the reverse complement.
TTATAAAAAAGTTTTTTATAAACGTAAGCATATACCCTTGAACTCACTATTTATCAAGTTTATTTAATATAAGGTATCTCCATGTCATGTCGAAAGCTTTATTCACATCAAAAAAGACTACTATAACTTGCTGATCTAGTAAGAATGTAAGTTGACTCAAGTGCCACTAAGTTGTCGTTAGCAGATATTCCTCATCGAAAACCACTTTAGACTGTGGTCAGGACATTTCCATTTTCTAGATAAAATGTAAGCCTGTAATTTAAAATCTTCTCGAGAAGTTTACACATGCTACAGGTGAGGGAAATAGGATTGTAAAATATGAGACAATCTTTTGGAGTGTGTTGTTTATAAATTGGGATTATAATAAATTTGGTCCAAGTATTAGGAAAGTAATGATTTAAAAAGATGTGACTCAATATGCCTAAAAGTCTGTTTTTGCCTTTTTGGGGTAGATTTTTTAAAAATATTGATGGAAGATCATTAGGCCCTAGGGATGTGGTTCTTAAGTTTAAAAGAGAAAATCCTAATTCTTGCAAAGGTTTTGGTGCATTTATGGGAGAGATGTGGTTACGAATTTTGATGTCTACAAGTTTTGTGGTAATCTTGTGTGTACAAAAGATCGGATCTAGTACAGAATCGCTAGAGTTTTTTTTAAAATACGTCTACTAGAATTTCAGTAATTTCGTTTCTACAAGAGATGATTTGGTTGTTATATGAAATGGTATTTATTGAGTAAGGTAAACTTTATCCTTTTATTTTCTTTATTTTGTTCCAGATTATATTTGCTGGGGTAGATGGGTCAATGATTCTAACATATTTAATCCAGATCTCCTTCTTACTCTTTTTTATTTTAAATCGTGTACTAGCTCTCAATCTCTTAAATTTTGTTATGTTTTTCTCTGTTTTGTGTCTCTTAAGAATCTTAAAGGCGTGCTTGCTAGCAGCCAAGGGTCGAGATATTTCTTGATTTCACCAAGGTACCGGTTGCCTTTTACACGGTTTAGTTTTTCCTACAGATGTAGATGCACAAATTAAGATAATGTTGTTAAAGTCCGTGACGGTTTTGTGAATGTCATTTGTTATCTCATAATTTTCCATCTCGTCTTCCAAGTCTTTTTGAAAAAGTTCCCAGTTTGCTGATTTAATTTTTCATCTTTTAGTATGCATTCGGATTAAGAGGTTGGTTTGTATCAACTAAGATAAGTAAGGGGAAGTGGTTACTGTTGTGCAGAGTTTTTGCTTTGTTCCATTCAAACATGTGTGCTAGTGATGGGCTACACAGGGTCAGGACAATTACAGAGAACTATCTGGTATATGAATTAAGTCTTGTTGGCTTTTCAGTGTTTAATAATATTAAATTTGATTTATTTATCAGACTGTGTAGAAGGTTGCCACATTTATCGATTTTTTGCTACTCCATGCTGGGTGATGGTAGTTAAAATCGCCTAGAATTAATTTGGGATGGGGTAGTTTTTCTATGAGTTCTGTTAGTTCATTTATGTCGTCTTATTTAGGATGCGGTAAGTATACATTGCAAATATTGATGTTTTTACTGTAGGTAATTGAAAAAAATGAAAATCGTCAGCAGTGTGTGTGGCATCATTTACGTTTCCCTGTGAATTATTACAAACTACAGTTGGTTATTGTTTGAGTTTAACGATCATTTTTATATCAGTTTAAACATAAGAATTTTGTATTGCCAGTGGTGTTTATATTTCGTCATAAAGTGCATCAGAGATCCCGTATTTTGAATTATCTACAGATTGCAAGGTCAGTCTTTTTATTTTGTTTATATCTATTTACGGCGATTCACTCCGACTGCTGCTCTGCTGTTCCCACCATGTCGACCTGCGCTAACTGTTCAAAGTCGATCGATGATCGAGAATCATCAAAACAACTTCAATGTGAAGCATGTAAACAGAACATACATTTAGCTTGCACTGATCTACGAGCCGAAGATCGCGTTATCAGGCATAAGCTACGCGGAATTAAAATTCTTTGCAACAACTGCTGCTCTAATATCGAAAACTTTGCTAATTTAAAGACGCTCTTAAAAGATCTAAAAGAGAATCTTCAATCAAAAATTGATCTAATAGACCAAAAAGCTAATGATATCAGTGAAAGACTTTTACAGATCGAAAACAAGTTATCTATTGAGGATCATTCTTCATCTCCAAAATTTACAGATACCATAGCAAATGAAGCAGTTAATCGCATTAACCGGGCTAAGAATATTTTTGTTAGGGGTGTACCCGAAATTACAGGAGACATTAAAACAAAGAAAAGTCACGATGATGGAATATTAAAAAATATTTTAGATACTGTAATGTCTAACTCCACTCCTGTCACATTTTTCAGGACTGGAAAACCAAACAATCGCTTCCCTAGGATGATAAAGGTCATTATGCAAAATGAACATGAAGCCAAACATATTTTGAAGAACAAAAAGAAACTTTTACAAAACGTCTCTTTAAAAAACGTTTCCATTATCGACGATAAGACTTCAAATCAAATAGAATGCCTAAAAGAACTTCGAGTGGAACTGGAACAGAGAAAATCGAATGCAGAGGAAAATTTAACCATAAAATATATACAAGGTGTCCCGAAAATTGTAAACTTTCGTTACTAATTCTGATATTTCAGGTTTTCATAATTGGCTCTGTTTCTGTACTAATCTAGCTACTTTAAATTCCAAATTTAATGAATTTTTATGCAACATTCAAAACCTAAATCCTCAAATAATTCTTATCATTGAAACACGGTTAACACCAAATGATCCTGACTCCCTTTATAACATTGATAATTATTCCCTTTATAGGTGTGATTGTCGTAGTCGGCGTGGAGGAGGAACTTGTATCTACTTGTCTTCAGAAATTACTAATAATTTCTCTGTTACATCTCTTGATATTACTGTCCCCAATATGGAACTTCTTGGCTTAAAAATATGTCATAAAAACTCTTTTGTTTTTCACCTAGTATGCGTTTATCGGCCTGGTGATTCTAGATTAGCAGATGATGAGTCCCTTATCGCATCACTTGATGAACTGTCTAGGCTAGAGAATTTAATTGTTATTGGAGACTTTAATTTTAGAGACATTTCGTGGCCTATAACTGATCCACCTAGTGGCTTAACAACTTCCAAAAACGCATTTACAGATTTTGTACTAAATTCTAATTTACATCAATTCATAACGGAGCCGACTCGTTTCAGAATCAATAATTTACCATCTATTTTGGACTTGGTATTCTCTAATGATCCCCATTTATTAACACATCCCTTAATAAGTTCTCCAGTAGGTAACTCAGATCATGCAGTCATAACGTTTCATATTCAGTTTAACTTACAGTACTGTACTCCTAATCCTAATGTTAATAAAACGGTATATGAAATAATTGATTTTGAAAATGCAAATCGCCAACTGACCGACATTGATTGGAATGATGTTTTCGGCGACATAAGGAATCCAGTTGTATTCTGGGATAAGTTCTTACAGGTTGTTAACTTATGCAAAAACCAAAATACCCTCAAAAAAACCATATACAAAAATAACATAAAACCTTGGATTAATGGGGAATTAATATATCTGATCAAGTATAAAAGAAAGTTGTGGAACAAATATAGACGTACAAATCGCATAGAGGATTTACAAATTCATCGAGACTTTGCCAGAGATTTAAAGAAATCTTTACATGAAGCTCGTGTTGCCTACGAAGAGAGTATAGCCATCAGTAATAACTGTAAAAAATTGCACAAGTATATTAGATCTTCGTTGACAACAAAAGTTTCTATACCTTTACTGGAAAATGATAATGGGGATATATCCCAAAATAACTATGAGAATGCCGAACTTCTCGCCAGTACTTTCTCCAAGGTTTTCTCTGTTGAACCCACTAATTATCAGTTCCCTAATATTACTTCGTCACGAGTTTCTTCTTCTCTTGAAAATATAATCATTACTCCTGAAAAAGTTAAACATCATCTTCAAAGCCTAAAAAATAATTCGTCTCCTGGTCTCGACTTAATATCTTCTTTATTTTTAAAGAAATGTTCTGATGCTTTAGCTTATCCACTATATGTGATTATGTCCCTATCATTCACCACACATATTTTGCCTCCTATATGGAAAACCGCATCTGTAACACCGATCTTTAAAAAAGGGAACAAACTGGATCCTAATAACTATCGTCCTATCAGCTTAACACCTATAATATCTAAGATAATGGAAACTATTATTGCCGAGACAATTTCTGATTTTCTGCAAAATGAACTGGTTATACCAGAACAGCAGCATGGTTTTGTCAAAGGACGTTCTACAATGACAAATCTTCTCTGGTGTGTCAATGAATGGTCAAGAGCATTAGACAGAAAAGCCCCGGTGGACATTATATACCTCGATTTTGCTAAAGCTTTCGATAGAGAGTTCCAAAACGAAGACTATTACATAAATTGGAACACCTTGGTATCCGTGGTCAACTACTGAAATGGATCGACGCGTATTTAACAGATAGAAAATTTTGTGTTAGAGTTGGGGACTCTTTCTCAGTTGAGAGAACGGTTTTAAGTGGGGTACCGCAAGGATCAGTTTTGGGCCCACTCTTATTCATAGCATACTCAAGTGATCTACAATTTCATATTAAATGCAACAATGCTTTCTATGCAGATGACACGAAGCTATTTTCCGATCCCTCCGTAAATTTCCAGTTACTACAAGATGACCTTGATTGCATATCGGAATGGTGCTCTACCTGGATGCTGCCTCTTAATGTGGAAAAATGTGTAGTTCTTCACATGGGTAAAAATAATCCGTGTCTTCCTTACTCTATTAATGGGCGCGTGTTAAAAACAGTGAAATCGCATAATGATCTAGGCGTTATAATTAATAACAATCTAAGTTGGTCGGAACACATTTTGCATATTTCTAAAAAAGCTAACAGTAAATTATATCTACTAAATAAAACGTTTGCGAAAATGTCATTTATGAGCTCAATTTATCTGTATAAACTGTACATTCGTCCAGTTCTGGAATATTGCGGAACTGTTTGGTGTCCAGTATTAGTGCGCGATCGTAATATTCTCGAAAACGTACAGCGGCAGTGCACCAGGATGTCTTTTGGTCGCTCAAGACCTACGTATACAGAAAGACTGAATATGGCCAATCTTACTACATTTGAACAACGTCGACTTCGAGGCGATTTAATTATTACGTTTCGGATAGTAAAATTCAACTTTGGAAATTTTGGGAATATGTTCATAATAGACAATGACAATCGTCTTCGTGGCCAAAAACTTAAGTTTAAAAAGGAAACTTTTTTAACAACAACCAGACAATTTTTTCTCTGTAATCGAGTGTTCTCGATATGGAATAGCCTTCCGGCTGAGATCATAGATGCTCCATCTGTCAATATCAATTCATTCAAAAATAAACTGGATGACCTTTTGTTCTATAGTTGAACATTTAATTTGTACTAAACACTTGCTATTACCTATGTTATTGTATATTCATTTAGTTAGTTAGTGATTAATATGTAACTACTGTAATGTAACATTTTAATTGTACACTATATAACATTGTAGTCACATGGGCATATGGGTTTTGCAACCCCTGCTCAAATCTATTGTAAATAATAATAATAATAATAATAATAAACAGTTACAGCTTCCAGGTTTGTAGTAAGTGGAATGATTTTTGCTTCAGAATCATTTCTAATGAAATTAGGTACTCTACCACTAGCATGCATTTTATTTCTGTTTTTTAGAAATGGCACATAATTTCTGAGTGTTTTAATTGCTCAAGGTGGATGTAGAATTCGTTTAGGTTCCATTAAATTAAAAATGTATCAGAAATTAATTATCCTGAGTAACTGTATCATTGTTAAATTCTTCTGTAGATAAATAATAATTTGAGGATACTTTTTTCTTAAAAGTTGTAATTTTTCTTTTTAAAGACGGATTTTGAATATTTGAGTAAATAAAAGTGAGGATGTCAATAATTTCGGATATTTCATTGGTGTAATCTCTTGCTATAAGTTCAGGGTTTTTAGAGTTGGTGGCATTTTCTAAAAATAGGCATATTTCTAAATAACCTATAGAAAAGGGCGGATTTTTTTATTCTATTAAGTTTAAAAAATCCAAAGAAACACATAATGTCGAAGATCACTGAAATCATGTCAAAAGCATTATGCAAGAAACAACTAAAAAGTATAAAACTATTAATAATCGCAAACAACAATGAATGACTGATGAAATATTGGCACTAATGGAAAGCAGGCGAAAACTAAAAAATAAAAACACTGAAAAATTTAATAAAAATCATAAGAAAATCAGAAGGAAAATTCGGGATGCAAAGGAAAAATGGTACATCAACAAATGTCCTGAAATAGAAGAACTACAGAAAAAGATTGACACGTTTAATATGTACAAAAAGGTAAAAGAAATAACTGGAACATATAGATCAACTGCAACTAGTTTACTTGATAAACAAGGAAATATTATAGTCAATGAACAAGACAGATTAGAGAGGTGGAAAGAATATATTAAGGAGCTGTTTGATGACGGTAGAAATATATCGACTGGTCCAAACATAATACTCGATGAAATGGAAAGAGCTATAAAGCTATCAAAGAATAGAAAAGCAACCGGTCCAGATAAAATCCCAAGCGAAATAATCAAACTACTCGAAGATAAGGGCAAACATTCTCTTCTGAGCCTCTTTTATAAAATATACGAAACAAGACATATACCAACAGACTGGATACTGTCAACATTTGTAATGATACCGAAAAAAATAAATGCCAAACAGTGAAACGATCATCGCACTATCAATCTGATGAGTCATATAATAAAAATTTTCCTATCCCGCGATTATCAATCGCACTATCAATCATGATTCAAAGATGTAGGGATATAAAACAACCAATATATATATATATATATATATATATATATATATATATATAAATATATATATATATATAAATATATATATATATATATATATATATATATATATTTATATATATATATATATATGTATATACATATATATATATTTATATATATATATATATATGTATATATTCTTAGAAAGGGCTTTAGTGACTATGTGAGTAATATATACGGATATATTGGGTTTAGTAGTCAATATATTGGCCTTTAAGTAAAACTCTTTTAGGTTTGCTAAGCTTTCGAGTTTATTTTACTCTTTTTCAAAACATACTAAAAATTAACATAAAAAATTTTACATTAGAAAAATGAAGTTCTTATGTCTTAAATATTCTTACCCTTGTGAGAATTGTCTTTTAAAATTAGCAAAATTTTACATTTTGTCATTATGTCATTAACATAATGACATTAAATTTGATTTACTTTTTATTTTTGTCAAAACTTATTACTAAGGTTTCCATATCTCTTCTATTTTTTATATTTATTTTAGGTGAGTTTGATAGAAGAAGTGTCTATGTTTATGCAAACCTTCATTGCAAATTTTGATATAATATTAGTTATTAAACAAGCAACAGAGTTTATGTTACTAAGTATTTAAGAAAGAAAAAATACAAATAAAAATAAATTTTATCTCATTTGAACTTGGAATAATCCCTTTCATATGCGTAATTTTAAGAACTTTTATATTGTTATTCTTTTATTTAAAAGAAGATTACTGTATATAGCACTAAGATTTTCAATGTCTTCTCTTTTGTTTAAGGTGTTTTGTGTAGTTTTAATTAAACACATTTCTAGAAACAGTCTTTTGTTGTAATTTCTTTCCCTTCTCAATATTTCTGTTTGATCATAGTTAGGCGTATGGCCCATTGTAATACAATGTTCACTTAATGCACAGGCTTGTACTTTATTCAGATTAATATCACTCTTGTGAGATGTTAATCTTCCGGATAAATTTCTGGACGTTTCTCCAATATATATTCTATTACAATTATTACAGGGTAGAGAGTATACTACATTGGAGCTTTCTCTATTATTTAAGGGTGTTTTAAGTTTAGTATATAATTTCGATATTGTTTTTATATTTCTGGTTCCAATTTTGATATTAGGTACTTCTCTAAATGTATTTAGTAGTCTATTTGTTAAACCTGGAATATATGGTAAAGAGTGGTACAATGTATTTTGGTTGTTTGTTGAAAGTTCTGTTTGATTTGTTCTGATGACTTGAGAAATACCAAAAATAAGTCTATTTAGAAGTTTCGCTGGGAAGGAATTTTCTAACATGATCGTTTTTAGTTTTTTAAGACCGGCTGTTTTATATTCAGGATGTGATAAACTTATAACCCTACTTTTCATATTTAATACTAGGTTGGTCTTCATCTTAGATGGATGTGCTGAAAAGTAATTAATAAACCTGTTGCTACATATTGGTTTTCTATACCATTCTGTTTTTAGAACGTTGTTTGAATCACGGTGTACCATCATATCTAGAAATGGTATGCAGTTGTTATTTTCTAATTCTACTGTAAATTGTAAGTCTGGACAGTAACTGTTAAATATGTGTAGTGTTTCCGATATTTTATCTTTTGGGAGTGCAAGAATTAAATCGTCCATGTATCTCTTTAAAAATGGGACATTAAATGGTAACTTCCTAATACAGCTTTCAATTAAGTCATCCAGTACAAAATGGCATAGGATCGGTGATATTTCATTTCCCATGGGTGTACCATGTATTTGTTTGTAATACACCTCATTAAAAACCAGTATGTTTGAGTCAAATATAAAAGATAGTATTGTTACAAATGAATTAAAATCTATTAAGCTGTGTTGTGAAATGTTTATCCATTGTTTTTTTATAGTATTCATAATTTGCTGAAATGACAAGTTGGTGAACAATGATACTACATCAAAACTTACCAACACATAATTTGGGGAAACAAACAGTAAGTTTGTAATTTATTTTATTCTCCAAACAGTAAGTTATCTAAGTTTTTAACAGAAATATTAACAAATGCATACAACACAAATAATGATTACTATATAAAAGATTCATTTAGTTTCAGCTCCTTTATCAACAATTTCAAACTTTCCCCAAATGACAATTTCAAACTTTCCCATGACAAAATGTAAAATTTTGCTAATTTTAAAAGACAATTCTCACAAGGGTAAGAATATTTAAGACATAAGAACTTCATTTTTCTAATGTAAAATTTTTTATGTTAATTTTTAGTATGTTTTGAAAAAGAGTAAAATAAACTCGAAAGCTTAGCAAACCTAAAAGAGTTTTACTTAAAGGCCAATATATTGACTACTAAACCCAATATATCCGTATATATATGTATATATATATATATATATATATATATATATATATATATATATATATTATATGTATATATATATATATATATATTTATATATAAATACATATATATATATATATATATATATATATATATATATATATATATATATATATGTGTGTGTGTGTTTTATCGACTGCGAGACTTTATTCGACTAGTAAGCTATGACAAACTTATAGGTGTCTTGCAAAAGGTGGGAATTGATGACCGAGACCTCCGTATTATCAAAAATTTGTATTGGCATCAATGTGGAAACATACGAATTCTCCACATTGCTGTATACACCTACAGATAGCTCATTATGTTTAGTAGGAGAAATGCCTCTGGAATTAAGAAGACAATATTTTAGCCTAGCATATGCTGCAAACGTTTCAGCAAATAGTGAAAATCCCGTCAAAAACAATGTCTTTGCTTCTCTTTCCACACAACATCTCTTAACAAAAAAAGATCTAAACCCCCTTTTTATGAAAGACTTAATAGATACACGACCAGCAATATTATTGTCTTTCCTAAAATATATCAAACCACCCTTTTAACCCCTTCTCCTTGGATGGCCAGAAAACCTTTCCTAGACTTGAGTTTAACAAAAACTAGTAATCAACTTAATGCTTCTTCTATGGTTAAACAATTTTACAGTAAGATTGATGAGTACCAGAAATACCAACATATTTATACTGATGCCTTCAAATCAGAAAAAGGAGTGGGATGTGCCTTCATACACAACGACTACACTGCTTCATACAAAATCTCAAATTTTAGCAAAGTATATACAGGAGAACTATTCGCAATCTACAAAGCATTAGAATATGCACTGGACGTCAACTTAGACAGTTGCCTTCTAATGACAGATTCTTTAATTCACTTCATAGTCATGTTGAATTTGCAATAGAAACAGAACAAAATCAATCCATCAATTTTTTAGATTTAAAAATTACCAGACTTAAAAACAAACACGACTTCTCCATATTTCATAAACCTACCCATACTGACACGACTATACACAATTCATCATCCCATCCAACACAACATAAACTGGCAGCATATCATAGTATGTTACATAGAATAACAGAAATTTCGATGTCAAAATACAACTTTGAGACAGAATTAAATATAATTAAGCAAATAGCAGTAAAAAACGGATACAACGAACAAACAATTAATAAAATGTTAAATCAAAATTACACAAGAAAGTTCTGAAATTAGTATTTCCACCACCAGAGAAAAAACCCAGTACCTTCTGCTCGATTACATAAACAGGCAAAATAACAACAAAAATTGCCAAACACATAAAAACGAAAGGAATAACACCAGCTTGCCGAACAAATAACAACCTAGGCAAATATAATAAAAATAACAAGAACCAAAATAAAAAACACTTAAATAGTGGTGTGTACAAACTTCAATGTGGCGACTGCCCAAAAACTTACATCGGTCAAATTAGTAGAAACTTTGATAAACGAATAGCAGAACATAAAAGGGCTTTCAAGAATAGAAAAACAGATTCTACATACGCACTTTACCTTCTAGATCATAATCATTCTTTTAATGACAAATTTAAAATTCTTCACATTCAAAATAAAGGCCTTAAGCTATCTTTGTTAGAATCTATGGAAATCAACAAATAAAAAACACAGATATAATTCTAAATGACCAACTTGAGACAAACACTTCTTACCTCCTCAACCTATTTTATTAGAGACTATAAATTTGTAAACCCAAGCCAAAAATAGATCACTTGAGAAAGGCAATCAGACAAAACAGCTGTAGTGATAAGATTTAAAATAAATTTTGTAGAAGTTTGGAAACAAAGTTTTCAGTATTTTATTGTTAAATAACAGATTCCTTAAGTTCCATGAGTAGCTTAGGCAGCACTTTCCCAACTCATGGATTGTTGCGATTGATAAAGAACCATTTGTACCAACTTCAGCTAAAGAATGCGATTATAAAATTTATGTGGATTTCATCACATATAGGTATACAAGGTAATGAAAGAGTAGATGCTGCCGCCAAATCTTCAGTTAACAACGAAGACTTGATAGAACCTACCTATAAGAAAGATTTTCATCACTGGATTAACTCGACATTGAAAGAACAGTGGCTTCAAGTATGGAAATAATCTTAACAAAAACTACGAGACATAAAAACAACTGTTACAAGATGGAAGAATATGTGTAGCAAGAGAAAAGACCAAATTATAATAAACAGATTGAGATTAGGACATACACGCTTAACACACGAATACCTTATTACTGGAAGTGTTCATCCAATGTGCGGTAAGTGTTTCAACAGTTTAAGTGTCAAACATTATTTAATCGAATGCCCGGCATATTTAAATGAGACGCAAAAGTGTAACTTACCGACAACGCTACGCGAGTGTCTACAAGAAAACTGTGTATAATCCGACAAGCGAGAGCTGGCGGGTGAGCTGCTTGAAAATAGAAAAGGAATTATTCTAAGAGAGATAGGAGAGGTACTTAATCGCGATTATAGGTATATAGTATAGGTACTTAAACGGTTATACACGATGTGAACTCCTAGCCGACTGCAATAGAAATGAACAATTCCTTCCACTTTTCAATTTGTTCTACGCGCAACCCGCCAGCTCTCGCTTGTCGGGTTATATATTCGTCTGTTTTAAGTTTTCTAAAGTCAAATTTAATATACAACAAAATTTAACATCAGTGCCTGTACAAATAAATGTAATCTTCTATTAACCAATGTACTTCAACTCAGATTTATGTATGTAAAACTCTATCTATGTTATGTCTATGTCTGTATTTAATCTATGTCTAAAAAAATGTAAAACAAAATTGTAATACCAAACGGCGCTAATAACCACTTAGGTTGATGCGCCTTAATTGTAAATAAAAAAAAAATAATAATAATTTTTTATTTTTTTTATTCGTGTACATTTCAAAACGTATTCTCACACGTTATTAACTATTTTTTACTATTAACTTGGGGTGTGACCCTTAAACGAATCTTATAATACCTTTGCGACTAATAAATGGATCAGTTTTTGTAGTTACTTCGAACCTGAAGGATGGAATGAGATCAGCAGATGGAGGAAACAAATCTTGAGGTAAAATAAATCGACGAGAGAATTTAATGAAAAAGTAAATGGGTTCACAATACTGTAATCCCATTTAAGTAAACTTCTGCTCGTTTATAGCCGCTACCATTACGTGAAAATATCGTTTAACGATTATATTCCATTTTGTGGATAAAACTCGAACAAAAGAATTTATGAAATAATATAGGTTCTGAAAGTTATAAAACAAAGCAAAGTAATAAAATTGAAAGCTTGAAACTAAATTTAAAATTTAAATTTGTATTATTACTATTTTAGTCACGAAGTTTAAAAGAGGAATTTTAATAAGAAGAATTTTTACCTTGCGTGTGGTATAAGAGGGCATTCAACAAAATTAATACAATATATCGGTTGTTGAGACCTGACCCAATTTGCATATTATTATATTTTGAGTTACTGGGTAGTAACCACCGTCCTATTATCTAATTAACACATTAAATGCCATGTGACTTGTAATTAACTCACTCCCTCTTTGGACAAGGTGTTCTGTGAGTTAAACATAATTCCATAGACTATTGAGATTTTACGCTCTGTGGGAATTTACTCTATAGTTTATACGTTATTGATATGCAAATGATTTGTGCATGACCCCATAGTCAGATTACTGAAATTTACTTGCTGTGTTACATGAAAATTAATATCTTAATAGCCGTAAAAAATAAGATGCACAATTCATAGTATATCATTTTCATTTCAACAGTTTGAACGGATGGTATCTTATAAAAAAATTCAATTATATCTATTTTTAACTTTAGGATGCATAAGCAAATATTTCTACGTTATGCCATAACATGAGTCTCGCAGACTCGCTTTGTGGATAAAATACTAAAATAGATATTTTCTTTAATTGTCGTCGAAAAAGTAAATTGGTTCACAATACTGTAATCTTCTTTCATAAATACATTTATGAAAGAAAACAAACTTCTTCATACAAACTTCTTTTCATAAATAGTAAAACTAACTCATTTACTAAATCTTTGAGAAAGTATTGTCTTTTATTTGTTTTTTCTGCAGCAAAATTTTTATTTTAATTTGTATAAAGGAAAAACGCGTTAAAAGCTGCTACATCCATAATGTTATTGTTCTGAAGCTATTTTCTTGTAACATTGTAAATTAATTACTATTTAACTGGGAATAAGCCACAATTAAAGATAAAAATACGTTTATTGACGTTTCAATTTCCACTTCGGAAATCGTTCTCAAAATACAAACAGTAAATTAAACAAATTTTGTTTTTTTGTTACATAGTAAAACATTCTTCTAATAATTTAATTTTATCTAACTCATTTATATTGACAATTCAGACATGCATTATGCATTTTAAAGAAGACGACTTTAAAATGATATTGCCAATATTGTTGAGTTGCACTCCTGGGACTTTACTTATAAGATAGTTCATTCGATTACATGAAATTAACTTGAGAATATCCGTCAGAAAAAATCATAGCATGTAATTCGTCTTTAAAAAGACAAACACATGACATGATGACAGTAAAATTCCCCTGTTAGTGATTCCATAGTAAATTATGAGGGAAAAACCAGGAAAAAAACAACATAATACTATCCCGACATTGTAAGTATTTGTTCGTGAATTTAGTTTACCTTCAAGAAACATCAAAATTCTGATTTTATATGTTACTTTATTTAAAAAACATAAATGATGTATCCTCTATATATTATTGACTTACTAATACTGGTATTTTCTTATTAATAACTTCTTTTTTCAATATTGGTAACCATATTTAATATATTAATAAATAAATTTTATTTACGAATGTGCCATTAAATAAGACTTTAAGTATAGTCAAGACAAAATTAGAGAGTGATGATTCATTGGCAACTAGAACAAGACTAAACATATCGGCTATATTGGAGTTATTAACATTATGTACTGATAATACATATTTTCAACTAAATAATGAATTCTATGAACAAAATTTTGGTCTAGCAATAGGCTGTAGTTTATCTCCATTCTTAGCCGATGTATTTATGGAAGATTTTGAAACAACATTTCTAAACAAAATTTCAAACCCACAGTATGGTGGAGGTATGTAGATGATGTATTCTCAATATGGTCTCATGGATCAGAGTTTTTGGACACATTCCTAGATGATATAAACAATAAAGACGAGACAATAACATTTACCATGGAAAAGGAATATAATAACACGCTACTTTTCCTGGATGTTTTAATCTTTAAAAACGATACTGGATATGAGACTCAGGTGTATAGAAAATCAACACTCACCAATAGATATTTAAATTTCAAATCAAGTCACAATATTAATGTAAAAAAGGGAATAATTAAATCCTTATACGATAGAGCCAAAATTACTTCTTATTCTAACGAAAATTCGTTCTTGGAGAAGAAACATTTGTTAACATCTGTTTTATTAAAAAATGATTATTCTTTATCGATTATAAATAAGGAATTTTCAACAATCGATCGAATATAACAGAACAACTTAGAACGAGATCCTAAGGCATACACAAGGAATAATATGAGGAAAATAACAATACCGTACATAAAAGGATCATCAGAAAAACTTAAAAGGATAGGAAATAAATTGAACATTTCAACAACATTTAAAACAACAAACACGTTGAGACCTATTTTGTCCAAAATCAAACCTAACAATGAATAAGAAAGGACATTACATTTATAAAATACCTTGTGAATGCGATCAGTTTTATTTAGGTGAATCATCAAGGCCATTAAATGTTAGAATAAGTAAACATCAATCTTATATTAAAAATAGAGAATTTGATAGATCTCAAATATGTAAACACGCATGGGATAATGAACATAGGGTTCAATGGAATAATGCAAATGTAGTCCTAGAAGAAACGGATGGTAAAAAGAGAAAAATCAAAGAAGCGGCTCTAATTATGCTAAATGAGGCCAATTGTGTCGCAAATTCCTCGGCAGAATGTAGTAGGATCTGGTTACCAATATTGAAAGAGGAAGTTATAAGAAAATACCAGTATTAGTAAATCAGTAACATATAGAGGATACATCATTAATGTTTTTTAAATAACGTAACATATAATCATGCTATAATTTTTTCTGATGGATATTCTTAAGTTAAAGTTGATTTCATGTAATCGAATTAACTATCTTATAAGTAAAGTCGTCCCAGGAGCGCAACTCAACAATATTGGCAATATCATTTTAAAGTAGTCTACTTTAAAATGCATAATGTATGTCTGAATTGTCAATATAAATGAGTCAGATAAAATAAAATTATTAATAGAATTTTTCACTATGTAACAAAAAAACAAAATTTGTTTAATATACTGTTTGTATTTTAAGAACGATTTCCGAAGTAGAAATTGAAACGTCAATAAACGTATTTTTATCTTTAATTGTGGCTTATTCCCAGTTAAATAGTAATTAATCCATAATGTTGTACCAAACGGCAAGAGGCCAACGTCTAGTTTGACGCTTTACCAGATAGTTACCCTTGTCCATTTTATCAATTCCATCTTTGGTTTGGTTGTAAAATTTGATAATTTTGGACTTCTTTGCTTGACTTTCAATATCTACAGATTGATCAGGGTGCACTGAACTAAGAAAGAATGACAGCTTTATTTTTCTTTGTACTTACCACGTAATTTACCAAAGTCAAATTAACATTAAATCCAAAAATAAGAGAACCAACGCATCTTTCTGTTGAAGCTTGAAATTCATAGGGGATCTCTTTCTTATTTTTTCGTAATGTCCCAACACAAGTTATTTCTATAGACAGTAAATACTATGCTAAAGGGATGCTAGTAAAAAAGTTGGCAATTGTAAAGTTGCAACCAGAATTTTTTCTGGAAGCGGTCAAGTACCTTACAACCTTTTCTCTTACATTTTTTTGATTATTTTCACCAGATTTACGATCTAAGTATATCTGCCCATCAAGTGCATATCCTGTTTTACTTTCACAAAGATAAAAAAAAATTAATGCCGTATTTTGCAGGTTTCGATGGCATGTATTGAATAAAATTACAACGACCTCTAAATGCACGTAACTATTCGTTAATGGTTACATTTAATTCTGGTACCATAACTGTTCGGGACTGTTTTACAAACAACTTCAATACATACCGGACATAAGTAAATTTGTCATTTTTCAACCTAGTTGAACGTCTTCGTCGTTTGTCAAATCATATGAATCGTCTTCTATTTTCAAACCGATTTACTGCCATTGTATCTTTATACAGTGGGTTTGATGGTTTATATAAGAATAATTTTTTGACAGGCTTATCCCAGTTCTCGACACCAGCCAGTAGCAGCAGGCCAAAAATGCGTTCATTTCGTCTTTTTCAATTTTTGGCCATACCTTTCCCTTGGCCTCCAATATTCGGTTGGTTTCTCTATTGGTACATATTATTATTTTTTCAACCATTTTAGCAGTTGCAAATTGATCCCAAGCATTTATTGGAGACAACATTTCGTTTCTTACTTTCGGTCCCGCCGTGAAACGATATAGATTGTGAATTTTTGTTCGTCCTTGCAAAGGAGGCGTGGATTTCCATTCAAAATTGTTTCTGCTAATAAATGATGTACCTGCTGTTTCAATTGTTAAATTATTTTGATTGAAGTTCATATAATCACTACTCGAAGAATTTTCGGAATACTCTCTGAACTATCTTTGTATACTGCAGGCTGCTCGTATTCTTGATCAGTTTGCGATACTTCACTTTCACAAGTTATGAAATCGTTGTCATCGTCGTCATACCACGTACGTAAGATTTCCTTATAACTACTATCCTTGGGGTAAAAGGATCTTTTGCTACTCGAGGATGCCATAATGCTGGCCTGAAAATATAGAGTATTTTACTTAAAAGCTAACTTTTTGGATTTGAAAATACAATTTTTGTATATTACTTCCGTTTTAATAATCTGTTATATCAAAAATAAAAAAGTCTGTCGCGAAATAGCATTCGTTATATAACATGATTTTCCTTTTTTGATAAAATGTGTGAATACATTTTTGTATACTACTTCTGTTTTGATATCTGTAAAAACAAAAACACAGAAGTCTATCAAAAACGAGCACTCGTTATATAAAATGATTTTTCTAAACAGTAAGTCAAAAAAATATTTATCAATATTTATTTTTTTTACTACCTCACTTATAAAAATAAATTTTACTTTTTTATAAAAATAAAATTGTTGATAAAACAATTGACTAAGTAATAAACTGATCCGAAATTATTGCACGTACTTGAATAATGATGCGAATTACACAAATATAAACTATGAAAGCAGACAACGTACCCTTGACACTTCAAAACCTGACTAAATTCCTTTTTTCATATCTTTACAGTTTAAGCAATACGCACGTCTAATTCTATAGGGACGTATGTCAAAAACTTAACTTGTTGGGAAAAAAAAAACGCTGTTGCGTGTTACCCATGCTTTCTTTAAAAATTATTTTTTTTGTTTATAAATTACCTATTCCCAAAAATTTTTTCTTGATTGTTAAGTACGAGAATTGTTCTATAAAATACGGTAAGAAAAATTTTGTTTCTTAACTCAAAGTAGTCATTTTTTTTTTATTAAAATCAAATAATGTATTATACGTCTCTATTGAATTAAAAATGTAATAAGAACATGGCCACTAGGTATGTCCCATTGCGATATGCGTCAGTATTAAATTAATAAGCAATGACCAAATAATGACGAATGATGAATAACTCATTATGAAGAAATGTGTCTCTCTAGAACCATAAATTAGTTTCGACTTTTATATTAGAACGAGAAATGTCTTCATAGAATTAAAACTGGCATACAATTTTCTACTTGCATTAAAATTTGGGTCTCCATTGCATTAAAAGTACTCAAGTTATGTGAAATAACATGACAATGTGGTTTATACTATATAATAAACTTTTACAAGTTTATAGTTTTAATA
The DNA here is from genome assembly GCA_918026665.1 of Diabrotica balteata. Taxonomy (NCBI): domain Eukaryota; kingdom Metazoa; phylum Arthropoda; class Insecta; order Coleoptera; family Chrysomelidae; genus Diabrotica; species Diabrotica balteata. The sequence continues at coordinate 85,041,750 of OU898282.1, read as the reverse complement.
GTCAAGTTAAATAAAAGACCAAGCTGAAAAATTAACATTTATTTACAACTTATTTAGAATTAGTAACTAAAAAAAATTAAACAAGGACATATTAATTTTGATACAAATGTTGTCTTAATTAATAATTTGTTTTTGTTTCGTGAATTAATCTTGCTGTTACCTATTCTATTTGCAGTATGTCATAGCAATGTGCATAAAAGTCCAGGATAAGATTTTTATTGAGAAAGTCTCTTGGATCAGTTTTTTGTGTTCTGATAGTGGAATTCTCTGCAAGAACGCAGGCTGCCAATTTAGGGTTTCCAGAGGCTTTAGTTTTTTTGCATTAAAGCTTCTCACAACTTCTTTATAATTTTCTGCATTGTGAGATTCTTTGTAAAAAAACGATGATGGCTTGTTTTTTTTTTACCTTAATTACTTTAATGTTGTTCCATTTTACTACATTGCCACTTTTGTTTTTGCTGAAATTACTCCCCCACTCCTCTTGTAGACTTTTTAAAGTATAGAAACTTTCACACTTTCAGATAATTCATGTATCATGAATGGTTTTCCAGTCTTTCGCGAATTTTTTATCAATGTTACATACTACTCCAGTGTATAGATGGGGCCAGATTTCAAATTAAGCTTTATTTGTTTTTCGATAAGACTATGAACGTTATCGGCTTCATTCTGTGTGTGACCAGTGATCATAAATTTATGTGTAATTGGTCTAATATTGTAGTTTGGGATGGCGAAGATGTAGGCAATATTGACAAATTTGTTCTTCTATTGTCTGCAGCAGTTATTAGATAAGAATATTATGTTCAAAGGTATCTGACTTTGATCAATGCATTTTTTAAAATATTTGAGCATACAGGATCCAATTTCATTCGCACTGCGTTTAGCTGTGACCTCAGTCCACAAAAAAGAGTGGACATCGCCGTACGCTGACTTGCTCTGTTGTGGGTTTGACAACTCCGTCATTCTGAAATTGTACGAATTGTGCTTACATTTATAATACAATGAAGACACATCAACATTGGGATACTGGAACACTGCTTGCAGGTCGTAAACTACTACTTTATTTTTTGGGGTTATGCCTAGTCTGTCTGCTTCTTTTTGCCATCTGCAAGCCAGTTTCTTTTCATGATGTTTTGTATATTTCTCCTCCATTTCTTCTTGACTTGATTGATCTGCATTACCATATGCGACACAAAGGTCGCATTGATCTTTTTTAGAGGTATGAAATGAAATATTAAAGTCATTGTTGAACACGTGATAATATGTATAATAGATGCCTGCCTTCTTATGTTTTCGTCCTCACTTTCTTGTTGTCTCCCTATGTTTCTTTAAAATCTCGATAGGGTTTAGCCATATATTCACGAGAACTGAAAGCTCTCAAATAATGAGATTCCACTCGTGGTATTAAATTTAAGTGCCTCTTGATGTCTTCTATTAGAACGGGGTTAATGATGTGATGATTTTCGTGACTGTACCAGATGAAGTCTTCTTCGTTAAAGCAGTGCGAATTATTTTTTCAGAAATGTCTAAAGTGTTAAGAAATAACTGCTGGCATACTCTCACTTTAATACCTTCCACTGCACGATGATAAGCTTTATTCCGATTTCTGGGCGTTTCTGTGTTGCTGTGCTTGTAGTTTGGTTTACTTCTATCCTACATGAAGTAAGGTATATTCTTTGTAAATTTATTTCACCTTGTAGTGTATAATAGTTTTAGTCTCGTTGTATGGTCAATGTTTGCAGAGCATTTTAGTCTGCATGTATTTCCACAAGGGGCTTGATGTTTCTCGATTGTTTAAGATGTTTGTTATAATTCGATATGTATATATTTTCCCCTAGTTTCTGTGTGCTTCAGACATCTTTTTTTCATTTGCTGGGTAGACCTAGACGTTTCTTTGATTTATCCTTCTCGTACTTGTATTTTTTTTTTAAATATATCTATTATGCGACGACTTCTTCCATATTCTTTTACGTTTCATTCTCGGATTTATTTTCCTAAAAAACAATACAGTAGCTATATTTTTCTTTTGATTGCAAATATTTACATATCACATTGAGATTTTTTAATTCTATGCAGACACAATATGGTTTACTTTGAAGCAATCTGAAGCTTTTTAATTATATACAAATTCATATTAAAATGGGGCAGAAATGGCATATAAAAAGTGTTAGATATTTAACACAACCCTATCGGAATTCCAAAAGCGACCTCTGAATGATATACCTTAATTCTATATTGTCATATTTTGATTTATGCACAGAAACAGAGTTTCATTTTAATTCCATACTGCCACTTTACGCATTGCATATTAAAAAATTAAAAAAATTTATTTCTATATACCTGTATTTCGAAATATGGCCGTCTAGTCTCAAATTCTGTCGTCGTCCTAGCTTGTTCTTTTGTATGAACACAGCTACTTCTTTGCAATGCGACGGCTCGTATACTACCACTCACTTCCAAGGCAGACGCAACACTAATACGCTCCGTATAGAAATAAATTTTTGTTAAAGAACGTTTATTTCGATAGAGACTCATATACTTAAATCTATGAGTGGCAGTTAGATAGAAACCAGTTTCTTAAATTAAACGATAGGTGGCCCTACATGGAACACAATGGCATCCGTAGTTTGATTTAGCCACATTTTGAGATACGTCCCTACAGAATGAAACGAACGAATAGATAAATGTGCGTAATGGAATAGTACCAAAGGATCGCGGTGATTCTCGACAAACCTTTGACCACTAATTCGATAACAGTCACCCGGACTCATGGTATGTATTATGGGGGTATAAATGGAAATTTTTTTTTTAGTTTTTTTGTGCATACTTTTTATTTTTTATACACTAACAATCAGTCATACATGTCAAAAACGAATTCGTAAATTGGCAATGATTGGTATGGATTTAGTCACATTTTACGAAGATATAAATGTATGCCCGAGTCTTTTAGACTTATGTTATGAATCCTAGGGTTAAATAAGCAAGGCAAGCAGAAAAAAACTATATTACTAGTAAAGTTTAAATATTTAAATTTTTTTTATTAAATTCTTGACCTATTTGAGAGAGAATATAGGTCAATTATTATTACTGACGTCATTATACTCCTTTTTTTGCAAAAATAAAAATGCTACCTCCCACATTCACCTTAAAACAGATCCGCCCTTGTCTATATAAAAAACATTGTGATTAAATAACAGTCAGTCGGCATTTATCTTAGTAATGACAAGGGTCGAGCGGTAACGAAATTGATGACGGTTGGGACCCGCAAAGGATCAAGAGAAACTGATTAGTTTTAACTAATACAATTTGATCAATTTGTGAGAACCTGTAAATTTATCTTTTTACCTGTATTACAAGAAATGATAGATAATGTTGATATGAATAGGTCAATAGTGTGGCTTAAATTGCACTTCCCTATTACAGTTCTCTGGTTTGAGTATTAGAAGTGACACACGATCGTTCAATGAAATGAAGTTTTAAATATAAACGTTGTTTTGTATTTAACAAATAAAGTCAATTTAGTCAACATCACCACTAAGCCATGAGCGTGATTGTTTAAACATTCTATACATATTTTGTTGATCTAAAATTTTCGACTATTTATGGAAGATATTATGTAAAATTAATTGCTCCTCTGTGTTCGAATTAAACGAAACTATTTTAGTAACTTTTTATAAAATTTCCAGATTGTTTATTACTGATTTTCACACATTAGTATTTTAAGGTACCTATAGCATCATATCTCAATAATGTGATGCTACATTACAGATCATAATATAACACATATGATGATATGAATATTAAATATTTCTTGTTCATTGCCAACTGTTGCCTATAAATCATCATCATCATCATGGTGGTATAGCCTTTAGATGGCATCGACCTTCTCAAGCTATCTACGCTATTCTGATATGTCCCTTGCTTGCATTTTCCAGTTGCCGACTCCGATCTTCTTGGCATTTGTATTACCTTGCCCATCCACCTTAGCTTTGGTCTACCCCGTCTTCTCATTCCCATGGGTTGCGCTGTTATAATCTTTTTTATCATGTTCGATTGAGGGGCCCTTGCTACATGTCCTGCCTACTGCAGGCGCTTTCGCTTCATTATAGTGGTAATATCTTTACCACCAAACTTATGCTTGTAGATATTCTGCAGTTCAAAGTTACATCCACGCCTCCATATTCCGTTCTCACAGACCGCTCCAAACATCTTGCGTAGCACCTTTCTGTTAAAAGCCGATAGAGCGGATTCATCTGCTTTAGTTAGCGGCCATGCCTCTGATCCATATGTGAGAACGGGGACAATTAGTGTTCTATACAGCCATTTACGAGTTTTTTGAGACAGACGTTTGTTAGCTTAGTACTTTGATATACCATGATAACACCTGTTTGCAATTATTGTTCACCTTTTTATTTCCTCAGATATGTTATTATTGGGGTTAACCGATGCCCTTAGATATGTGAACTCTTTGACTGCTTCGAAGTTTTGGTCATTGATAATTAAATCTGCGTCAACATTTCCAGCTCTTTTGTTTGTGTTAGTTGCCATGAATTTGGTTTTATTTTGATTTATATATAACCTCATTCGTTCTGCCGCTGCTACTAGCTTGGTTAGGATTTTCGCAGTTCTCGCCTTGTTTCTTGTTATAATGTCCACGTCGTCTGCATATGCTAGAATTTAGACTGATCTATTTAATATTATTCCCCTGCTATCTAAATTAGCGTCTCGTACAACTTTAAAATCGACAAAAATATGATACATAACTATGTTAAACTCTTTCGCTTTTTCGAGAATCTGTCGTAGTCTAAAGACCTGGTTAATGGTTAAACGCCCACGTCTGAATCCTGTCTAATATTCTGCTAGAAACGTTTCGGTATAAGGCTTCAAACTCTCGTGCAAAATATTTGACAATATCTTGAATGCTGTATTTAGGAGAGTTCTTCAGGTATTTACTCCTCAGACCAAATTTTGAAAACAATTTCTTGCATCACCTTGGTAAGCTGCTCTCCACCGTGCTTAAATAACTGCTGGGATGCCATAGCTGCCTGGGTATTTGTGGTTACTTATTTTTTTTATACTGCCTATTAATATGCCTACTAAATTTTCTTCGCGTCTTTAACTTGACTAATATTCCACCTTCTGGATTGGATGGTCTACTTCTACTTCTATTTTCACTCCACAGGCATTAATAATAGTTTTAGTTGGGGCAGGGAAGGGTAAAAAATTGTATTCGTTCTACATAATTATCCTGTCCATATTGGATTACATATTTAATTAAAAAATTAAAATTTTATTTATTGAATCAATCGAAAGCACTGATGGCATATTATATATTTGAAGCTACTAAATATCTGGGTAAAAATCATTTAAATATAGATAAATTAATTTTAAGTTTAAGTAATCATCATCGTCATTGGCTCCACAATCCATTGTGGATCTTGGCCTGCTCAAGGATAAGTCTCCATTCTCTCTTATTCTTTGCCTAGACTTTCCAATTTCGTACTCCCAACATTCTCAAGTCTTTCTCCACCTGATAATTAAAACGTGCTCTGGATCTGCCTCTCCCTCTCACTCCATCTATTCTTTGATTATACATATGTTTTGGTGGCTCTATCTCATTCATTCTCTCTATGTGACCTAACCACCGCAGCCGGTTTATTTTGATGGACCTAATAATATCAGGTTTGTCATACAGCCGGTAAAGTTCGAAATTATAGCGTCTGCGCCATAATCCGCCCTCCTGTACTCCTCCATAGATATGCCGGACGATTTTACGCTCAAAGCATCTTAAACGTTTTTCATCGCTTTTTGTTGTTGTCCATGTTTCCGACGCATATGTGAGGATGGGCTTAATAAGAGTTCTGTATATCACTAGTTTCGTTCTTTTTGTGACTAGGCTTGTTGTTAAAATTTTTTTGACTCCATAATAGGCTCCATTTGCCAGATATATCTGTTAATTTCTTGACTTACTGCATTATTCTGATTAATTTGTGAGCCTAGGTATATAAACTCTCTTACTTCTTTAAAAGTATATGTTCCGATCGTTAGATCTTCGGATTGTACTGCTAGTAAATAATTTGATACTTTCATATACTTCGTCTTACTAGTGTTAACCTCTTGTCAGAGTCTTTTTGTTGCTGCTTCAAGCGCATTGAATGATTCGACCACATCCTTTTTTCTTGCAATAATGTCGATGTCATCGGCGTACGCTAGTAATTGTACGCTGCGATTAATAATAGTTCCTCTGGTTGTTATTCCAGACTCTCTTATCGCTTTCTCTAGTGCAATATTTAATAGAAGGCATGATAGGCTGTCTTTTTGTCTAAGTCCTATCTGAGACTGAAACTTTCTGGCAACTCCGTTCTGCACTCTAACTTTACACTCGACTCTTAAGAGGGTCGCTTTCACCAAATTACAAAGTGTACTGGTATGCTGAATTCTATCGTGGCCTTGTACAGTGTGTTTCTTTCAACACTATCATAGGCACTTCTAAAATCAACAAATAGATGATGAGTATCAATGCCATACTCATATGTTTTTTGCAGAGCTTGTCTTAGAAGGAATTTTTGATCGGTCGTTGTCCTTTCTTTACGAAACCCACACTGATATTTACCTATTATGTCTTCACAATATTCCGATAGTCGGTCGTAAAGAATATATGCCAATATTTTGTATGTTACGTTTAGAAAGGTTATTCCTCTGTAGTTGTTACATATTCTTTGATCTCCTTTCTTGTGGATAGGTATAATTATACCTACATTTCAGTCTTCTGGCAACTTTATTTGCTTCCAGATCAGTTCTATCAGTGTAGAAGTTTGGCTAATATTAAACTCATATTTTTAAATGATAGACGGAATTTACCTTATTTACTCCATAAAGTGTGTAAACTGACCAACTATAAAACAAAACTTAGCTTGTTGCTTTCGTTGGTTAGCGGCAATTGACAACTGAATATTCACAGGAAATATACAGATTTAAGTCTTAGTCTTCCTGCGTTACCACAAATTCTGGTACCCTTATATCCCAAGTATTGAAGTAAATGTAATACTAACCACATAAATTTGCACACCACACAACCATAGTTCTATCAGGGGACTAAGGGTTAAGTTTCATAACTACGAAATTGGTGACACTCAATATAAAAAATCTATATTGTATGAAATTTATAAAAAAAAAACACTAAGAATATAAAAAAGTTCAATATCAAGAAATGATTAAAATCAAATTTAGCCCATAACAATGCTGGTTTTATGTACGATAGCACAGGTAGGGCGATTAAGGTGAATTCATTTTATGAGGGAAATCCAATTTTCATATCTTCGAATATATTGTATTGTTTTGAATTGTTAACATCTTATATGGTTAAAATCTGTTCTTGGTATTTTACTGAAAATAATAAGATGTGTTTTAGATATAGATACCCTAATTTAAACCTAAATTTGCGACTATTTTGAATCAGCGATGAAAGCTTTAACTTAAACAGTTCGTTGTGATGAGAAAGTTAATAACAAATTCTCCCAATACTTGAATCAATTTTGAAGACGACTAAAAATGCGGTTTTAACTGCTGATGTATTTTACATTTCTTTAGATAACTATACAATTATTAACTATTAGTGCAAAAAATTGAAGTAAATTACAAATTCCTTTGTTTATAAATTGTAGTGATAAGTGTTCACTGGTAAAATACTTTTTCTACTCTCTTACTAGTAAATTGTATATTACCTACTATTTGGATGCTAAGTAAATGCATCATAACAGATACTGACACGTAATGACTAGCACGTAATAAAAAAAATTACGCTTCAGTTTTATAAAAATGTGTAATATCACATAAGCCTCGTAAGTCAGTTGGTCAAGTTACCATGGAAACGAATAAACAGACGTTATTTTGACAGATTAAAAATTATTAATCTGTCAGTGTAAATATAGTGGTAATTTAATTTTAATTTTTATAAACGAAAATAATGGTAGAAAAAGTATAGTACACAACTTGAGTTGTAAGCTTATTACATGCTTGTAAAATTACTGCGCTCGCCGCTACGCGGCTCGCGCGCAACTTTTTTACTCGCATGTAATAAGCTTCTTACAACTCTCGTTATGTAATATACTATTTTCTACTCTCGTACTGGTCAATTGTATATTACCTACTATTTGGATGCTAAGTAAATGCATCATAACAAATACTGACACGTAATGACTAGCACGTAATAAAAAAATTACGCTTCAGTTTTATAAAAATGTGTAATATCACATAAGCCTCGTAAGTCAGTTGGTCGAGTTACCATGGAAACGAATTAACAGACATTATTTTGACAGCTTAAAAATTATTAATCTGTTAGTTTTAATATGGTGGTAATTTAATTTTTATTTTTATAAACGAAAATAATTGTAGAAAAAGTATAGTACAAAACTTGAGTTGTAAGCTTATTACATGCTTGTAAAATTACTGCGCTCGCCGCTACGCGGCTCGCGCGCAACTTTTTTACTCGCATGTAATAAGCTTCTTACAACTCCCGTTATGTAATATACTATACTAGCAATAAGACCAAAACTATTTAATTATAATAACTCTCGTCGTTATCTTTATTTGGATTTTTAATAATGACAACATTATTTTATTAACTTTTTATTATGTTTACTATTTAACTGGGAATAAGCCACAATTAAAGATAAAAATACGTTTATTGACGTTTCATTTTCCACTTCGGAAATCGTTCTCAAAATACAAACAGTAAATTTACTACGTAGTACTACTAGTCAATAAACATTTTTATCTTTAATTGTGGCTTATTCCCAGTTAAATAGTAATTAACTTAAAATGCCACAAAAAATAGCTTTAGAATAATATTTGTATATTGTCTTACACTTTTTTTAAATTACAGGAGAAGCAGTATTTAATGCTCCTTCACATGTTTTCAAAATTGCAGCATCACTCTAACCGTTACGACCAAAAGGTAAGGAGTAGCGTTAACACATTGAATATTGTTTACTATAAACATTTTTGATTTTTCATTTCCTTTGGCCAACTTTAGTAATTCAGGTTTGAAAGAATCATGAGCAAATGAAATATTTGCACTATTTAATCAAACCTTGTATTTTGTGTACTGACCAGGAATTTGTTGGTTGCTTATTTAAAAATACCAGATGGTATGGCGCATTAGTCAATCTGTTTAAAAAACTCTAAAGAGACTAACCTATGTAATTTCTAATATATTTTTGTATTATAATGATTTTAACACCGTTTTATAAAAATAGGTTCTTTTGTTATCACGCTTTTTCGTCTTTAAGTTCTATCTTTTATCAAAGGTTGAAAATTATCATGGCTATGCGGACACTGTTGACTGCCACTCTAAATAGTTCGGCACTACTGTATTCAAACTATTCCCTCAAGTTCTTAAGACACGATATTCGTCGTCTTTTCACTGAGCTGCAATAATGAGCAAAAGTGCACTATCATAACATGGTCTAGGTACTTTTTTACTAAGTTTTCTTCTTTTGATAGTCAATATTAGTTTAGCGTTATTTCCTATTCTTGTAACTTCTGCGTTTGACATTATTTGAGACCTTGATATTTGTAGGATTCTTCTGTAGCATTTAAATTCAAAGGCGACCAACTTATTTAGATGCACTTTTTTTGCTCGTTTTAATGTACATGCGTCCAATCCATTAAGAAGAATAGTGAATACGTAACACCGAAGCACTCTTAGGCGTAATTCCAACCTTTTATGCAGAAAAGTGTCTTAATTTCTTCAATTTGGTTTTCATTTGATGATATCCATTAAAGTATTTGTAGCTATTTACAGTCTTAAATACAGTATCCTCAATATTCAATTGGATGTTTGTATCTGCTGATTTCGTCATGATCAAGCATTTAGTTTTTGTCAAATTCATCCTTAGTGTGTATTCATGATAGCATTCATTAAATAGTTGCATTGCGTTCTGTAAATTATTGTTGTTATCCGTCATTATTACTGTATTCTCTGCAAAACGCAAGTTGTCATAACTTCTTCACTGAGAGATATACCTTCTAATGAATCTGAGAGCGCTTCGTTAAATACCGCTTCACTATAGACATTAAAGAGTAGTGGTGTCAGCGCATAACAAAAATGGACTTCTATCTATATTTTGATATCTCGAGTGTTCTGGTTGTCAACTCTTCCCTTGGAAGTTTGATTCCAAAATAGATTAGATATAGTTTTCATATCACGCCTGTCAATACTGTTGCTTTTTAATATATCTACAATTTTTTTATGTTGATCCTTATTAAACCTGTTGATCAAATGACTTTTGAAAATCTACAAAACATAAGTACATATCCTAAATCATATCCATGCATCTCTGGGCCAGCACATTCAAACTAAACTAAGCATCTCTTGTGGCCACACCATTTCTAATGCCAAATTGTATGTCATTAACTTGATATTTAAGAGTTTTAACAATTCTGCTGTGTATTATTCTCAAAACTGTTTTAAGTTGGTAACTCATTAAAGCTAGTGTTCTGTGATTTAAGCAGATTGTTGCACTTGAGTTTTTGGGTATTGCCACAAAAGTCGATTGCAGCCATTGTCTGGGGATTGTGGTAGTCTAATATATACTCCGCCAAAAACGTATCGCATCACTTATAAAATTACAAATATTTCTGAAAGCATTTTTATTTTTTTTATTCAATGCTGTTTGTGCGCTTACTTCTAATTTATAAAATAAATTAAATAAAACCTTTGTTTTTTGTACATTTTGCATTTTTCTTTTAATACTTGTTAAGTACTTAAAAAAACAAAACAAAACAACAGTAAAAAATACACGTTTTAAATTATTTTTAATACATCAATCACATATTTATCAATGAGTTAATAATTTGATGGGCACATCATCTGGTCCGGTAGCTTTGCTCTCTTTAATGTTTTTGATGGCGTAGGTGACTTCTTTTCATAATATTGGTGGATCGGTATTCTCTGTGGTTTCTAATGATAGTTTTTTTTTTCATCATTAAATAGTTTTTGGATATAATTGGTTCAGTGATACAACCTTGTTTTTAACTCAGTAATAATATCTCCTTTATAATTTTTAGAATATTCGTTCTTGTGCTTTTTCTAGAAAATATTATGACCTAGATTTTTTTGTGTAATTTAAAGCTATTATACTTTTAATGAAGATCTATTTTCTTGCATTTGTCGAAGACACACCTTTCTTTTTCTTTTAGAATTTTTGTTCTGATATTGGTTTAAATTTCTTTTTATTTATTCAGGTCTTTTTTTATATCTTATTTCGCTCTTTCATAAGTTTAAAAATTTCTACTGTTATTCAAGGTTTTTGTTATTTCCTCAAGTGATTTAAGGGATTCTTTTCCAAGTGACACAAGAGCATGTTGAATTTTTTCCCACTTTTGGTCAATAGTTAGAGTTTCTTCATTATCTTCTTTGACTCTTATTAAGTTTTTGTTTATTCTAAATTTTGTTTCCGCATATGCTTTGTCTTGTTTGAACCGTCTTGTATCCATAATTTTCTTGAAGCTAGGGTGCTTTACATTCTTTAATCCTTTTTTTTATTTAGAAATTACAGCCGCATCCACCATAATGGTTATTAGCGGCGGCTACAGAATTACAAAATTAGAGTTTATAAAATATTCCTATAGATTTTAAGAACTTTACAATATTACTAGCTGAGAAATTAGTGCCTAATAAATTACTTAAATTGTTAGGTATGTTAAATGTGACACGAAAATTGGCAAATCTATGGCATTCAATTAATAAATGGTTAACGGTTAATTGTACATTACATGTTTCGCAAATAGGTGGATCACTTTTGGAAAATAAATATGAGTGAGTAAGTCTCGTATGTCCAATTCGTAAACTCGTTATCACCAATTGTTCTCTTCTGTTTCTTGTTGATGGTTCCCAAGCTGCAACGTCATTTTTAATTTGCTTCAGTGATGTTTGAGAAGATTTCCATTCCTTTTTCCACTTGCACAAAAGTCGATTTTTTATAAAAGCTTTTATATCACTCGCGGTATTTTAATACTCGGCTTTTTCGATATCGGCACATTGAGCAATTTCACTCGCGCACTGGTCCGCACTTTCGTTGCCAGCAATGCCAATGTGGGATGGAATCCATATAAATCTGATCCTCCTAGAATTTTCTTGAGCTTGCATGAGTTCTAGTTTTATCAGTTTTTCAAGGGGACTTTTAGGATAGATCTGTTTAAGGGTTTGAAGCACGCTTAGTGAGTCACTTAAGATAACGGAGTTAGGAATGTTATTAGAATTTATATGTATGATAGCTTTAAACACTGCATATAGCTCAGCAGAGTAGATCGAAAAGAATGTTGGGAGACGAAATTGATATGTATCGTTTGGAGTAACGAAAGCAGCACCTACTCCTTTATCACACTTAGATGCATCTGTAAATATTTTATAGCAATGTTCGTAATGCCGACGGAGAATTAGATCTAGATTATTCTTAATCTCCGCGTGGCAGTTAATATGTTTGTCGTATTGGGTTAAACCAGTGTTCATATTTGGGGCATTAATTATCCAAGGAGAGGGGCTTTTGATATTGATTGGAAAGGTTATTGGGAATTCGATATTGAGACATCTCAGGTAATACCGTACTCGCTCGCTATGTCATTAATAGCAATTAAGGAAAGTGTAGGACTTATAATTGAGCCTTGAGGGATACCGGTCTCTTCCTCTTGCATTTCGGAATAGTAGTTGTTAACTCTTACACGAAAAGATCTGTTTTCTAGAAAGTTCTTAATAAAATGAAGGCAATTTCCACGAATGTTCCATGAATGTAACTTTTTTTTTTTTTGTTTTTTTGTTTTGGCTTGGACAATTGTCATTCAGCCAGTCTCAATCAAGATAAGTTTATTATTGTAGTGTGTGTGTGTGTTTGTGTGTGTAGAGTAATTGTCTTGATACTTAGCAAAGTCGACGTCATTGTCTTTGATAAGAGACGCTAATTGTATCCGTACGCCTTCGGTCCCTCCGGTGAGTACCGATCACACAAAGATAGAAATTATTTTCATTTATTAATTTTTTTAATAAACGAAAACTTCCACCCAGGTGAGATTCGAACTCACGACCTTTAGGTTTAAAGGTAGGCGCTCTTACCACTGAGCCACAGAGGGGGTTTAATGTAACTTTTTTAAAATGTTGAATCTCCAACATGTATTAAATGCTTTTCTTAAGTCAAAAAACACTGCGATAAAATGTTGTTTTATTGCCAGAGATTCATGAATATCACTTTCCTGGTCTAATATGTTATCTATCCCTGATCGGTTTTGTCGAAAACCATTTTGTTCGTTAATAAGTAAGTTCGAATTTTCTAGATGCCAAGTCAGCCTTGAGTTAATAATTTTTTCTAATAGCTTGCCCAGTGCACAAGTTAGACTTATTGGTCTATAGGAATTGGGGTCTAGACGAGATTTTTGGCTTTTGAGAAATGGGAGAATGATAGATTTTGACCAAACAGATGGGTACTGGTGTCGCTGCTAGATGAAGTTAAATAATTGAAGCATATAATTTTTAGCAGATGTGGGTAGATGTTTTAACAAAATAGTTGGGATATCGTCAGGCCCAGGACTTGTTTCTTTTAGATCGTTCAGTGAGTTGTTTAGTTCTTGTAACGTGAGAGGAGCGTTTAATGTAATGTTATAGTTTTCTAAACAGAGGTTGGACCTTTCGGCCTCTATAATGTATTTTTATATATGAGAGAGTAATAAAACAATAAATTATGTATGCAAATCCCTAAACTGTTGATACGGGTGACTCAATGAAAAACAGATATTTGTCAACAAGTTTACAGAAGTATATAGGAAAACAATTTTAAATTGAGTATGACCACCAGGTATAAAGGTTGGAGCAGAATAGAATACAATAGTTGTGAGGGTTACTAATCCCTAAATAAGGTTTCCAGTGTCGGAGTGATGGAGGTTAACAGGTACTAATGAATTTGCAAGAAATGTAAGATGTTTATTTTATTGGTTATACAGGGTGACAATCTGGATCCGGATGTTTTTAGAACGCATAGTACGAAGCTTGAGAGGATGAGAATGGGTTAAGCGCGGTGTTACTACCTCTGTAGTAGTGTGCTATTTAGTCAACATAGAGTAGTGAACGGTAGCTGGCCATACCGTCACCGGTAATTCTATTCGCTACGTTGAGATGAACTAAAATTTTTTGGTTCCAGAGCTACGCAGAAAAGGGTTAAACCCAAGGAATGTGTAGTTTCAGCAGGATGGTGCCACGTCACATACTGCCGTAGCACTACCCTGCTGCTCCAATGAATATTCTCCGCAACCTGTTCCTAGGACAACTCATTTTCCGTTTCGGAGATTTGCCGTGGCCTTCAAGGTCTCCAGACCTGTCACTTTGTGATTTTTTTCTATGGAGTTATTTAAAGTGTCGTGTATATGCTAGCAAGCCTCGTAATTTGATCGAGTCGCCAGGAAATTCTGACTATTGGTCTAGCGATGTTGGGGCGTGTTATGAAGAATTTCATAAAGAGGATCGAAAACTGCATCTAACGTGATGGTCACCATGTTGATGTCAATATTTTCCATACTTAATATGATTGTAAATGGCATAATGTAAGCTTCATTTTGATGTTAATAAAATAGTACTTTCTTGCAAATTTCTTGTGTACTATTTAGTTCAAAATCGTTCTATTGCCGATTGTCACCCTGTATAACCAATAAAAGTTTAATAAGTACCTACCTAGTTGCAAAATAAAGTTTAATTCTTTAGATAAAATAAAACGTTTTATTTTATCTGAAATGAGTGCATTCCACGAAGTAAGGGTTTCAATAATCAAACATATAATTCTTTAATTACAGGAATCTACGACAGTAATTGACTAGATAATTACCTTCTAAACTTATTCCACAGAAAATGTGATAGTGGGTTTTTCCATTTTGTAGGAAGGTCCAAGTGGCATATTCAAAATTTTTAACAGGTCACTAAAAGTAGGTACTTCAGTTGCAAGGTGCAGTTTATTGTGTATACTAGTGTTATGGAAAATTTGGAAGTGCCGTGTAAACGCCGAAAAATTGGTGCTTTAACAGTTAATGAAAAAACATTAATATTTAATTGTTTTAAATCATTTACAGACAAACGTTTATGTGAAAGTGTTGATAAGACCGTTGAGTTAGTTAGCAGTACACTTGGTGTTGGGAAATCTACGATTTACAGAGTTATTAAAGAAGAGAAATGTGGTAGTTTTCAAATGCCACGTAATGCTCCAGGGAAACCAAAATTTCAAATAGAATATCATTTTAAAGAAAGACTTCGACGGAAAGTGCATGAATTCTTCTTTAGACAAGAATTTCCAACATTGGATAAAGTTCTTGTCTCAGTTCAAGATGATAAGGATTACCCAGAAATGAGTCGAAGTACGTTATGGAAACTTTTAAAAGAAATAGGCTTCCGCTGAAAAAAGAATCCCAGAAAGTCTATTTTATTGGAAAGAAACGATATTGTCATATGGAGAAGACATTTTCTAAGAACCATAAAGGAAATGAGAAACCAAAAAAGAAAAATATTTTATCTTGATGAAACATGGATCAACGAGGGTCATACACCAAATAAATTTTGGCAGGATGAAACTGTTACAAGTCAAAGGCACGCTTTTGTAAATAACTTATCGTACCGGTGACTACCATAAAGACATGAACGCTGATGTCTTTCAAGAATGGTTCAAACAAATGATAGATCTTCTTCCTAAGAACTGCGTAATAGTAATGGATAATGCAAGTTATCACTCCAGACTTATAGAAGGACTGCCCACAACCAAGTGGTTAAAAAAAAGACTTGCAGAATTGGCTGAGTTCAAAAAATATTACGTACCATCCCGGATCTATAAGAAAGGAACTTTATTCGTTGTGTGCCCTTCATAAAGAAAAATTAAAAAAATACGAAATTGATGAAATTGCCAAAAATCGTGAAATGACAGTACTTAGATCCCCACCATATCATTGTGAATTAAACCCGATTGAACTGGTATGGGCACAGATAAAGAGTGAAGTTTCAAGAAAAAATACCACTTTTAAAATTCATGATGTTAAACAGTTATTTTTGGAGGCCGTAAATAATGTAAAACCTGAAAACTGGGAAAAGGCAGTAAATTACACTATTAAAGAAGATGAAAAAATGTGGAAGCTGGACAATATTACTGATAAAATGATCTAGCCAGTTATTATAAATCTTGGTTCCGAAAGTTTATCTTCTGAATCTGATTTGGATTTGTAACAAGTAGCTGTAAGTTTTATATTCATATTTTTATTCATCTATTTAACATACCATAGACGGTTTTAAAAACTCTTTTTCTCTTTTGTAATTTTTAAAAATTAAAAAAAATGTGAATTTTTTAAAACCCTTTTTAATGTAGGCCAGTCAGTTCTAATATAGTGTGTGATAAAAGAGGTCACTTTTGTTTACATACACATAACACTTTATAACACTGAAATAATTCATTTATTTTTTACAATTATAAGTAATTTTTCAATAATTCTTGAGCACGCCCATGGAGTGGTCGGAGATACCAGTTAAAATTATGCTAATTACTCTCTCGTTCATAAAAATAAACTTTAGTTTATATTGCATAAATACAGGGTCAAAATTTTCATTTGTCTGTAGGGTGGCGGTTAATATATAAAATTTAATTGTTTGTTAAATGGTAAGACGACCATCTTGGAATGGTGGTTAAGGTTTTAGCCGGAATACGGTTAATCCGGCAATACTCTAGGACCTTCTCGACTAGTATACTACTTGGCCGAAAGATGCAAGGGTGTCTTGCCTCGTGACGATACATGTCTAAAAAAGTTTATTGCTGGAGGCAATAATGAGAGAAAGTGAAATACGGACAAAAGGTATGGTTTATAACAACACAAACTAGGTCCTAGCCTTTGCAGAAGATGCATTGTTAATAGCAAGAACTAAATGGGAACTGCTGAGGTTTTCAAACTCTTTAAAGTAAAGGCTAAACAGTATGTAGTGATTAATAATGAGCAAAAAACAAAGTATATGAAAATGGAGCAGAACATATATAAAACCACATAACCGAAGACTACCACAAAAACAAAAGTAAAAGAAATGCTTCAAAAAGGTGACGGAATTTGAGTAACTTGGAGTAAATCTTTGGATTTTACAGCGCTGCGAAGTTCACCGGGTACTTGAATACCCACCATTCTAGGGCCCAAAAGGAAAGTTGTTCAAAACTTTTTATTTATTTTTGTTTATAACCTTATTTTCCATTTTACGGTTAAAAGTACTAAAAATAAAGTTGTACACAATTTAATTCATACAAATAATCCCTGACAAATTTTTTTGTCGGATTGCTAGTTTACGAGATACAGCGCGAATACCTTAGCCTTTGAAAGATTTTTTGGTTAGTAGATAAGTTATACAGTAAAACCTCCATTAACCGAAACCTTTTTAACCGAAACATCGTTTAACTGAAACGGCTGACAGTTTCAATAATTTCGTCAATAAAAAGTAAATTTTTATCGCAAAATGTAAATTCTATTAATTTCACTCACCGATCGATGCCTGTGTATGTTGGGAAATCAAAAAATCCAAGAGATCTAAAAGATATTTGAGAAAAAGCACTTCCAGTTTTTTATAGAAGCCAAAAAAGCTCATGGATGTCGACCACTTTATTTTCAGAATGGTTCGAAAATAAATTCGTCCCAAGCGTAAAATCCTTTTTAAAATAAAAAACATTCCCATCTAATCATTGTAGCTTGTTGACTAAAAATCTATACAATAGGGATAATTGTCATATTTTTGCCACCGAATGCCACGAGCTTAATTTATCTGTTAGACCAGGGAGTAATAGAGACATTCGAAAGACATTATAGACGAGCATTCTTAAGACATCTGGTATTACAGGAGACAAATAAATCCAAAAGTTTTTCTAAAATCTTCAAATGTTCAACAATGAAACATGTTGTTTATCGGTGTGCTGAGTTCTGGGCCAAGATCAAATCTTTAACTTTGAAAAAATGCTGGAACTAACTTTTTGATAGGATTTTGATTGACGATCCTGAAGAAGAAAATGATAAAGAAACGACAGAAGAAATTAAACATTTAATAAAAAATTTGCCGGGATGTGATGAAATTAGCAAAGAAGAGATACGTGAGTGGTTAGCAGCCGATGACTCAGAAAGTGAATGCATCGACCAGGACATCGTTGATACGGTTCTTCATCCAGACAACCTAAGCGTATCAGACGACAAAGATGACGACCCAACAGACAACAGGCAGCATGAGACATCCGACGAGATTTTTAATGCCCTAAGGATAAGAATTTTACACAGTAGGCCTAATTAGTTAGGGACACGACTAGGTTCTTAATTTTTGTAATATCATTGTATAAAGTTTTATCCTTTTCAGATTGCTTTACGTTTCGTCGAACAATGAAATGAGGCAAACTCACGACATTCTGCAAATAAACGATGGTGATATATAGCTGCAAAACATCGTTGTCAAACGATAACGTAAAAGAAAATAGAAGATTTTTTTAACAAACTTGTTAAACTTGTTCATTTATCTTAATTTTATTACTATATTCTGTATTTACTTATTAGAAAACATTACGAAATCACCTCATAGTATTTTTTAATACCAATACTTTAACCAAGAATACTATAAAAAACAATGTTATTTTTAACCGAAATTCCTGTTATCCGAAACGGCCTCCCACCCAATTATTTCGGTTAACGGAGGTTTTACTGTACAATATTTTTTGTTCCAACAAAACAAGGATATTTTTTGTTTCGGTATTGAATAGCTTTAAAATTTTCAGCTATAATTTTATATAATTGTCTATTTGTAGTTTTTAAATTATTGTTGCAGTATCTGTAAAACCTGTTAATAAATTACACACCACTTAGCTCAAAACTAATTCACAATGACAAAAACAGCATTCTGAAACTGAATATTGTCACTCCCAATTTAATTTTACCTCTATGCAAAATTATAATTAAATAATATTTGCTTTTTGCTCTGTTCGATATTTTTAAATTTTAATTTGTAAAAATATGTTTGCAAAGTATACCTAAAAAAGCTCTATTTTGATATATAAAAGTATCAAACCATAACTGTAATAAAAGTAGGTGACATTTATATATATATATATACCTATATATATATATATATATATATATATATATATATATATATATATATATATATATATATATATACATAAGGAAAAGAAGTCTTTGCTGACAACGTTAGAAAACGCAGCTTTGAGGTTTATTGGGATTTATTCAGCGGTGAAATAAGTGTACTCTTTTAACTAAGTTTCAAGCTTTCGAAAATGTTTATTTTCATCATCAGAAAAAACTGAAAATAAAGTGCGACTATTAGTAAAGCATCCTCGAAATTAGTTGTAGAAAATGGTTTTAAAAAAACGAAAAAAAACTTACGTTATTGAGGTTCGTCTTTCGTAGATGTTTCACTTACAGGTGACAATTTTACGCACCACTCATTGATTGAGTCAAATTTTTAAATTTTTTAACACATATAGAAATTGCATGGTGTATAAGACCAAACTTAATAAATTAATTATACTTTAACACATAAGAAAAAGACAGTTAAAAAAGTTTACAACGGCCACGTGTGCCGGCCAACTGTTGAATGATAGGTTAAGAGTAACTGTCATTCCTGGACATGGCAAATGACAGAACTTCTTCTTATTTCTTTGTCTTATGTAGTACTACTATTATTACACATCAAATTATTGACAAAGGTTGTATTAGAAAAAACAGAATTTAATAAAGAAACTGTGAAAAATTTAACTGTAACGAAACCTGGAAACTTTACAATGAATCAGTCATTGAAACATCATTGAATTGTGATGATCCA
The DNA here is from genome assembly GCA_918026665.1 of Diabrotica balteata. NCBI lineage: Eukaryota > Metazoa > Arthropoda > Insecta > Coleoptera > Chrysomelidae > Diabrotica > Diabrotica balteata. The sequence continues at coordinate 85,021,886 of OU898282.1, read as the reverse complement.
TCCAAATATAATAGGTAGGAGTATATAGTGCTCAATTGATTAATGTCACTCCTTTTGTTCATTGCATTTGAGTTTTGTGCAATGAATGCCATTTCTAAAAAAAGTCTTTTATTGTAATTGGACTCAGTAGCTAAAATTTTTACTGAATCGTAATTCATAATATGATGTTCTTTATTTACATGTTCTGCAAGTGCAGATCTTTCTGGATATAATCTACTGTCGCTACGATGACTGATTAGGCGACTGCCTAGGTTACGTGTGGTTTGTCCCACATATACTAAATTGCAGTTGTTGCAAGGGATCTGGTAGACAACGTTGGAACAATCTTTGATGTTACTTTTATCTTTAACCTTAGAATAGATGGATCTTACAGTTAATGAAGTTTTATACGCTATTTTCAAATTGGTGACATCTTTAAAAAGTCTTGTCAGTCTGGGTGTTATGCTTTTTATGTATTTCAGTGAGGTATATGAGCAATTGGAATTGTGTTCTCCATTTGTGGCATTGATTTGTATCTCATCATTTCGGCGTGTTATGTTAGGGGTCAAACTAAATAGAATCTTGGTGACTAAGGGTTTTGGATATGAATTGTCCATGAAAAGGTTGAACAGGATTCTTAGGTTCTTCTGGTGGAAAGAAGGGTCACTGATGGAAATGATTCGTGCTTTCATTTGTTTAAGTAGGTTGATTTTGATTGAATGTCTATGGTATGACCAATAGTTGAGGAAGCGTCCAGAACTATGAGGTTTTCTATGCCAGTCGATAACAAGGGAGTTATTTGGGGTTCTAATGAACCGGGTGTCAAGAAAGGGGACTGAGCATAGATCGTCCTCATGTTCGATTGTGAACTGTAGTAGAGGATCATACCTATTGAATACATTTAAGATTTCTGTGGATCCATTGCTGGGGATAGCTAGAATTAAGTCATCCACATACTTTTTTACAAAAGGAATATGAAAGGACAATTCTGGGATAACCATATCTAATAGATGATCCATCACATAGCAGGCCAAAATGGGAGAGATAGTAGCTCCTATAGGAGTTCCTTGTGTTTGTTTAAACACAGTATTGTTGAATGTGAAATAGGTGTTATTAAACAAAAAAGATATGAGTTTTTTGAAGTACTCCAAGTTATAATTACAGTGAGAACTGATAAAATTCCAATTGTTTTCAATCGCTGTTAAAGCTGCATCTAAGTGAACATTGGTGAATAATAAAACTACATCCAGACTGACAATCACATAGCCATCAGGTAATTGATAGTTGTTAAAGTTATTCAAAACATCAAACGAGTTTTTTATGTAATATTCATTTGACACATATGCGTTGGATAAGATTTCAGTTAAAAAAGATGCTAATAAGTTGGTGGGGGCACCAATACATGCAACAATGGGACGAACTGCAAGCTGTGGTTTGTGAATTTTGGGCAGAGCGTAAAATTTAGGTATAACACCCTTGTAGCTAGTTAGTTTTTTCTTTGTAGCTTCATCTATCTGCCTTGAGTTACACAATTCCATAATGAGGTTGTTACATCTGGTTTGAACATTGTTGGTTGGATCTCTGTTCAACCTTTCATAAACATTATCGGAATTTAGCAATTCAAGACATAGATCTAGATATCTCTGCTTTTCCAGAACTACAGTTACATTACATTTGTCTGAAGGCATGACAATGATGTTAGTGTTTTCACTAAGAAACTTGCGAGTTTTTTGTAACATAGCTCTGAAAAAGTTAAAGTTATTTTTGTTACTGTTTTTATGTAAGTAATCAGTAATAATGTATGTTGATCTAGCTATAAGTATGTCCCTCTGATGCACATCAGTGACAGAATGTAAGATTGTTTCAACGTCAGCTAACATATCCTTAATAGGGATATCTTTTCCTAAAATAGGTTCTATGCTGAACTTAGGACCCAAAGACAAAAATCTAGAGATATCATCTGGTAAAGTTACATTGGAAAGGTTCTTAATCTAACCCGGTTTTGTTTTAAGTTTTAAGTTCAGCTCAAGATTGAATAGCCTATTATATTTGTTAGTGTTACTTAATTTGGTTTTGTGAAAAATTCTGTTATATGAAACTTGTTGTTTACTAGAAAAGTTATTAAAAATGAATTCAGAAGTTTCAGAACTTCTGAATCTTTCTTTAAATCAACAGTCAAGAATATCACCATCTTATATATATATATATATATATATATATATATATATATATATATTATATATATATATTATATATATATATATATATATATATATATATATATATATATATATATATATATATATATATATATATATATATATAGGGTTTTTGTCGCGGTTCTCAGAGATAGTTTGTAAGCACTTTTTGAAATTATCTTTATTAATTATTACGAAACACACACATATATCTAATAAACAACCTATCTTTAAATTGAAATTTTTATAACAATAATTAAATTATAACGAAATAACAAAATTTGTTACCTTGTACCAATGAATGCCTAAATGAAATTGTGTTCCAAAATAAAAATTTTAATCACCACTCAATGTCTTCGTTATCAGCCTCGGTTATCCTTCTTTTAGTGAAATTGCTTTCCCAAATAGACCACAATGTTTAAATTATCAGCTTTCACTATTTTAAAACACTTTTTTTTCTTAATAACATTTATAAATCGGTAAAAAATTCTTCCTTCTTTATTGCTTTATTGTTCATTCTTCTTTCTAATAATCTTTTAATCTCCAATCACTATATAAATATTATAATTTTTAATTTCTTCTAATCTCCAATCACCATATAGATAATATAATTGTTAATCTCTTTTAATCTCCATATACATAATATAACTTTTAATCTCCACCTAATACCGACTATTTACCACCGAATACTGACATACTGACTACTAAAAATATTGTCCGTTTTTTTTTTCATCCTCCAAATCACAGCGTATTTATATCATTTCAATGTTCACGATTATTCTTGAAAGAAAATATGTTCGAATTCTTCTATTTCAATGTTCGCGAATATTTTACTACGAAACGAGGTTAAATTCTTTGTATTGACGTCTTATTTTAAAGTTCTAGATAAGTCTTTACTTTTATATCGGGAATTTTGTGGAAATTTAGGCTTGTCATATCAGAATGTAAACTTATATATAAATTAAACGTCTTAAATTAATAAATAACACCATTTTAAATCCGTAATTATTATTTCAAATGTCTCTTAGTTACAAAAGTTCCCACAACCCAATTTACTTCAGTGTATATTTGGTTGCCTATATAGATGGCACAAAAATATTCATTTATAATATCACAATTATTAAAATAACCAAATACATTGCAAACTAAACACTTTTATGTTAATTACATATGCTAATTATTTATACATTATGCTAATTTTAATTTTTTATGAGTAATGAGAAACATGCTCATTGCCTTAATCCCCGTAGGACCCGAACTTCATGATAAGGTAGATTACCTTAGCCGATCAGTCCCAGTTTTCTGATGTCAGGAACTCACCATCCACCCCCGCTCGTCTGCTACATGACGTACACTCATTGCACATCATGTATCCAGTAGCTACGTGGCAAATGTGGGCATTAATATGAACATTTTTCTGATTTATAAATTATCGATCCCACAGAGGAAACCTAATTAAGTTTTATTGATGACCTGTTTGCTATTTTTTTTTTATCCAGTATAGATTTCCAGAGAGTTCTCATATGTCTATGCAATTTTGTCTTCATCATAATTTTTAACAATTTTTGTAGTAATTAGCGCTCAGTTAGTTTTGTACCTGATTTTTAATAGTGCCCGAAGTCGAAAGTCACTGTGTGCTGGTTATATAGTGATGAGAACGTATGAAGTCGAATCTTGCGTCATATACTGAGACAACTCCTTATTTCGCTGGTCTGTTATTTGTTTCTTTGGCGGCTTATACAACTGCTACACCGTAACGTGACCATACTTTATTCCAAGTGTTCTTGCAATTTTTATAGTTTTGATCTGACATCTTAAATCAAAAACACCATGTATCTGATATCATTATTTCTTTATGTTGTATGTTTCCGCTTCCTTTGAAAATTAACATTTTATTGATTTTCTTGTCTTCTATGGCTTCATACTCCTAAGATTGATCTTGCAATTCCGGTAAATCTTCAAAGTCTTGGCAGCTAATATAAAGATACCCACTGACGGTGGAATATTCCTATATATTCGTTCCAGTCCTTAGTTTCTTGTCAATAATCCTTCTAGTCTAATTATTGTTTGATATTCGTGATATATCTATCCGCTGGGTCGTTTTGTATTTTCATTTTGTTTTGGATTTGCTTCTCGAGTTTATCATGTATCTTTTGGGATAAAAAGTTTTCTTAAAATCATCGGCAAAGTTTGTCCATGATTTTTGTTGTTATTTTTGTGCCTTAGTAATGCATGGTCTCTTAACAACTCTGGTAATGCTTTTATTAGATCTTGTTTATTAATCTCGTAATCTCTTCGTCTAGACTTTCCATGAAATCTACTGCGTCCGATTGCTATTGATCAAAGCGTGTAGTCCACTTTCGTACTTTGTTAGCTAACTTTTCCTACATTAGTTTTTAGATTTGTTTCGGTATTGAATTTGTTTCGGTATTGATAGGTGTGGTAATTGTGTCCTAAGAATTGAAATTTTTTGGGTTAGTTGGTTGGGTTCAGGTTCTTTGAAAGGCTGGTCTTTTTAGATTGTTTTCTGTCAGTTCTATAAGATCTTTGATAAAAAATTCTTAGACTTGATCTCAGTTCTTCGATAGTTCTTCAAACTATTGCGATTTTATCTATGGTCTTTTTATCAGTTAGATAGTTAGATAGAGGTTTTTTTTTTTGTTTTGTTTTTCTGCTTTATGTGGTACGAAGATTTGATTATTGCAATTAGTTCCCATATTATCAGAGTATATGCTTCATGTTTAACTGCATTGTAGCTCTCACTGCTCGATGATCGCTACCAATGCCAAACTGATTTAATACTGTGACATCTTTGACATATCTTTTATGTGTTGTTATGAAGAAATCTATTTAATTTTTTATGTTTTCATTTGGGCTTACCCATGTTCATCGTCTATGTGGCTTCTTTTAGAAAAAGCTATTCATCAAATATAACTGATGGTTATGAAGAAAATTTAATAGTGTCTGGCCTCTCTCATTTCGACCTTCTAAACCGTGTTTTCCTATTGACGTCTCTGCATCATTAATTTGAGTTCCTACTTTGGCATTGAAATCCCCCATAATAAAAGTAAAATGACATTTTGTTTCCGATAATGCTGTTGTTAAATCTTCATAGAAGTTTTCGATTTCTTCTTCTTCATGTGCTGATGTTGGAGCATAACATTGTAGAACTTTCATTTTGTATCTATTATTCAGTGAAATTATTATGTATATCACTCTCTCCGATATTTGCTTAGTATCCAATATACTGTGTACATGTTTTTTATGGATGAGCAGACCAATGCCACCATTTGAGTTTCCCAGGTTGCCATTTGTGTATAGCATGTGACCTGATTTCAAGGTTAGAAGTTGTTCTTTACGCTTACCTCTAATTTCGCAAAGTCCTATTATGTCCCATTGTATACTACTCAGCTCTTCTTCGAGTTCTAGGAGTTCATCGTCTGTTGATAGTGTTCTTACATTGTATGTTAGTAGTTTAAATAGTCTGATGTGTTTTCTATGTGTGTGAAAGTTTTGATACGTCAATTTTCTGTCCCCCCCCCCAGAATCCTTGGGACTGACCAAGTTGTTCTCGGTACAGGATTCTGAACGATTCGTTCTACGTGCGTGAGGTTTTCTAGTTTTAAACCTTGACATTTTATTGGCGAATAAAACACCACGCTTGCCAAAACGTGTTGGTGAGTAAAAAATGAAAGAACAAGATTAATAAACAGAAGAGAATTGAAAAAATGGAGTACACCAGAAAGCACAAAAGAATATATGAAAGCTATAAATCGGGTCTTAAACCACCCTCTTTCGACAGATGTTGAAACCGTAAATAATGCAATCACAGAAGCGTTAATAACTGCTCAAAAACAGTACCGTACTAGACCAGCCGGAAAAGAAAAGAAACTGAGCGAAAACACCAGAATGCTCATTAAAGAAAGAAAAATCAAGAGATCAGAGCAGAAAAGCAACTCAGCTGAACTCAGAAATCTGAACAAAGATATCTCAAAAGCAATTCGTAAAGATCAAAAGAAGTATAATACTGAGAAAATACAAAAAGTGATTGAGCAAAATGAAAATATGAAAATACTCAGAAGAAAGCTTTGTGATGGTAAAAAGGAAATTGTTTAAACTAAAAGACAAGGAAGGTAATAAAACAACAAATAGAGAGAGAATAGTAAAGATAGCAAAAAGCTTCTATGAAGAATTATACAAAAGCCTGTTAACAGAAGAAGACAAAACACAGATTAGAAGACGCAGAGTAATGAACCAAGGATCCGAACTTCTGCCTACCATAAAAACTCTAAAGAAAATGAAACACAACAAGGCTACAAAAAAGGAGATATACCAGACATAGAGAATTATAGACCGATAAATCTGTTGTCATATCTCTACAAATGGTTTACCAAGATCATCACAAAACGTTTAGAACGAAAACTAGATTTCTATCAGTCTAAGGAGCAAGCTGGATTTAGGAAAAGTTATGGAACAAATGACTACCTACAAGCACTTAAAATACTAACTGAAAAATTTGTTGAATATAATATACCACTCACGTTGTTCTTCATAGACTTCAAGAAAGCTTTTGATATTGTGGAATTACCGGTAGTATTAGGAGCATTAGAACAAAGCCTAGTAGACTATAGATATACAAATTTTATAAAACATATATACAACAACGCAACAGCATCTGTTAAACTCCATGACTTTACCGATAAATATAGAATTGAGCAAGGAATTAGACAGGGCGACACCATCTCCTCCCAACTATTCACTGCAGCTCTGGAATATGCCTTTAAAAATTAGATTGGGCGAAAAGGGGAACAAATATTGATGATGAATACTTAAGCCACTTGCGCTTTGCAGATGATATTGTCATTATAGCTGAGAGTTTAAATAAAGCTCACAAAATGATGGAAGAACTAAAACAGGCAATAGAACAAATAGGCCTGAACATAAACTTTGAAAAAACAAAATACATGACCAATTTAGTTCCAAGTGATGTTATGAGGGTAAATGGGAACGAAGTACATCAGGTCTTTAGCTATATCTATTTAGGGCATGAAATTAGAAGAGGAAAAGACAATCAAACTTGTGAGATCCAGCGTCGCATAGGCTTGGGATGGGCAGCATTTGGCAAGATGCGAGATATTCTAAAAGGAACGCTACCGATTTGCTTGAAGAAAAAGGTTTACAACCAATGCATACTGCCAGTAACAACATATGGTTCCGAAACAATAACTTTAACCAAACATTCTGCAAATAAATTGAGAGTAACACAAAGAAAAATGGAAAAAGCAATGTTGGGAATAACTAGAAGAGATATGGTACCAAATAGGATAGTGAGTAGAGTAGAATAGGATAGTGAGAGAGAGGACTAAAGTGACAGATGTCGTAGAAAAAATTGCACAAGCCAAATGGAGATGGGCTGGACATATAGCACGTTTAAATGATAATAGGTGGACCAAAAACTCATAGAATGGAGACCTAGAGAAGACAAAAGACACCGAGGCAGACCACCAAAAAGATAGATGGACGACTTGAGAAAAACAGTCGGAAATTGGATACAGAAGGCGCAAGACAGAGAACAGTGGAAGAATATGGAGGAGACCTATATCCAACAGTGGATGCAAGAGGTTGAAGAATGATGATGATGATTATGATGCTTCATGTGTGGTTATAAAACATCTCAAACAGAATGAAATGTTTAAAATAATACAGCAATTATACTTAAGCTAAAACCACCTATTCATAGTAACGAAATAGAAAGATGACTAAACGCACAACATTTTAAAATAATCATAAAATTACGCTACCATAATTATTTGAATATTTTTTCATTTTCACGTGATGTTTAATCATTATTTCATTTTTAATCCATTTAGCTCCATTATAATTGATCGTAAACGATTTTTCTTTGGCTTTCTTTAGGTATCTCAACTATAAACGGATTCTGGAATCAGAGGTTAAATCCGGAGAAAGAAAAGATTGGCTTTAGTGGAATTAGAGTGGAGAAATATAGAACGACAAAGGTAAATTCTCCAGCAAAGACCGATGAAATTTCATCTTTTACGCAACTGAGCCCAAAGCCAGGGCTAAACTCAAAGATTTCACCGCTTCAGTTTTAAACTCTCCGATTTATTAAGTTCCAGTGAAGTGTAAAAAGGGTTTTAATCATTTACCATAATTTGATAAAGAATGAACAAACTGGCTGTGGAACCAGATATCTTAATTGAAAATACCGATAAATTTTAAATTGCGGTTTAGTTCAGAAAATTATTAAAAGTTCAAGTAAAATACTGCTCTGAAGCTATTTCTTGTGACAAACTAATATAATATAATATAATTTGCTATATTTATTGGTCACTATTAAAAAATCTATTGCAAATACGTTTATTTTGGCCTATCTGTTTTAACTTTTCAACTATATTTGTGATTATTTGCCATTAAAGATAGGAAAAGTAAAATAATTCAGAGATAAAAATTAGTTTAAAAAAATATATAATTATTATGTACATCACAGTGTTAAGCACTGGTTTCGGAGCATGCTAATAGATGCTAAATTTGGACGAAAAAAGCCTTGGATTAGAGAAACCGGAATAAACTCAGCCAAGACTATAAGAACAAAAAGCTATCGTAGTATTGGTTGACTTCCTTCTGTTTTTGCCAAATGTTTTTGATAACAGAGCGTATCCTCAGTCATTTAGGAAAAGATAATTTGAATAAAAACATTGCCTAAAACATAATTTCACTTAAGTCTATAGTCGACAAAAATGCTTATTAAATGTGAATAACAAGAACAAGAAAAAAATTTTACTCCTTACTGGGTGGTGTTAAAATTTTCATTTATCGCAATTGATCAAGGTCATTTCGGGTCCAAAAGAATTACTCTAGGACGAAAACCTGTCTTTACCAAGAAAAAGGAATCCTAATTTGTATCTAAAATTTTAGAACTGTCAAAGGCATTTTTTGGCTTTACGTCCGTACCATACGTCAAATGGTTTTTGAATGTACAGAGCAAAACAAAATTAAACATCCATTTAAAATGGCAATTAAAATGTGTGGAAAGGGTGTTTATTTAATTATGCACTGTCATCCAGAACGCAGTTTGAGTAAACCAGAAGCAACAAGTTTGTGTAAAATAATTGCTTTTAACCATGAAGAACTAAACATATTTTACAAAAACTTAACAACTCTATGTGATCGTTACAAATTTGAATGCCATCAAATTTTTAATCTTGATAAGACTTTATGTTCTATTTTTAAGAGATTATGTTCACATTTCCTGTAAAATTGTTGCTGTCAAAGACCAGAAACAAGTTGGTGCAATTACCAGTGGTTAACAATGAAAAACCACGACGCTAGTATGCGCTCTTAGTGCCTCAGATCAATATATTCAGCTGGAAAAGGTTTAAACAAAAACGGTCCAATTCGGGTAATATAAAGATAAGAGGGTTGGTCTTCCTAAATGGGTATATTTATTTAAAAAACTCTTAAAAGGGCTACATCAATAAAACAAACGTTTTCGGACCACACAGTCCATCATCAGGTTTTAAAATTGAAAAAATGCCTAAAAATAAGTATAAACCATTTAGTTAAAACAAACGTGATTGTGAAATTTTGACTATGGTTGAAAAGCAAAAGATGGTTATACTTACTAGGTCACAATGCCTTAGCCACCAAAATACTAGGGTAAAAACCCTTTAAATTACATTTAGGTATAAAAGATTGTACATTGTGTTATAAAATAACTGTGATGTTCAGTATTAAATTAAATTTGGCTAGAGGTAACACATGGCTGAAGCGAGTTCCAGAGCCGGTGAGAGAAGCTCTACACGCGGAGAACAGCTGGAAACTGATTGACAAGATACTTATGAAGGATGTCGAAAACAAAATGTCAATGTAACAAAAAACTATATTAGTTGTACAGAGTATTACTACAGCCAAAGTGTAGGCTGTATTTGTTCTGCATTGTCTAGAAGTGTATTTTATGTTGGATTAGCTTATATATATGAAAATTATCCTGTTATGTTTATCACATCTAGGACAAGGTAAAAATTAAATAGCAAATATTTGAAGCTAATATCAGACCTCATATTTAAATGACTTTATTTAAGACTGTTCCTATGGTGAAAAAAATTTATAAAATTAAGTTTAGGAAAATGGAAATCTACAGGCTGAAGAAATTAAAGTAATAACCTATGTGATTGAATTTAAAATTGAAGAGGCTGGGTTCCTCAGAGACTTAAGGAGAATAAAAGTAAAAAAAATACCTGAAGAAAAGGAGGGGGGGCGGTTAAAGGAGAAAAGGAGTTAATCAACATTTAGAGATAATAGGTGTCCTTTATCCTTAAAGTATCTAGCACCCTGAAAAAAATCTATTTTGGTGGTATTAAATTCAGTTTGTAGAAACCTGAAATTTGTTGTATAAGTATGCTACTAAGTTGTTGACCGAGAAAAGGTGGACAATGGTAGATAAGGATTCTTTGTAATATGGTAGATTATGAATTTTGATAAATTGTTAGATAATGTTTGAATAATTACTAAGTTAAAACTATCGGATACATGTTTGATATATGAATTGACCAAGAAATAATGAAAGAGAAAAGAATTGACAGGAATGTGATGTAGAAGTGAAGAGTGGATAAGATGGTGATATGTTGGTATGATAGATATGGATGGTTCTGAACTTAACATTAGGGTCGGAAATTTGTGAGAGGAAGGTGTGGCGATATTGTAGAGAATGGGTGTTTAAAGAAACACAAAATTGAGTAGGATTTAGGTGTTGACGTTTGTATAGGAAAATAAGGCAGATAATGTAGGGCAGTATTGTGAACTATGAAAAAAGTTGTCGATGTAAAGGTTGAGTCACGGTTGAAAGATACATGGCGATTAACGCAATTGGGGCTATTTTGTTTTTCTTTGACTATTTCCAAGTCTTCATATAGATCTAATTTTAGAAAATTTTTTTGGGGGATATTATGTAACAAAGAGACGTCTTCTGGGATGTTGAGGGTATGTTTGTGTTGTGCAAGATGTTGAAAGAAGGTGAAAGTGTTCTCTTTTTTAGTGTGTTCTAAGGAACGGGAAGTTAGTGATCTACAGGTTCTACCTATATATTTGATTTAATTTAATGATCAAATCCACCCAAACATTAAGTTCACTATGGAACTAGAATTATCTCAATCTATTAATTTTCTTGACCTTACCATTACCAGATTAAACGACCATTTCGATTTCAGTATCTATAGAAAACCTACACAAACCGACCATATCATACCTTCATCTTCCAACCATCCAATGTCACATAAATATGCAGCCTTCCATAGTTACATTCATCGCTTATTAACAATTCCACTATCACAATCCAACTACTATACAGAAGTTAGTAGTTGGATTGTGTATCCTTAAACAAATAGCATTCAACAATGGATATGACCTCAACATCATTAACAAACTTATAAATAAGAGACAACTCAAACTATTGAGAGAGACTGCGTTTCCCAGAGACTTGACCATCAAACCTCATTATGCTTCCTTGCCATACCTTTAAGAACGTCTTTCTGGAGATATTAGATTCATCCTAAAAAGATCTGTTGAGGATACCCACATTTCTTTCAAAGTCCCGAACAATCTAGGACAATGTTTAACCAATACAAAAGATCCCATCAACTACATGGATCGTAGTGGTGTTTATAAATTACAGTGCTCTGATTGTGATGCTACATGTATAGGTAGAACCTGTAGATCACTAACTTCCCGTTCCTTAGAACACACTAAAAAAGAGAACACTTTCACCTTCTTTCAACATCTTGCACAACATAAACATACCCTCAACATCCCAGAAGACGTCTCTTTGTTACATAATATCCCCCAAAAAAATTTTTCTAAAATTAGATCTATATGAAGACTTGGAAATAGTCAAAGAAAAACAAAATAGCCCCAATTGCGTTAATCGCCATGTATCTTTCAACCGTGACTTTCAACCTTTACATTGACAACTTTTTTCATAGTTCACAATACTGCCCTACATTATCTGCCTTATTTTTCTATACAAACGTCAACACCTTAATCCTACTCAATTTTGTGTTTCTTTAAACACCCATTCTCTACAATATCGCCACACCTTCCTCTCACAATTTTCCGGCCCTAATGTTAACTTCAGAACCATCCATATCTATCATACCAACATATCACCATCTTATCCACTCTTCACTTCTACATCACATTCCTGTCAATTCTTTTCTGTTTCATTATTTCTTAGTCAATTCATATATCAAACATGTATCCAATAGTTTTAACTTAGTAATCATTCAAACATTATCTAACAATTTATCAAAATTCATAATCTAGCATATTACAAATAATCCTTATCTACCATTGTCCACCTTTTCTCGGTCAACAACTTAGTAGCAGACTTATACAACAAATTTCAGATTTCTACAAACTGAATTTAATACCACCAAAATGATTTTGTTCAGGGTGCTAGATACTTTAAGTATAAAGGACCCCTATTATCTCTTATTGTTGATTAACTCCTTTTCTCCTTTAAACGCCCCCCCTCTCTTTTCTTCAGTCATTTTTTTTACTTTTATTCTCATTAAGTCTCTGAGGAACCCAGCCTCTTCAATTTTAAATTCAATCACATAGGTTATTACTTTAATTTCTTCAGCCTGTAGATTTCATTTTACTAAACTTAATTTTATAAATTTTTTTCACTATAGGAACAGTCTTAAATAAAGTCATTTAAATATGAGGTCTGATATTAGCTTCAAATATTTGTTATTTAATTTTTACCTTGTCCTAGATGTGATAAACATAAAAGGATAATTTTCATATATATATATATATATATTATATATATATATACATATATATATATATATATAAATATTATATATATATATAATATATATATATATATATATATATATATATATAAGCTAATCCAACATAAAATATACTTCTAGACAACATTCCATATGACAAAAAGCAACATAAGTTGCCTAAGACACAGGTCATTCTATTAATCATGACTATAAAACCATCATTGATTTCACATCTTTTATACCCTAAATTAATAAATAAAAAAAGTTTTTTTAAATCCCAACACCTAGATTACTGTTATTTTTTAAAATCATCAAAACTTGTTGAATCTTTTGGCTGTAGTAATACTATGTACAACTAATATAGTTTTTTGTTACATTGACATTTTGTTTTCGACATCCTTCATAAGTATCTTGTCAATCAGTTTCCAGCTGTTCTCCGCGTGTAGAGGTTCTCTCACCGGCTCTGGAACTCGCTTCAGCCATGTGTTACCTCTAGCCAAATTTAATTTAATACTAAACATCACAGTTATTTTATAACACAATGTACAATCTTTTATAACTAAATGTAATTTAAAGGGTTTTTACCCTAGTATTTTGGTGGCTCAGGCATTGTGACCTAGTAAGTATAACCATATTTTGCTTTTCAACCATAGTCAAAATTTCACAATCACGTTTGTTTTAACTAAATGGTTTATACTTATTTTTAGGCATTTTTTTAATTTTAAAACCTGATGATGGACTGTGTGGTCCGAAAACGTTTGTTTTATTGATGTAGCCCTTTTAAGAGTTTTTTTTAAATAAATATACCCATTTACGAAGACTAACCCTCTTTTTTGTGATACGTGGTATACAGCCAGTTACAGGAATTTTTTTCCTTGTGGATTTTTTTTTAATATAAAGATGTTACAAATCAGGGTGGATAACGGACAACTTTTCCTGGAATGGTTGAAACATTTTCAGTGGCATGTTAATGCTGTTTAACATCGTCCAGTTATTTTAATGCTTAATAACCACACAACACATTTAAATCTGGCTCCCTACAATTTTTATCGCAACACTGAAATAAATCTCCTTTCCCTGCCACCGCACACCTCCCACCGTCTCCAGCCTCTAGATATCACGTTTTTTTATTCAAGATAGCTTACTATCAACAATGTGACAAGTTTATAAAATAAAAAAAATATATAAGAAAATCAATCCAAAAGACGTTGTGAAACTTATTAAAATGCCTTTAATATGGCTGCGTCTGTAAATGGTTTTTGAACCACGGGGATCTTTCACTCCAATCCCGATGTTTTTTGTAAAGCAAAAATAATATCTATACCAGTAATTGAGCAACAACCTCAACTTGATAAACTACCAGAGCCCAGTGGAGTCCAAAATAAAAACTGAGAACAAAAGCAGTACCATTATCAGAAGATTCTTTATCTGAATCAGAATTAGAAGAAGTTTTACACATTGATCTGAGCGATGATAAGGATAAATCTGTGCAGCTAAGAAATGAAAGTTTATCACTCTATCGGCACTACCAGTGTGTACTTATACAAAAACTAGAAGCAGGCGAACTCAAAAATTTTCCATTTTAACATCAACACCATTAAAAGAACGATTAAAAATAAGAAACAAAAAAAGCAAAAGAAGAATGAGGTTGAGAAAGTTAAACGAACAATTGGAGATACTAAGATAAAAACAGAAAAATTAGTCAATCAATAGAATTACATCCTAAAATCACGGACGTTCAGAGTTTGGACGAAATAAATTATGGTGGAGATGTCGTCTCTGGGCTCATGCAAACTGCACGGAAGCGGATACTGCTACTATTTATATTTACTCAAACTGTAAATGTAACTAAACAAATATGTATTTTATACTTAAACCTAAGTAAACTTAATCATTGAACTTGTTCACCTGTAATTGATATATCCCATCCTTAATCGATATTACCCATCTCCATTGTCGTTATTACCCGATTGATCGATATTACCGAAATTTTTTAAGTTTCAAAAATATGTATTTTTAAAATATTTGTAATTATTTTATAATATTTTTGAAGCAGTAATTAGTTATTTGAATATTCATATTATCGATGTCCAAGTTTCAAATTCGTAAAAGCTATAGCAAACAATATATCACAACTTAAATAGTCTTAAATAGTCGATTTCCCCCTTAATCTCCTAAAAATCGATGGCACCTAATAATCATATTTTGTTACCCATAAACAGAGTTAAAATAAACAAAGTAGAAATAGATAAGGAGAAAATTAAGAAAATTCGAATGATAACGTATTTGTACTAGAGCCAGCTTATCTTGTGAATATCTTAAGAGGAGTAAGGTAGGGCTGATTTAAACCGATTTTAACAAAAAGGTTACCTTAAACATATAGTCACAAATTCCTTGTGTCTGCAGCTGATAAAAATAATTATTAAATAGGAATTAAAATTTTAAAAAACACATTTTACTCCTTACTGGGTGCTGAAAAAATTTTCATTTGTCGCAGTTTGGTAAAATGAATGACAGAAAAGTACTCTATCACGAACTAACTAACAAACTGGGACATTAAAAAACCTTGCATTTCTACTTATTTACTATACTTAACCCTGCGTTGGTCGCATGGTTAAATGAACCACCATTGGTCGCAGTGAAGCTCACTTGTCATGTATATGACTTATTTTGACTTTTTATGAGTCAAAAAAACAAAAGGCATAAATATAATGATCTATTTATCAAAGCTAAAAAAAGGCAATATTTTTAACAAAATACAAAATGAAATAAAATATCAAATATAAAGTTTGGTACATCTACATAAATAAACATAATTCTGAAACAGCAACTAGAATAATAGAAAAAATTACTCAGATTCAGGAACTACTTCGTCGCGTTCACACTCTATGCAAATGGTGATTGTATGTTCTTTACAAATTGCTCTGAAACAATTGGCGCATTTTGACGCTGTTTTCCGATTTTTTTTTCTTGGGACAATAGGAGCATTTTGGCCTTGCACCTGCTTGATTTTCCTCAGGAATATCTCGTTTTCTGTGCCAAAGGAAGATTCAGATATTTTTTAATTTGCAAAGTTAGCAGAAATGGCAAGTTTTGGGCCGCTTTTTTTTGCATATGTGGGGTAATGAGTTGTCTGGCTAAAATTTTCAGATACTCACGTCTTGGTTGGCAGTAATCTAATACATTTGTCCTAAATATAATGTTTCCATTTATTCCAGCGATGTTTAGCATAGTAAAAAAAACAGTCAAAACCTACATGTAATTCTTGCCACTGAATATAGACTCTTCAGTTGGTCCCCTGAATTTTCTCCCGATTTCGATTGATTGTAAAAAGTAACTACTGCTGTTTTGCAAGCTTCACCACTTTCCTCGTCAATTAAATATATTATATAAATAAATTTCTCAAATATATTTCTTATTGGAGCCAGCTTATCAATTAATTTGCGTTCAGCTCTTGTGTGAATGTTATCAAAACGTAGTGCTCGAAGCAAAAAAAGAAACGTTTCAGGGGCATTACCATTTTGAATAACTCTGGTGCTGTAGAATCGTTGCTCCATAGGTCATATAGGTTGGTGTGTCGGGATTTCAAAACTCCTGCCATGTACAACAATCCAAACACTTTATTTCGTCACAGTCGTATCTAAAACATTTCGTTCGCGTGCATAGTTTGCCTCTAATTTTTTCTAGGTACAAATTTGTGCACGTCACAATTTCTTCAATAGTATCATCTGTTATTAACAGGTTTCAACTTTCATATCCTTTGCCGCATGTTTCACTCCTGGTAGTTTGCTTATAATATTGTGCTGTCGAATACGGCTAGTTTCTTGCTTACGGTGAACTTTTCAAATGGTTTTTTTTTGTCTCTGCCAATATATTTGGGACCATCTTCAGACCAAAACGTTGAAATAGTATTTGTCGTATCATCGGCCAAAAACTCTGAGTATGTCTCATGATTAGAACTGACTTCTACTGAATCTATGTCGCTTGCTTTATCGTCCAAATTTTGCTCTTGCGTCTTTTCAAGTAACAAACCCTCTTGCTCCAATTCTTCATATATTTTTAACAGTCTGGTTTCTTCTTTAGGATCCATTACACAATAATATTTTAAAGTTATATGATTTAAAACACAAAGTCAATAAAAAAACCCAACAAAAGTTACTCTGTAGCTTTCCAAAATCGTCACGTCGTTAGTCGCGGGTGAGCTAATCGCTCATTTTTTGACATCTGCGTTTAATCAATACTTGGAATAAACTAACGATTGCTTGATCACAATTCTGCGTAAAACATTCTATACACAATAGTGGTAGGAAGGATTACATGAGCGCAGTTGCCAATGTGAGTAAAATTGTGAAAAATGTTAAGAAAAAAGTAAAATGGTGAGCGTTGCGTTCACCATTTTACTTTTACTTTAATGACTCTCTTTATATTACCCAAAAATAAACCAAATTAAAATTTAATAAACCAATATAAAAATAACTGGGTATTAAAAAAAGTAATCAAAATGTTTTTACTCACTTGGTATATTTTGTGGTATTATTTCACTCATTTTGAATACTTTTTAACAGCTCGATTTACAAAGGTGCTAAACGATTCATTCAAAACAATATCCAACTCCTTACAGGCAAAGGGATACAAGTGTAGTTATACCTATTTATACAGGGTGAGTCATGAGGAACTTGACATACTTCTACTATGTAGAGTCCCTCAGGGAGCATATCATGTGGCCACTAAAAAATGTCAACTGCTCTTCTTTATTAATTAACAGGGTGATTTGTGTAATTGACCATTTATTTCATTTTACTGTAGCGTTTATACGGCTCATTTGATTTTTTTAATTTTTGCATGATACAGTACACTACTATCAAGCATTCGACTGGTATTAGCTAAACTAACAAATTTCAGGACTGGCTTTGGAAAAAAGAATTTAGGGTTTCGTATTAAATATTACACCCTGTATATATTTTTTATTAAATGCAATAAGTGATTTTCAAACTACATAAATAGCCAATGAAAACGACATATGCGACAATGTTGTCGCACTTTTATTAAATTTTTAGTGAACGATCAATTCTTACCAAAAATAGAACAACCATAATGAAGTATCAAATTATAAGGTAATCAATTTAAACAAATGTTATAAATTTCAAACATTTTAATTGAAATGATACACTGAGACACTGCACAACAAAAAACAGTAAATACTGACAATAATGAAAAACAATTAAAAAAAAACTAAAAATATGTACATAGTTATGATAAACCCATAAATTAGAACTGGAAAAGATACAATAATGGTAACAAAATAAAAATAATTCAAAATAGATTTTCGAAATGGAACCCTGCAACCTATACACATATTTGTTGCCGAATTGTTAATTGACGTATTGAATTACGGATACTATGGGGATCGTTTCTAATAGTATTACAACAATGTATAATTCTATTAACTAATTATTGTCGGTTATTAATATTTACTGCGTAAACTAGTTGCTTCAATCGTCCCAAAATATAGTAATCAACGGATTGAACTCAGGGGATCTTAAACGCCACGAAATAGGACCTGCACGTCCTATCCACCTGTTGCCATAAACATTATTGAGATGTTGTCTCACTGCCAGTAAAAAGTGTGGGGGTGCCCCACCATGCTGAAAATACATCCCTCGGATAGCAACGTTCGCGTTGGCAAGCAAATTTGGCAAAATATTTTGTAGAAAGTTCAAATAGAACTGGCCAGTTAAAGGACCATCAAAAAAGTGAGGACCTACTAATTGGTTATTTATGACACCAATCCACACGTTAACCGAAAACCTTAACTGAGAACGACGTTCTCGAATAGCATGGGGATTTTCTTCTGCCCACACATGTGCATTTCGTGAATTATTTATTCTGTCTCTGGTAAATTGGGCTTCATCTGTAAATAGTGTCCTGTATATCGTTGGTTGATTGTTGTTAATCCATCTACAACATTCCAACCTATCGATCTCATCTCCAGCATGTAGTCGCTGAACCATTTGAATGTGATATGGGTCTAGATTATTTTTTTGTACGACTCTTCTTACTTTTGATGGAGTAACATTGAGTTCTCGACTTACTTGTCTAGTGCTTATTGTAGGGTTCATAGTAACGGCGCCCATAATGTCATCTTCCTGCGCTTCATCTACATGTCGCTCTGTTGTCTAGTAAAAGTGCCATTTTCTCGCAAATAATTAAAAAGTGACCCAAATGTTGGATGACTGGGAGTTCGACGATTAGGAAATCTCCTGCGATATTCTCTACTAGCAGCCCTACCATTCCCAGTACAGAATCCATAAACAAATATTATGTCTGCATATTCTGTGGTCGAAAACTGCTGTGGCATTTTGAACGAAAGTAACAAAAGCTCTACCAAAACTATCACAATGTACTTAACGTAGACATGATAGAAGAAATATGTATTGTTGTACACATAAATAACAATTGATAATGACAATAATGACAATGGGTATAAAATATCAAGAAACGTTAAACGGCCAACGCCAACCTTCATTTTAAACATTTTTAAACAATTAATTTTTCCAAAGCCAGTCCTGGAATGTTTTAGTTTAGCTAATATCAGTCGAATAATAATAATAATAATAATAATAATAATAATAGCGTTTATTGTCCAACAGAATCCATTTATAGGACAAAATACAATACTAAAGTTAAATGAAATATTAATAATTCATAGGTACTAACTAAATAACACATTTTTCGAGTATTTAACATAAAGAAACTACTTAATCACCTAGGTAGATCTCAGCCATCCTAGTAAGCTGCTTTAAACTGCAGTGAAATATATCGCAGTAAGCACTTAAGGAGTTATAATAGTTGCACATGAGAAATAGAGGAGAATTTAACATAAGATTAGTTCTAGCTTGTGTATTTCTGAACGTAATCGAATTTCTCACTGGATAAGATGGAACGTTAAAATTTATTTGTCGAAGAATATCAGGGCAGTCAATGAGATTATGTAGTAGCTTGTACAGGAATATTAGGGAGGCATTAATTCGTCTAGATTCTAATGATACTACGTCCAAACCGCTACACAACTCGCTATTGCTGATGCCCCTCCTGGGATATATGCCGTTAATTTTGAAAGACAAAAATTTTAAAAATTTACGCTGCACATGCTCTATAATTTGGATGTGTACATCATAAAAAGGTGACCAAATGACAGAAGCATATTCCAGTTTACAGCGTACAAAAGTGTAATAAAGTAATTTAATTGCCTTAGTATTAGTGAGATTTCGACTATTTCTAATTATGAATCCATAAGATTTAAGTGCTTCTTTAACCTTTAAATTAACATGTTCAACAAAGGTGAGTTTATAATCAAATGTAACTCCAAGGTCTTTAATTTTATTCAATCGTTCAAGTTCATTGCCATCGATAATATAAGGATGGTATATATTAGACTGTTTCCTAGAATAACTAACTACTTTGCACTTATTGGCATTAAGATTCAAATGATTTGCATTACACCATTCATGTACACGATTCAGTTCACTCTGTAGAAAATGACAATCATTAAGGTCGCTTATCAATGAATAAATCTTTAAATCATCGGCATAACATAAACATGGTGCAGAAATTGATTCACACAGATCATTAATAAATAACAAGAACAATAATGGACCTAGATTAGAACCTTGTGGAACCCCTGAAGAAGCTAGGTACTTTTCCGATTTGTAACCATTATAAGCAACAAACTGCGTTCTATTTGACAAGTAGGACCTCATAAAAGTCAAGGCATCCTCAGAAAGACCAAAGAGACACAATTTAGAAAGTAATACGCCGTGGTGAATTCTGTCGAATGCCTTCGTAAAGTCAGTATATATGACGTCAACTTGACTTCTATTATCTAGGGCTGCTGAGATATATTGTGTGACCATTAATAAGTTTGTCACAGTGGACCGATTGGAGACAAAACCATGTTGATATTGAGATAGCTGATTATGAGTGTGTGAATAAATACGATTATACAAAACTATTTCAAAGACTTTCGATAGATTACAAATAATGGAAATTGGTCTGTAGTTTTCTACCTGACCCTTTTCACCAGTTTTGAATATTGGGCACACTTTTGACTCCTTCCAGAGACTCGGATATTCCTTGTTAAGAAGACATAAATTAAAAATTTTTAAAAGTGGCACAGTTAAGGCACCTATACAATCCTTAACCAAAAAGGATGGAATATTATCAGGTCCACACGTCATTTTGTCTTTCAATTTCTTACTCGCAAAAATTATCTCAGACTCTAAAATAGGATAAAAATTTAAGTAATCTGCGTTAACTGAGGAAGAGTTAGCCTTGAAATTAATATCTGATGACAGAAAAACACTCTTGAAAAATTCTGCAAACACATTCACAATATTTTGTGGGTCGGAGGTACTAATGTCATATTTCATCACACCAGGAATTCTTGAACTATTATTTTTTGAATTTACATAAGACCAAAATTTCTTGGGGTTGAAGGATAAAGCAATTTGGATATTCTCGACATATACATTGTATGCCAAACTGATTTTTGATTTGACAAGGTGTCTTAACCGTTGAAACTCAAGCAAATCACAATGGTTTTTGAATCGTTTAAACTTTTTTCTAAACTTTGCTTTTAATTTGATGTTGTGAATGATATCAGCATCGAACCAAGGGGGTATTTATGGCTAAAGTTTTTATAAACTGGAATATACTTATTAAACACAGAAAAAATCGTATCATAAAAGTTATTTAAAATCTCATTAACGTCATTAGAAGTATCCAGAGAATTCCAATCCGTTTCATACAGTTCTCGATATAAAGCAGGAAAATTTGCTTTTTTAAAGTTGTAAGTTAATTGCTTCAAACCACACTTAAATTTAGGCTCTTTTACAAATATATCCGTAAATGTTATTAGAAGAGCAGGATGATGAGAGTCTTCATAGACCAAAGGTGAGTCATCATGCTTCACATCACAACTGAAATGCGATAAGACCAAATCTAGCAGTCTACCCAAATGATTAACAACATTGTTAAATTGTCTAAGGCCAGTAGAGCCCGCAAAACTTAAACTACAGAAGTTTTGAAATCAGACATATCATTATCTATAAACCTTGAAACATTAAAATCGCCTAGTACTATACAGTCATTATTTAAGTAATCAAATTGTGCTAAGCAATCGAAAAAATATTCAAAGTCTACCAAACTTAATCTATCAGGTAAATAAACAACAACTATATAAAAATATTTGTAGCCAATCCGGCACTTGGCAATAATAAGATCAATTAGTGGAAATTGTGCGTCGAGAGCCGTGATGTCCAATATTTCAGATGTTATGAAATCTTTTAACGCGAGCACTACACCACCACCCTTCACTTTATCCACCTCATGGAATTTTCGGTCTTTTCTGTATACGACATAATTATTCGGAAAGAGTTCCATACTCGAAACATCACTGCGTAACCACGTTTCACTTAATGCTATGATGTCGAATTCACAATCACTAACGTTTGCATTAAATAATGAAATTTTGCTATTAAGGCCGCGTACATTTTGGTAATAACATGTAATTTCAACGTATTGTGATTTACTTGATCTGGAACTGCTGGACACATTTAGTTTAAAGAGCTCTCAGTTTTACTGACTATGGTAGGTCTACCCTTTACGTACTTAATGATCAGATTTTGTTCTCCATTGTCTGTTCGACGTTTCAGTTCGGTCCGGAGGTCATTTAAGTATTGTCTCTGTCGAGTGTGTTTTATCATCAGAAATTGAAATAGCAGAGAAAGTAGATGTGGCTAATTTATTCTTAATACGCAAAATAGACTTAGCCTGCGCGGGTGTTGAAAAGGTCACTTTCATTAGACGGGCCTTATTTGATCGTTTACCAATTCTGTGTACATGTCTTGCAGAAATCGGATTTGAATTACCACTTTGTATCGTAGTTAGAATATCATTTACTTTATTATTATCTTCCATAGCAGAATTAGTTTCTGGTACGTTATACAAAATGATATTGTGCGATCGATTAATACGGTCCATGGCTTCTTCAATTATCTCTTCCTGATGTTCGGATTGTATTGTAGGATTAATATTAGCTATTTTCCTTTCTAGATCCTGCATTTTAGTTTCCACAAGATTCGTTAAAAATTGCTTTAATTGAACAAACTTGTCCTCTCCGTTGCTACAAGTATTACATAGTACTTTGATATTTTTACTACGCATTCGTGTAATCCGACTGACATCATCGCCATGTAAGCCAATGCATGAAGTATGCAAAGAATTCATACATCCCGAACATTTTATAATTTGAGTGTTTATGGTAGATTGCTTACAGTTTATACACACAGGCATAATTAATTATCTTCGTCCAATTTACGATTTAAACCAAATCAATTAAATATCAATTATACTTTGTAGGTAGATAATCGATATTCGACAAATGATAAATTAAACCAGTTTTTTTTGCCTGTGTGCTGATATGAACGGCAATATAATCAATTATTGCATATATCAGGATTCACAAAAGATGACCAATAAAAATAGGTACTCACGGTTGTGGATCTTGTGATAATAAACACTTTGTGAAAATTTCACTAAAAACTGACTTGTATAACTCAATTCAATTAATGTTTAATGTGAGACGCAAATGTTTTTCGACTTTTACGTTGTACTTGTACTAATAAACTCTGTACGAATGCTTGATAGTAGTGCAAAAATTAAAAAAATCAAATGAGCCGTATAAACACTACAGTAAAATGAAATAATTGGTCAATTACACAAATCACCCTGTTAATTAATAAAGAAGAGGAGTGGACATTTTTAGTGGCCACATGATATGCTCCCTGAGGGACTCTACATATGGTAGAAGTATGTAAAGTTCCTCATGACTCACCCTGTATACTTAAGTAGTCAAACTAGAATCGGCGATATGTCGCCACCACCAGTTTAATTCACCTGTATCTCTTTGCCACTAAATTTTTAGTACTATCTATACTAAATTCACAATCAAGATGCACTAGAAATAAACAAACCAAGACACTAAAATGTTACGAGGAACACTCCCGAACCATGATTTACAGTGTATAACCTTTGTAAATCATGATTTGGGAATTATACAATGTATATACATTGTAAATAATTATTTCAGAGTGCTCCTTGTAACATTTAACGTGTCTTAGTTTGTTTATTTCTACTGCATCTTGATTGTGAATTGAGTATAGTATTATTTTCTGCGCTTAACTGATTTTACAGTATTTTGTTACTTGTACCCCTTAGCAGCTAATCCCCCCATATATAAATGTGCTGATACTTTTATCTAATAATACACTTTACTCGTATACGTATACACTTTAGATTTTAAGTAACATATATTATGCAAATATTAAACTAACAATACTCATCGTAATGAACAAAAACGTATCCCTGATAAAACGTTCGACACTCAAAAGTTTTCGAATGTAAATTCCATTGTAGATGTTACCGCCTAGCGAGCTCGCAAAGTAACATCGTGACACGTAGTTCAATCAACATACTTTTATGATGAAAACTGGGAAACGGGAAACAATGTGTAATAGTTAAATAGAAGTTCGAGCCCTTCGACACGCCAGAAGCGATATCCATAAATTTAAAACATTAATTTAGTCGATATTTGTCAACATGAAAAGATACCTCGGCTGAACCCTAAAGGCAAGTGTTGATCTTTCCGGAATTAAGATAGATGAAAATTTCCGACAGCAGCAGATTTCTGCGATAAACACACAATAGTCTACATTGAGGGGGGTTTAGAAATGACTACACAAAGCAGATTTTCGTGTAGAACTAACATCACATCATTTGACAAGTGATATACTAATTTGATACCAAATGAATGTAATAATTTTTAATATTGTGATTTTTAGAGTTTTACAATAATTTTATTAATTTAATACATTTTAAGACAAGTTCTTGAGACATTTTTTGAACATTTCATATTTTTTAACATTTTATTTTATTTGGGCATTTGTATAATAATAATAAATAATAAATATAATAATAATAATAATATATAAATATTGTTATTATTTATCTTAATTAATTAGTACCTTATTTCTTGAAGTATCCAAAAAATAAAACAGCAAAATGGAACACTACAGATATTGAAACAAAATGGAAGAATATAAAGAACACAATCGATACTGTGGGACGGGAAACATTCACATTTACAAAAGCTGTCAAACAAGAATGGATGACACAAGAAATTCTCGAAAAGATGGACGAAAGAAGATCACATAAAAACAAAGATAAAATTAAACATCAATTAATTAATAAACAAATAAAACAGAAAATAAAACAAGCTAAGGAAATATGGATGTCCATTAAATGTCAAGAAATTGAGGAATGTGATGCAAGGTATGACACTTTCAACACCCATAAGAAGGTTAAATAAATAATTTCAGGAAATCGTAACAAACCAATCGGGATATTACCCAATGCGAATGGTACCACTATAACTGAAACGCAAGATACATCACGTAGATGGAAAGAATACATTGAACACCTATTTTATGACCAAAAAGTAGGAGAATTAGGAGTTGATGGAGAAACCACGGGACCAGAAATACTAAAAATGGAAGATATTTATGTCATAAAACACACACAAGGTAGAAAAACTCCAGGACCCGCTAATATACCAATTGAACTATTAAAGATAATTAATGAAGATAATATTGATGTCATGGTAGACCTTTTTAAGTTCAACTTTTGTAACGATTCAAAAAATCACAAATGCTAAAAATTGCAATGACTATTGGACAATTGCAATAATGAGCCACACATTAAAAACCTTCCTTAAAATCGTACATAACAGAATCCACATGAAATTAAAACAAGAAATAAGTGATTCACAGATGGGTTTTAGAAAGGGTCTAGGAACTAAAGAAGCATTATTCGGAGTCAATGTTCTGACACAACGATGTATGGATATGATTCAGGATATATATTATGCTTGCTTCGTATATTTTGATAAACCTTTTGACAGAGTTCAACATGAAAAGCTTTTAAATATTCTTTAGACCAAAAACATAGATAGTAGAGATCTACAAATTATATCGAATCTGTATCAAAATCAGAATTCAAGAATAAGAGTCAAAGGAGAAGTAACAAAGGAAGTAAGTATACTTCGACAAGGGTGCATACTGTTATCACTCTTATTCAACGCATACAGTGAAGTGATATTTCAAGAAGCTTTTTTGAATATTTTGGTCAACAGAAAAAGCATTAATAGTATTAGATATACGGACGATGCGCTCATATTTCCAAGTGACATGGAAGATCTACAGTACATAAAACAACAAGTATACAATGCGTGTGAAAGGTACAGACTGCAAATGAATCTCAAGAAAACGAAATCAATGATATTTTCAAAAAACCACAAAATGTAGATAACCTGATCATCAGTAATACAACGATCGAAAGAGTAACAACATATAAATATTTAGGAACGTGGCTAACCGAAGATGGCGATCAAACGAAAGAAATCAGATCTGGAATAGAAATGGCAAGAAACACGTTCATCAAATTGAAGAACTTACTTTGCAACTCACATCTGACATTAATTTCATTGATATTTTGTTCTTGAAATGATACGTTACGTTCAATTAAAATACGTATTAATACTATTAATTACATGATAATAATACATATTAATTACATCGCTAATTAATAATACGAATATTTATTATTATTTTTTTCGCAAAATTGACAGAACCTTGGTTACTTTAATTTAAAGGTAAGATATATTTTGCAAAATAATTCAAAACATTATGTTAGTTTATATTTATTTGGTTTATAATTTATATGCAAGAAGGTACATTTTGTTAAAAATTGCTAATGATATAGGTAATTGTAATGTGATATCAATGACGTATAATATATATTTATTATGTCATTGTGTAAGATATATATATATATATATATATATATATATATATATATATATATATATATATATATCTGATTTTTTAGGCGTTACGCCCGTCCGGTAGGGATCTATGGAGGAGTATCACCGAGCCGCAAGCCCTTATCTCTTGCCGTACTGCTCCACCATAGGCCGATCAGATCCCAGCATATTCTAGTCTAAGTTGCAGATTGATCTAGAATTTTAAACTGCTGCGTTAGACTTTTTATTTTCTGTACACCGAGCTGCGGCTCGATCCCACATCCACTGAACCATTCGACAGTGAAGCGAATGAGAGGCAGCCGCACAGCCCACTGAGCTATCTGACCGACTGTGTAAGATACAATATAAAAAAATGACTTTTAACAAAAGTCGACGCTTTACCAAAATAAAATAAACAAAAACTAAATAAGATTAAATAGAATGAAATAAAAATAAATAGAATTAATTAAATAAAGTTAAAGATAATTTTATTATGTATAATTAAATAATTTTTTAAGCTTTTTGTGGTGAGGCTAAAATAGTTCATCGGACCGTGACGTATGATGCATCATTGGGAAGCAGAGGCGTTATCGAATATGTTGAGATAAAAAAACACACAATGCAGCATTGTTAAGAAGGGAGGACACCATATCTTCTTTGTGTTTTGTCCGAATGGAGCGTGTGGTACGTTATATGAAAGGGAAAGATATTATGAATATATTAAGATAGAAAAAACAAACAAGGCGACTACCAAAAGGGCACTACATAGTGTCTTATTATTAACCCTCTAAGGACGAATGTGACGTTTTCGTAACGTTCCAATAAAAAGCGATTTGTAGGCAAACTATTAACCTAATCTCATCGATGCCAAAAGTTGTGAATTCGTAATGTATTACACCTTATACTAAAGCAGTCACTGCGACATACTCCTGCTAATTTTTCAACCGCATGCTTTTCGAAACAGATTAGGATACAAGTTGCCTGATGCTAACAGATAACTTTAATTTTGATTTCGACAAAATCAGTGAATGTTTATAGAGAAAGAATCTGTAAAATAGATATTAGCGGGAAAGTTCTGTGTAGTATATGGATAATTCATGTTTATCACTATAAACAGTCGTAAATTGAAGATTGAACATGTGTTCAAAGCGTTACGACTTTGTTACGTTCGGCGTTATAGAGTCAAGTAACTAAAAGAGTTCAAAATGGACCCAGCTGTGTTTTATGGAGGAAAACGGCATCAAGCCATTGACATACCAAGTGATAGTGATGTAAGTGTTTTTGATTCTGAAAATGAAAGTACTGAATGGGTAATAGAAGAGGACTCTGGTTCTAAAATTGAGAAAGACTTTAGTGATTGTGATGAAGAAATATATTAAAAGAACAATGCACGCGCAATAAAAATAAATATACCGATATTACAGAAAAAAAGCAATACTGACACTGTTATTCCAATATGGAACTACGGCTTACCAAAAGCTACTTCTATAAAAGACCCCATAGAAAATTTTTGGACGATAACTTTCTAAATTTAATTACTTATCAATCGAATTTATTTGCTGTTCAAACAAATACCAAAAAACCTCTAAGATGGACAATAAAATAGCTAGAACAATTTATGGGCACAATATTTTATATGTCTTTGATCAAACTACCAAAAACTCGATTATATTGGAGTTCTTAATTTGAGATTACTACAGTTCGTGAAATAATGAGTCGAGAAAGATGGGAAAAAATAAAAAAACATATACATTTCTCTGATAATACCAAAATTGATCCGTCAAACTTAGATAAACTGTACAAGATTAGAAACTTAGTAGAACATTTAGGAGAAAAATTTGAAATATGCCAAAGGAGCAGATGGTCGTGGTCAATGAGCAAATGGTTCCTTTCAAGGGTCATTCCAAGCTAAAACAGTACATATCAAAAAAGCCTCACAACTGGGGCTACAATATTTATGTGTTGGCTGGCTCCAATGGTATTTTATATGATTTTGAAATATATACTGGAAAAATTTCCTCTACTCCAGGATACAATGATATTAGTACCAGTCGCAATATTGTTGTAACACTGTGTAGAAGCATTCAACAAGATAATCACATTCTTTATATCGACAATTGGTTTTCATTGATACCTCTTTTGAATGAGATAGTTCAAAAAATATATATTGCCTAGGAACAGTCTGCCCAAACCGTCTTCCTAGGTGTCCTTTATTGTCAGATAAAATCCGGAAAACAGCAAAAAACCACCATATCATTCTTTATATTTACTTGGATTATATGCAAGAAGTTTAAAAATTTAAAAATTTACTGACTGACTTTAGATGACAATTGACTGGATCTCCCGTGTCATGCGATGGGCAAATTTACTAGCTAAATATAATTTCGATCTCTGTATTCAAGACTAGCTACATATAGATTTCAATTTACAATTGTTAACTGTCATGTGTTTATTATTATTATTATTTTATTGTCAAGGGTTTATTATTTTTTTTAACACTTTTTTTGACATTTAAATGTTTTGTATAATGGTAACAAAACAATATAACAGTTTATATGTACCTATCGTATGTAAAGTTTTTTCCAAGCTAGAAATGCAATGCAAACTTAACAAACAATCAATTTACGTTGTGTCTGGATTACTAGGTGCACTATTTTATCGAAACTTCAGATTGAAAATACATATCAGGAATCTGTACCTGACGTAATGAGAAGTTCGTATAAGCTTTAAGCTATATTCGCTTCATAGTATCAATGAATATATTAAAACGTCATAAACATTTACTTGTGTATAATTGTACATAATTAATATATCGGTTATATGCACAATTTATTTTCTATAATAATGCAGGTGAAAGACTCCCAATAATATTTATTAATGATTAACTTTCATCAGATCCAGTAGAAAATTTACTCTGCTATAAATGAGGAGCAGAAATTTAGAACTAGACAAGTCACAAAACTCAAATTTTCTAATAGACAAAAAAATCGTTTTCATAGTTGAGATATATTTGTTTTTGATCAGTTGTTGTTTGTTTGTGTTTAATTGACTGCAGGCACTAAATCCATTCGTCAAACTTACATTTTGAGGTGTAGGTGTGTGTGTGTGTGTGTGTGTGTGTGTGTGTGTGTGTGTGTAGAGTAATTGTCTTGACACTTAGCAAAGTCGACGTCATTGTCTTTGCTAAGAGACGCTAATTGTATCCGAATGTCTGCGGTCCCTCCGGTGTGTACCGATCACACAAGGATAGAAATTATTTTCATTTATTAATTTTTTTTTAATAAACGAAAATTTCCACCCAGGTGGGATTCAAACTCACGACCTTTAGGTTTAAAGGCAGGCGCTCTTACCACTGAGCCACAGAGGGGGTTTTTTGATCAGTTATTTTTAATTAATTTTCAATAATGCTATTTTGTCACAGTGCATGGTCCCATTTATTAAAAATGTTTTTATTAACAGCAAAAGGCATTTTTATTGAAATGTAACTGTAATTGAATGATCGTCTGTGATATGTGGGTTTTTGAATGAATGACAAAGTCGACATATTATCTAAGTTGAATGCTATATTGCTTGTAACTTAAAAAATACCAACGGTTATTGATATGATCATAACGTTATGGTCATCCATGCTAATAGTATGTACTTTTAAGACTAACTTGAGGAACGTTTGCCAATAAATCTCATTACCAACCAACTGTATTGAAATATTTTTCTAGAAAAACTTTTAAATACTTTTTCTCCTTCACGGGAATATTATTTTGCAACGTGAGTGTACGTTTTAATTTACATTCATCAAATCAATAAATTTTGAAACATTTACAATTTTCGGCTTTCTTGTTTCTCATTAAATGTTCCTTTCTTTAAATTTTCTTATTATATTCTTGCATATTTAGGACAAATAATGAGCACATCCTAAACATTATATAACCGCTAATCTTGTCTCAGTTATTCACCGTCTCATTGCTAAATATGTATTTTTATATTCTCCTTAATTTAACCTAGCACTTTTTTCCTAAGTAACCTTTCTGCTCTAGTAAACACCAATTTGTGCAGAAGAGAATTAAGGTCTCTACTTGTTAAAATAATGAATATATTGTTTTTTGCCTCTAGAGATTTATTTAAGAACCAAAATAAAAATATGTGTATAATAAACGCGTTCTTATTGTGTTATAGACATCCAATAGCAGAGAAACCCAGAGATTCGATACCGTCATAATTTAAAGATGATAACAGATCAATACTGACAGAATTCGCTGTAGCCGACAATATGGTAATAAAAACTACACAATTCCAAAGAAAAGATATACAGAAAGTAACCTGGGTGTTAAATGACGGAATCACACGAAACCAGATAGACCATGTGCTTATCGATCGAAGATATTCTAGCACTATCATCAGCGCACACAGTCTGAGGGGAGCAGAAAGTGACTCTGACCACTCTCTGGTTAAAACAAAAATGAGAAGAAGGCTAAAGACAAGACAGCCAAAGCAACGCCAACAAATAAACAGATGGGACATTTCAAGGTTCGATTTATCTGATAATGAATGCCAATGACAGGCACTGATCCAAAACAAATTGCAGACACTGGAAGAAGAAGAAACATCAGACTGTAGACCATAAATGGCAAAATATAGCGAACGCCATAGAAAGTGCCGCAGCGGAAACTATAGGAAAGAAAGGAAATACATGAAGAAGAACCAGTGGTTTGACCAGGAGTGCGAACAAAGCTTGTATCAGAAAGCAACCAAGAGGCTAGCGTTACTAACACGCGCTACAGATGAGAACAGGGAAGACTACAATAGAGTAAGGATTCAAACGAGAAGACTTTTGAGAAGAAAAAAAATAACAGTACCTAGAAGCGCGAATACAGCAACTGGAGGAGAAACATAAAACCGGTCAATCTAGACAGTTTTATAAGGACCTAAAAACAATGAAAGGCAACACAACCAACAGCCCAAGATTTATAAAGGACGAAGCAGGACAATTGCTCACAGACGATCAAGAGATAAGCCGCCAATGGAGAAAGTATTTTGAGCAACTCTTAAATACAGAAAAACCCACAACGACAGGGCAACAAAGACAGTACCAGTTAGCCGAACCTGAAATACCAGGGCCCACACTAGCTAAAGTAAAGTCCGCAATTTCGTCCCTAAAAAACCATAAAGACCCAGGCCCAGACAGCAAACAGGCGGAACTATTAAAAAAAGGGGGAGAAAAGCTCCACCTTGAGATATATCATCTTATAAGAGAACTGGAAATAGAAGAAATACCGACATACTGGCATGAAAGCCATATAATACCTATCCACAAGAAAGGAGACAAACAAATATGTCGAAACTATAGAGGAATACGTCCAATAATATCCATAATACTGTCTTGAAGGCTAACTCCATACACAAAGGAAATAATAGGCGACTACCAAAGCACATTTAGACCGGGAGGGTCAACCATAGATCAGATATTCGTCTTACGCCAGGTGTTGGAAAAAAACTGGGAATTCAACGGCGATATTCACCAAATCTTCGTGGACTTTAAACAAGCTTACGATTCTGTTAGCAGAGAAGCATTGTGGGATACCATGGTAGAAATGGGAGTACCTGAAAAGCTGGTACGATTAGCACAGGTGAGCACAGAGAACGCTTCCGCACAGATCAGAATTGGCAGCAACACGTCGGAGGAATTCCTCATTGACACCAGGCTTAGACAAGGAGATCCTCTCGCCCCCCTGCTATTTAATTTTGCACTGGAACATGCGGTAAGGAAAGCTCAGCCACAACTGACAAACGGATTTGCCGCCCAAGGATCAAAAATATTGTTGGCGTTTGCAGATGACGTGGACACAATTGCACAATCCACCAAAGACGAAAAAGAAGTTTTAACCCTATTCGAAAACGGAGCCAATGAAGTTGGTTTGAAGGTCAACGAGGACAAGACCAAGTACATGGTTGTTACGAAGAACTCAAGGCCAAGGGTTAGACAAAACGTAACAATTAAAGAAAACAACTTTAATATGCCCTGTTTCCTGCAATGATCCTGGCTGCCTTGTCCTTTTCATAGTTATTTTCAGATGTTATAATCGCTCTCAGGTACTTGAATTCTTTGACGACTTCAAAGTTATTAATGACCGTACTTAAATTAAAAATACTCTCAATACCAGCAAAACTAAGAGTGTATAAGACAATAATTTATCCCACAATAATGTATGGAAGCGAGACATGGACTCTAAACCAGCGGGAAACGACAAAATTACTGGTATGACATGTATGACATTACTGGTATGACTGGTATTCACAATGATGAACTTCAAACAGTATATGGAGATGAAAATATAATTCGCTACATTAAAGTAAACCGAATAAGATGGGCGGGCCACGTAATCAGATCGAGAGACGTAAGACCTCTGAATGTCACATTCTGGGAAAGACGAGATGACAGTAGATCAGTTGGTAGCCCAAGAAAGAGATGGAAGGATGCAGTAGCGTGATCTACGCAAAATGGGATTACAGTAATGGGAAATAGCTGCTCAGGAGGGACAACAATGGAGGGAAATAGTAAACGCAGCCAAGACTCACATAGAGTTGTAGTGCCAAATGATGATGATGATAATAATTTAAAGAATTCAGATGAGTCAAAAAAACCGATGCAAATTTGAAATGATCCTTCACTTGTCCTATCCTTTGTCCTTGCATAAAAAGTGGGTATTGTTGACTTAATAGGGACACAAAAAAACACGTAAAAGTTAAGCTGCCAAGATAAAATGCATCCTGTAATTTAATTAACGATATTCCTTATTATTAACAAGTTATCCTATCATCTACACAAAGCTATAAGTAGCTGGTTTAAGTTTTTTTCACAATTTGTATAGCGATATACAGGATTTGCTTGGTTAATATTGAAATTTTATTTTATTTTTTTTTAATGTGGAATAAATATGACGCTGTTTCATTCGTCCCGTTGACCTTATTTTTTAGATTTACATTTAAAAAAACGCGTTCTTATATCTAAAAGACTGAGCTAAACGAAGCCCTAACAATTGACTCCCAAAGTAAGTTAGAGTTTTATTATTACACATTGGCTTTCAACTTTAAGAGGGTAGTTATATTGTTACACATTGACGTGAACCGTTTTGATGGGTATTTTAAATAATACACATTCGTGCACCACGTTGGACCCCAATGTTTAACAGTATACCTACCCAAAAAAAGTAAGAGTTTTATTGTTACAGAGTGGCTCCCAAATTACAGAGGGTAGTTAAATTGTTACAACTTATCGTTTGAAATTGTAACGCGACTAGTTGAATCAATACAGAATACAAATAAGAATACTAGAACTGACTGTTTATATACAAGTTTTAATAAGGGCACTGCTTACCGATCATAATAACTTAACAGTGGTCGGGGTAATGAAAAAAAAATAAGAAGTACATTTCCAAAAAACTCTAACCACATCACATAAAACAAGAAATTAGTGCAATTTTTGTCTATGCCTTAAATGTCGAAAAGTCTCCTTTGGGCTTACAGCACGACCACAACAGAAAATTAGATAAAACAAAAAAAATATTTGCAGAAGCCAGAATAATTGATAACTTGTACATAACCCTATATAATTGTACAAAAGTAGAGGTAGACGTTTTGTGATCAACTTTATGCTAGCTTTTAAATGTTGTTTTCAATATTACCTCAATTGAATGTAAATTAAATACGAACAGTATAGTACCGATTTAAAAAAGAATGCGCTTGAAACAATTGTCACAAGAGCTGGTAAAAAATCATCAAATAAGTCGCAATTCTTTCAGTCAGTATATCAAAAAAAAATACAAACGGGTATTGGACTGAAACACAATATATCTAAAGGTATTCTGCTTTATCCTATATTGTTTCCATCATTCCATTCGTGATGTGGAAATTGGACAAGACATAACGACAGTAAAAATCTGTTAAATATATTGAATGTATTCCTTTTATTTGTAAAGATCCTATAACCAGAATTTTGTGCATAAACTATGTTAAGGCGAGTGACTTACTTAAAAATAAAGTACAATATTATTTTTACACATATTTACTTATTTATTTATAAATCCTGAACATTTAAATAATTCAGTTTTCATGTTTTTAAATACGATGGATCATATTGACCCCCAGCTATCAATTGGACGTTTTTTGTAATACAAATAATTAATTGGGAAACATTTTCAATAATTTTGCATATTTAGAATTCAAAAAATAAGCCCAACTTTTCCGTATCTGGGCGTTAATTTACACGGATTCGCACTGCGGGATATCATATATCCACTTTTGAATTCAATTGTCAGTTCCAAATAAAGGTCCTAAGTAACGGTAAGACGTAACAGTTAGAAGTAGAGGTTTTTAGTAACGATTACACAAAGGATGCACCAGAAATCAGCTATACAAAAACTGTTTCACCTAGGTAACGGGCCAGGTAAAGGTTTTATAAAGGATTCACCAGAAAACAGACAATGGTTACGGAACTGTTTGAGTGCAGATATTGCGTATTCAATGTCTATACAGTCCGGAACTTCACAAATATGCAGTGTAGCGTACGCATAGGAGGACACTCAATCTGTATGAGCGTAAGTAAAAAAAATGACTTACACGATTTCTCGACGTAACAGCAACCACTACAAACCACCTCGCCTTCCAAACCCTAAACATGCACCCCTTTCATACCTCGAGCTTTCCCACCTACCAAATCTGGTAATGACAACCAATCTACCCAGCTAACGATTTTCTTATGTGTCCATTACAATAAAAAGACATGAGCCACAAACCCTTTGGGATATCAAGCAGGTGGTAGTGACTCGAATGAATAAATCTAGACATCTTCTATACCCACAAAAATACCATAACAAACATGACTGATATTAACTATTTCTGGTTTTCCTATTAACTCTAACCTGAATAATTTTTACACAACTGCTGAACCTCAAGAAGAACCACACAAAAATGACTGCAAATACTACATCAACCAAATCCCAAAAAAATTCTCCACCAAAAAAAAAAAAACTTGAAAATCTTCAAATACCTTGATCTTTTTGAAGAAATGCAATACCACTTGGAGGTTTAATTTACAGAACAACAAGCAATCCTATACAAGAGAGATCCAACTATTACGAAATGATCTCAGATCTTATACAGACAATAGCAACATACTCATCTTTAAATGTAAACCACCCAGTTATCTACTCCTCACTAGTATACTATCAAAACCATAGAAAATTCACCTGCAGCATACTGCTTAACAAACACAAAATCTGTTGGCCAAACTACAATCAGAATACCCTCTTCTTTACTCAAAATCTCCAGAACACAACTCATAACAAACATCCCAAACCAATACTCGATTGATGACATCTTTTGATGACCTTTTCTTAAACAACATTGACTTTCTTAAAATCTTCTTCTTTTAAAATACAGCCAATATTCAAACGTATTAACCCATTGGCGCCTCCAACTTCCAGGCAAAACTACACATATCAAAAATGTTTAAGAAACACCATTAATATTCCACTTTTTTAAATAAAAACCTAAACATTTTTTTTGTTTATACCTACCATTCGATTTGAAAACTTGATCTGTGCAAATGAAGGAAATCCACAAAAACTAATTTATCTATTGCACTGTTTTATTCAGAAGTGAAAGCGCAACAAAATTGTACGATTAATTGCTTCAAATTGTAAAGAAGAAATGATTCAAATTTAAAATATAGTCTGTATTTAGGTTACTGCAAAATTTTACTGAAAGAAGTTTATTGACGCAACCATATTTATCGAATTTCGGAATTTAGCACATGTTCAAACGGTAATTGTTGTGAATAGTTAGGGCTGGTCTTTCATAAGGTGATATTGTACGTCAGTTTGATATGTCTCGGAGCGTGACTTTAGGGTTGAGGTGTCCATACGAACATTTTGGTCATATCGCTGTAAGACATGGAGATCGTCAATGCACAACTACTCCTTGACAGGATCGGTATGTAGTAGTATAACTTTGTCGAAATGTGTATATAACTGCACATGAACTCTGTGGGGCTTTGGAAAATATCCAGAGAAATACTGTGTGTAACCAAACTTTAAGGAATAATAAACAGAAGGCTGGCTTGCACGCTAGACTTCTATTGAGAGTTCCCATGTTACGGCATGGGAATCGTGGACACAGATTAAGGTAGACACAACAAGAGGTGCATTGGAGCATACAAGCATGGAATTTTGTAGTATTCACAGATGAAGCTAAGAAATTGTAGAGTACCTGTTCAACAAGATAGACTAATTATTCATCATCGATTTGTTCCAGGTTTTGTGGAAGGAATTTTAAATCAATATCAATATAGTGATCGTATCTTAGAACCTATTGACCGTCCATTTGCCAGTATTACAGATCCTGATTTGCGTTACATGCAGGATAATACATATATACTGCAGGCATACTGCAGCAAC
Organism: Diabrotica balteata; assembly: GCA_918026665.1. NCBI lineage: Eukaryota > Metazoa > Arthropoda > Insecta > Coleoptera > Chrysomelidae > Diabrotica > Diabrotica balteata. The sequence continues at coordinate 84,984,526 of OU898282.1, read as the reverse complement.
AAAAAGAGATATTAGTATATATCACTGCAACGTCTGGTTGTAAATATTTTTCAAATAATTACTTTTATAGTTGGAGAACGTTTTATTTCGTTAGAGCTCGCCATGAGTTCGCTCTGATGACACCAAGAGGCAGAAATATGCATATCAGCGAATGGTGGTATGTTGTAATGAAATCAAACCTAAACCGTCTATTTTATTTTTATTAGTAAGAGATTGATTTTATATTGAGAATATTTCAATTTAATCATTGCCAGTATAATTGTGAGATCATAGAATAGAATGAAAATATGAGTTATTGTCACTGAAAACTTGTAGAATTTTATGGACAAAGCTTACAAAAGTCAAAAAAACATATCAAGTATATTATATGGGATATGCTTCTGATACATATTATTCCTAATGTGCACAAGTTTATAATAGGCTTTAATTAGTGCTACTCGAAGCAACGCAGAATAATAAATACATATGTTGTTAGATTATTATGTTGTATATTGAGATTGAAGTTAAAAATTTTCATTAAATTCGTCTATTTTTTAACTTTTGTTCAATTATTTTGTCATAGAGAAATTTAATTACACTAAAATGAGAAACAATTCATTGCTGACTAATCAGGCATCTTTATAGCATGTCAGTTTTTAAAATCTCATTAAAATTGTCGGAAATATGCAAAAAAAAACTCCACTTTTGATATGTTTACATTTATCAATCAGCCAATCGCGTCCACTGCTGGACATAGGCCTTCCTAAGTTCTTTGCATTGATCTCTATACTGGACTGCTTGTAGCCAGTTTCGTAATGTGTCTGGGCCTCCATTCCATAATACATCTTGTCCACCGTCTATCTTGTATTCTGGCTAAGTGCCCTATCCAGTTCCACTTAAGCGTCGTAGTTCTTGCGATGACGTCTTGAACTTCTGATGTTTGTCTGATTTGTTGGTTTGTTATGTGGGCACAAAGGCTCTGCTTCACAAGTTTGAACAGGCAAAACACATTGGTTATAAATCTTTCGCTTGAGACACATGCGGATGGAACTTTTAGAATATGGCTTAATTTGCCAAATGCTGCCCATGTCAGGCCTACTCGCCTTTGTATTTTATGTGTTTGTCTCTGCTTATTTTGATCTAGTGTCCAAGATATTTGTAAGTGTCTGTTTGTTGTATGGTATTATTGTGAATAGTTATATTTTCACTCATTACAAGATTTTTCATAAGTTTGGTTTTTTCAAAGTTTATCTTTAATCCTGTTCTTTTAAGCAAATGTATTATAACTGTATTCTGTAAGTCATTTGCGAATAATACAACATCATCTGCAAACCTTAAATGATTTAATCTTTCTTCATCTATATTGATGCCCATATCTTATCATTGAGTGTTCTTAAATATTGACTATAGAGCTGCCGTAAACAATTTTGGTAAAATATTGTGTCCTTGTCTAACTCTTCGACCTAAGCTAAATTTGTCTGTGTTTTTGTGTAGTCGTATACTTGATGTAGCGTTCTTGTAGATGATATTAGTTAGTGTGGTGTCGTATATCTATTCGGCTTTGATTTAGGGCTTCCGATACTCTTTTAAACTGTACAGAATCAAAAGCCTTTTCGTAATCGACAAATGCAAAAAACAGTGGTATGATGTACTCATTGGCATTTTTCTATTAAGATATTTATGATATGCAAATGGTCATTTGTGCCATATCCTGCCCTCAAGCCTGCCTGTTCTTTGGGCTCAAGTTTAGGTGTTATTCTCTTTATTAAGATTTTCATAAAGAGTTTGTACATAATGTGTCAAGACTCAAGAGTTGATGTTTCTATAATTTTCTAATTTAGTAGTATCGTCTTTTTTGTGTAGCAAGACTATCACTGCATTGTTCCAGTCTTTTTTAATTGTACCCGCATGTAAGCATTTATTAAACAGTTCGCTTACTGACTTTAATATAATTCCTCCTCCTACTTTTATTGTCTCAAATTCCAATTTCTGTTTACCAAAGGCATTTAAATGATTGCATATTTCACTAATAACCCTACATCATTCATCAGTCTCTTTATGGACTCCAAAACCAAGTCCGTTGAAGGTTTCTCGAGAGGGGTATCAAGATTAATAAGGACAATTGCATTGTGAAATCTAAAAATTAAACAATGTGATGCCTGATCGTCTAAAATACTGTACGAGATGTCGCAAATGTGGACATCTAAACATTTAATGTGTTCAACAGATCATCATTTGCTCCAACTGTTGACAACAGCACTCATTGCTTGCTTGTCCATTAGCTAATGCTCAAATATGCCTAAATTGGTATGGTTATCACATTGGTTTTTCTCCCACAATATCCCACAAGATATCCCACTAAAAAAGCTCCACCAGTCTGCACTAAACCAAAACCGGTGACCACCCCCAAAAAAACTCCGATACACAGACTCAGGCATGAAATTGTTAATACATTACATTTACGTGATCCTTTTCAACACATTCCCAAACAGACAAAACGACTTTAATCCTCACTATGCTTAAGCACGGAGCGAATATTTCTAATACTAGAAAACGTACTACTGTTATTATATTCTCTTATTAAACCGCTTAACGAGATAATAAGTTACAAGTTATATAAGTGCCAACTAGGCATTAAACTTATTTTTATTTTTCTAATCATGTTTTAAGTAGTTTCGGTGCTTACTGTGAGGAGTTTTAAGACATATTAAAATAACAAAAAGAGAAATCATACGATTTGTACCTGGCAAAATCCACTCGATTTGAATTCGATTTCGCCAGGTAGAAATCGCATGATTTCTCTTTTTGTTATTTGATGGCGTAGTTATACGTCCGTATATAGTTATTTTCGTAGGTGGCAGGTAGCACTCTTCTACAAGCCCAGTAGAAGACAGGCTGCTACAGAGATTAGTGACCCTGCCTTATGCTAGCTTCTGGTTCTCCCTCCTTCCTTGCCTGAGGGAACCAGGTCCTCATACCCTTTTCCTATCCCCCCCTTTAAAACTCCTACCTTCATCCTACCCTCTACTAACTTGCACTGGCCAGCGCGGTAGAGTATGGCTAAAATCCAAGCATGTTTGACACGACAAAAACACGGCCCTCAGTCCCCGGCAGTGAGCTGATCCTTGGTCAAGGTAGCGATCAAGAAAGACAGCAAACAGAGGGTGCGAAGAATCCCCGGGTCAGATCAGGCTACCACGGACGACGACAAATGTATACCGCCACGTACAATGTAAGAACACTGTCATCTGAAGAAAAATTACTGGAATTAGAACAAGAGTTAAAACACATAAAATGGGACGTTATAGGTCTCTGTGAAGTAAGACGTGAAGAAGAAAACTGTATAACTCTTAAATCAGGGCATCAACTTTTCTATATGGGAAACAAAGAAAAAATAGGAGGAGTTAGACTTCTTATACATAAGAGACACACTAAAAATATCCAACAACTTAAAGGTATCAACCCAAGAATAATACTCTGCATACTGAAGCTTAATAAAAAAACCAGCCTTAAAATAATTCAAGCCTATGCACCTACATCTACATACTCGGACGAGGAAGTGGAAACCTTTTATGAAGACCTTGAAAATGCTGTAAAACTAGCGCCTACAACACACAACCTAGAAATGGGTGACTTTAATGCTAAGTTGGGATGTAAACTAGACGGGACCGAAGTAGCAATAGGTCCCTATGGATTCGGACAAAGAAATGAAAGAGGCGAAATGTTTTTGGGTTTCTTGGGACGAAATGGCCTCTTTGCAATGAATAGCTTTTTCAAAAAAAGTCCCCAAAGAAAATGTTCCTGGGCAAGTCCAGATGGAGTCCCAAAAAATGAAATTAATTTTGTCTTAACCAACAACAAAGACATGATCCATGATGTAACAGTTCTTAATAGCTGTTCAGTAGGAAGTGATAATAGAATGGTAAGAGCGAAGATCGTGCTAAATCTCCAAAAACAAAGATACAAAATGATAACAAAAACACACCGAATAGAATGGAATCCAATCGAAAACACCATGTCCTTTGAAGAGGAAATTCTGAGATGTCTAGAGACAACAAATATAGACGTTATGGATATCGAAACCTTAAATGATAACTTAATAAAAGCTATTAAGAATGCAGAGAAAAAGTGCAATACAAATTCTAGGAGAGATAAGGAGGAAAAGCTCAGTCAAGAAACAAAAAGACTTATGGAGGCACGAAGAGAACTTAAGAACAAAAATGATACGAATGCACGCGTACTACAACAACTTAATAAAGATATTAATAAAGCAGTGAGAAAGGACGTACGACAATATAACACAAAAAAGATTACAATGGTTGTCGAGAAAAATAAAAGTTTAAGGTGCTGAAGAGATGTCAAGCTCTAGGTAAGAAGAACGTTGTTAAGCTCGCAGATCGAAACGGAAAAGTGGTAACAGATAAAGATAAGATAATTAAGGTAGTTGAAGAATTTTACACAGAATTATATAGAGAAAGGGGGAAGAAAGACGGCACCAAGTTGAGAAAAGTCCAGAATGTGGGTTCAGAGGATATCCCAGAAATAACAATCAAAGAAGTCTTAAAACTCATTAAATAGAATGAAAAACAATAAAGCAGCTGGTGATGATCAAATCGTTAAAGGCAAATCGTATTGAGGCAGTTAAAGCAGGAGGAAAGACAGTATTGAAAGCATTGACGCAATTATATAACTTATGCCTTTCAAACGAGGTTACACCATCTCAGTGGAATAAAGCTGTTATAGTAGTCGTGCACAAAAAGGGAGATATAACAGAGCTAAAGAACTATAGACCTATTAGCTTGTTATCTTACGTATATAAGTTGTTTATGAAGATAATAACTAATAAGTTGACATCAAAACTAGACTTCTATCAACCTTGCGAGCAAGCAGGATTTAGAGCTGGATACGGAACAAATGGTCATTTGCAAACCATTAAGTCGTTGATTGAAAAAAACCATTGAATATAATAGACCCCTGATACTTGTCTTTGTCGACTTTGAAAAAGCATTTGATACGGTCAATCAAAGTGAAATGCTCCAAGCTCTAACACAATGTAGAATAGATCACCGATACATATCTCTCATCAGATACATCTATCAACATGCTACAGCCTGTGTAAGACTTAATGAAGATACTGGGACTTTTCGTATTGAAAGAGGCGTTCGGCAAGGAGACAACATGTCTCCTAAATTATTTACAACTTTGCTAGAATACGCTTGTAAAACAATAGATTGGAACCAAAATGGTATCAATGTAGATGAAAAATTTTTAAATAGCCTTAAATTTGCAGATGATATCGTTCTTATTGCAGACAGCTTTGATCAGGCACAGATAATGCTCCAAGAATTCCATACTGCCACAAAAAGAGTTGATCTTAAAATACATTTTTCAAAAACACAATTTATGACAAATTTAGTCCACAACAAAAACATCTCAGTAGAAGACAAAGACATTGAGCCAGTTGACTCCTATAAATACTTATGACATGAGATCAGAATAAGTCGAGACAACCAAACAATCGAGTTGAAAAGAAGAATAAACCTCGCTTGGGCTGCATTTGGAAGGATGAAGGATATTTTTAGGTCTAAGATTCCAATGTGTCTGAAAAGAAAAGTATTTAATCAATGTATTTTGCCAGTGATGACCTACGGGGCAGAAACCCTAACGCTCACAAGAACAACAGTGAGTCAACTACAAGTTGCGGAAAGAGCAATGGAGAGAATTATGTTAGGGATTTCTCTACGTGATAGAATACCCAATGCTACTATACGCAAAAGATCAGGAGTAGCAGACGTTATTGAAAGGATAATAACACTAAAGTGGAACTGGGCAGGTCATGTAGCAAGATCAGTTGATGACCGGTGGACAAAAAGAATTTTGGAATGAAGACCCCGAATACAAGCTTACAGAAATAGAGGTCGACCCCCAACGAGATGGACAGATGACATAAAAAGAGTGACTACAAATTGGATTCAGATGGCGCAAAATCGGACTAAGTGGAAAAGCATGCGAGAGGCCTATGTTCAGCAGTGGACGTTAGAGGCTAGTTAATGATCATGATGATATAGTTATTTTGATATCTATTGTCTACGATGGCAATAGATTTTGTTTCGATCCACTGCTTGCCTGCCACATTGCTTGCCGCTGCTCTGAATCGAAACAAAAATCTAGTACCGTCTTTATATAACATATTAAAATATATTTTATTTTAATTTTATTAATAAAATTAAACCTAATTCATCCCGTTATTAATAGGTGAACATTATAATAAAGCATATAATCTTACATAATATACAAAGCACCATAATAACAAAACAGTCGAATTTAATAAAACTTGGTACGATGTCAAATTAGTAAACTAATTTTCACAAAATACTTCATTAATTATATAGGTGCAACGGTTTATAATGAATAATTAAATAATAGCGCTATTAATATTAATAAACTAATTAAACATTTTAGTACGGGTTTAATGTATTTAAAATGAGTTCACAACGATACTTCAATACCAACGTTAATTAATTGTTGTAAATTAATCATTATTGTATTCCACTCTATATAATGTTAATGTTATTATTAAATTATACATCAAGCATTAAATGGATGCTGTGGTGTTGATTAGAGATTAAGATAAAGAATATATGCATCTGAAAGGCCATCAAATACGTGTAAAAACAACATTTTGTCTCATGATTAATAACACTAATGAAATATTGCAATTATTTTGCTAAAATTTATTAATAGTCAAAATTAATTAAGTGGTTTCTATGGTATTAAAGATTTCCGATTATGATTAATAATCTTCGCCATACCAATAATAGTTCTGTGTTTACTTTGCTTTCAGATCAGTCTCCTTTGTTGTTAAAATTTCTAGAAAAGGTACTAGTAAAGGTAAGTATTTTTAGTTTTCGTTGTAAATTTTAATATTAAGCTATAAATTTGGCATTCAAAAATGTGGATCTTAAAGTTTAATTCGTTGGATTTAAAGCAGTTAACGCGTAATTTAAAACTAAATTTATTCGGCTAGTTTTTTGTTTTAATTGTAGTATTTAACAAAAGCAACCTCGCATAGTGGTTAAAAATATGTACCTATCTACCGTGGGAACAACATAGATCCAAGGACAATTATTAAGTGACTTATTAAGTAAACCATATCGTTACGTCATCAGAAGTAATGGAGCCTGATAAAAACGTATTGCCCAATGGAAGATTTAACATAAATTCAGAATAGTCTAATCTTAAAATTTTTTAATTTATATTGAAAGAATAAATAATACTGGTTTTGGTCACTTATATCAAATTCCAATAGGTCATGTTTTGTACAAGAAACTAAGAATTTCTAACATCATTCAATTAACCCTTCGTTAGTGGAGTCACTAAGAATGACATATTTAGTGACGTGGGGGAAAAATGTCACACAATTCTTAGACGCCATTTTTTTGGACTTTTATTTTTTATGGAAATATAATCAGTACAGTGTATTTATCAAGATAAAACCAAAAAATTATTACAACAAAACTTTATTTTCAAGTAAACGATAATACATTCACATAACTTCGTTTTGATAAAAATTTATCCAGATTTTTGAAAATGGTCACCACAAACCCATTTTCCATATTTGAAATAAATTTTCTGGTGGTTTTATTCCGAACTCTTTTACATACATAACATCTTCCTCCGGATCTGGTTCTAGCTTCAACTGGCTGCTTATCTTCCTCAATACCAAGCAGCAGTTTTGCACGTTGTCGTAGCTGCCTTCAAAAGTTTGGATTTGAGACCTTCGTTTTATTTGAGGTTTGATTCTGAAATTTGTTGTAAAACCTGAGTCCAACACAGGATTTGCAAGAATCGAACACGTGTTATCTTTTCGTTTATATGATGGTGCTGTTTGTAGATGTGTGTAGATGGTGCGCAACGTCTAGTGTTGCGCGCAACATTATTGTGATGACAAAGCTGGTCAACCAGGTAGACGCCAACTTCGGTTGGCGATAACCAAAGTCACGACTTCAGGTTTATTTTTATCTGTATTAGACTTATCTATATTAACAATGGAATGGCATGTGGATAATACTAGTCCAGCTTTGTACCATCCATTGTCCAAGTGACCATAGCAAAATCCATTTTAATTCATTTAAAGCAATTTTAAATCCAAGTTAAAACTACATCAAAAACATATATTTCTTACTGATTTTGTATTTAGAAAATTAGAGCAACTATAAAAAAGTCGATATGACGTTTCTCTTGAACTCTAGCAGCAACAAACATCTGATTTAAGCCAGTCAGGAACGCCTATATAAGTCACATGACAAAAAAAACTGTCAGGTTTCAGAACGTGCTAGAATAAATGAAATTATTGTAAATAATCAAATAATATATGCGGACTATGCTGGAATACTAGTTAAATCAAATTAAGAACCATCAGAACTAACGAATATACGGTCAAACATACAAAATGGGATTGGAAATCAATGCTTCAAAAAAAAAAACGATCGTTTTTATTGGAGAAGGCTGCAAAGAAAATTTACAAACTATAATAATATAGATAATATCAACCTTCTGTTTAGACAGAAATCTGAACGAATGGATACATAGCATATTAGACAAATCTATAAAAATTAAAAGGCGTATCAAAATAACAATCACACTAATAAAATTAATATTGCTTAAATTCTCAGTACACGATATGATATTCGCTACTATATGGATGCCAAACATCAACACTAAAGCTAAACACATTAAAAATGTGTTAACTTTGAAATGCATTACCAAATGTATGAACACAGTAACATAAGTTTAAAAAGATTATCACAACCTTTTCCTAGATATGCCGTAAATACTCTTAGAGCTTCAGAAGACAGAACTCAGACTAATCAACGGTATTCTCACTGGGTATTGCTTAGATATCATCTCCGTAAAATAAGCACAATAAATAAAACAACATTCAGATTCTGCAAAAATGCAGAAGAAAAATGGAGTCTATAGCTAAAGGGCAACTGTTCGCTCACTCCATAAATATCTGGAAAAGGTTTATTCTGGAGCCTGATTAGGTAACAAATATCTCTATCTAAATTAATAATAGGCGACCAGCTCCTAAAAAATATATAATTTACAATTTATTACCAGTGGGTATTGTTTTTTCCTATCTTATTTTTTCGGTGCTTTCACTCCATCTCTTCATATATTTTTCTCTGGTTATCTATTCGTTATGTTTAGATTCGGATTCTGAACAAGAAAGTTATTTCTCACACTTTTTATGCCTATTATGCTGCGAGTGTATTTTCCATTTAATAATACCTGATCTATTAGATTATTAATTTGTTGTTCCATCTTCTAATATTATTTTATTGTCAAGATAAAGAGCTTCTGTGTATATTTTAATTAAGTCTTAGAATTGCTGATTCGTCTTCGGTTGGCGCGTAAACTGAAAATATAGTTTAATTGGAAAATTCACCACATATTATTAAAAGACATATTCTTTCATTAATTCGAGACTCTGGTTGTAGTTGTTATGTCAAACCTGAATTAATTATTTTGGTCACAATGTTACCACAAAAATAGCTTAATTAAATTATTACGGAATGATATAATAAAAAATTGTGGCAATTTCTTAAATTAATTGATCTTATCAAACTTATTAAACTTGCCAAATTAATAATATATGGACACAATATGTATCCCACATCCACTAATAGAACGAGTAGTTCATTTTTACATTGGTTGAACGACTAAATTCATAATATACGTATAATGAAAATACGAATGCTGTTTGAGCGCAAGAATAGACATATAAGTAGGTTATTTTTTATAATAATTATAAGCAATACACGATTTCACTTTATTTTGTGAAGTACGAAGCAACAAATTAATTTTAAGACTTTTAGCAATCACCATTTAAAGCTTTTATTGTGTTAAACATAAAATTTTGTAATTTTACCCCAAATATTAGGCTTTTTAATTATAAGCAAAAAATCGACAAAATTGCATTTTTACACTAAACTGTTACGAATTAAAAAAGAACGGCAAAGTCCCTCCAGAAAACATATAGGTTTTCTTTACATAGGCCCATAATAACTAAAAAAATTTCAAATACCTGAATTTGTCACAGTCTTAAGAGCAATCTTATTTCCCCGATCTATATGAACTTGCTACTTGCTATTGAGGCACATTCACTCAGTTTAATCTATCATTTAGTAGTTTAGAAGTTCCCGTGAAAAGTTTTTTACTTTTGAGCGGTATTTTGTAAATAAAAGTTTTATGTTATTCCTTTTTGAATAAAGAGTTAGTGATAATATACTTGTTGTAGTAGTGTAAGATATTTATTACCTTGTCGTTTAATTGTGTTTGTTAACTATTTAGCCCAGTTGTTACTCTCGTGACGAGAAATGCTTTCACGAATACGGATTTGTGTGGAATTTGTAGCAAAAGTTATGTATTTTTGAAAAACGTTAAAGAAAAGAAGCATGTTTAAACACTTTCGTGATTTAAGATTACTTGTAACGTAAACGTTAAAATTTAGCGATTTTTTAGGAGTATTTCAAATACCTCATATTTGTTACCGACACTCAAAATCGAAATTTCAGGTTATAAGTTTTGGCCCTAACAATAAAGATTACATATCGGCTAATCAATGGAAGTGATACATTTGATGGACTTCATAAATATCCTAAAAACCGGCAAAAATCACGCAACGTCTATTTATTTAATAAGCTATAATTTAATAATAATAATAATATTTAATAATCAGCTTTAAACTGACCTCAGTTACGACAAAATGTAAATGTTTTATAGGAAAGATTTACTGACATTAACTAATATTTAAAATCGCCGGTCGCTTTATGCGTTGTTTCTGAGAGAACGGCTTATTCTACAAAAATGTGCAAAAATGTTTGTTCGAAATAATATGAGCTATATTACTAGTTTGCAACATTTTTTCTACGGCTTAGCTCGAGAGTAGGAGAGGCAAAATTTTTTGCATCACTTTTGGCGTCTCACCATGGACATTCTCAGCAAAATTCAGCTGATTTATATAATTTCTATAGGTTGAATGGCATTTTTATCTCTGACAACTAGACTTATTTTGTATATGGTAATATTATAGAGAAGGTGGGAATATGGCGTCTTAATTTGTTCTTCGACTAGAGATTATAAACAATCAATATTTTGAAATTTAAATTTTCGTCCACATAACTATTAATCTAATATTAATACTGTATTAAAAAAATATCAAAAATATCAAGATCTAACATAAAAAAAATTATTCTTGTCAGTATCTAGGATACTGTGAAAAACAAAAACGTCACTCTGTAACGATGTCCTCACCGTTCAACAGTTTGAACCGTAGGAGTGTCAAGGTTGGCGCAGCCACCTCTTCATCGAGATGTTGAGTGGGATTCGGAGCGGCTATTTAAAGCATGTGAGTAGAGGAATGAGGAATTGGTCAGTAGGGAAGTAGGTACGATGCCATAAAAAGTACCTACAGAAAAAGACGAGGAAACCACCCAGAGAAGTCCAGGATGCCGAAAGGAGATCAAATCAGAAGAAGATGGTGCAAAAGCGGAACATCAGGAAGAAAGAAGGCTAAAATATCTTAAGTTGACATGTATATATTATTAGGGCAATAAATGTTTTTATTTTTATTTTTATTTTTTATTTTTTTATAATTGGTCAGTCTTTAGCTAGCGCGCAAGTGTACTGAACCTGCTAGACAACCCGGACAGAGAGACAGAGAGAGAAGATCATACTCTGTCCTTAACTAAGCAGAATTCGTCGGCATTGTGTACTGAACAATCGCCGTGGGCCTGCACAGTCGGGTATTTTTGCGTGCGAGTGTGATCGGAGCTTCCGCTGTATTGAAACGGAAGCGAGTATAAATCTGCGTGCGATCGAATTCACATATTTGATTTGTTGTTATTAATAGTACCTTTTTCTTTCTTTTATAGACGTTCGCCGGGGAGTTCCTTCGTCGAGGGATCCAGACGAGATGTAGAATTCGTTTTATTTTTATTTTATACGGCGGAGAATTTATTTTATTTTTATTTTTATTGTACATACATTAAATTAATAGACATATTTTTATTTTTACCTGTGTTTTACTGAGTCTGTCGTCCCGAAAGAGCTACCCGTTACAACTCTAATATGGCCCCCACGGGATACAAAAATCTATCGGCAGAAATCGCAGATATAATGTTCAGTTTCTGCACTGGCACATTCATTGTGTCCCCAAAAAAGACAGCTATGACACTCTACCCAAGATTTCCCTCTGCTATTAGTTGAATAGGACTCCCCGAAAAAGTCGACATGGCGTCGTCGTTATTAGGAATTGAACCCTGTGAACTTAGTTCGGAATCTGTATCCTTTTCAATATTGAAAAGATCACTTTCTTTGGTATCAGAATATTTGACGGTAATATGTTTCCGAAGATTCTCTTGGGTCTTTTTGCAAATTTGACCTCGTCCCCTTCGGAGTCCATAACTCTGTTTACGGTCTTCAGTTTGCTTAAGAGATTGTTCTAATTCAAATTCATAAGGCGATGATGTAATTACAGTGGCTTTTGTTGATTTTCTTCCTCGATTTGAGGTTTCTATTGTAGGCTTGAGTGTTGGTGAAATTTGATGGGGTAGTATAAGCGAAGGGTTTACAGCTGATAATGTTCCTGGTTTTGAATAGAAGACAAAAGGCTTTATAGTTAGCAGTCTTCCATGATTGTTAAGTAATTTGGGTTAAAGAGATACTGAATCTGATGTTCTATATACGTGCTTGGAGCACAAGACTTTAGTTAAAGGAACAGTGCATGAAGTGGGTTAAATGGACGATTCTATAGTTAATGTAGCAGTTTCAAAAAACAGCTTAGGTGGGTACATCATCAAAGAAATTGTACTCGATGATATATTTTCCATTTGAAGTGATTGTGATGATAGAAAATCAGCATCCTGAAAAAATTGAGGATTAAAAGGATATATTATTGCAAAATATTAATAGTTACCTTTAAAAGTCGATATTCAATGGTTTTTCTACACACTAATCAGAGAAAGATAATGTTTTTAACTGGTTTCTTCGAAAAAACAACATAAACGCAAGAACGGCAAAAAGTTAAGCACGTGAATGAAGCGAGCTTTCTTGCTCGCTCCTGACAAGTTTCGATAGATGTAGTATCAAGCCTAAATCAATAATAGCATTGGCGGAAGTGACAAATTCACTCGGAGGCCGAGTTATATACCAGCAGGGGCCTTCTCCCATATTTTTCCACAATTTTCTATACAGTTATAAATATTTTTATCTCTACTTTATTGATTTTTTTTCTTTTTATTTAATACGTATATACAATAAATAACATACAATTAGTAATTTTTAACATTTTAAACTTCAATGTTATATGATATCTACATAAAAAGTATATCTATAGATATTGCTTAAGTTTTTACTTCATCTGTAAAACGCCTTTATGACAAAAGTGAGAGTTAATATACACAATGTTGTTCGGCGTTCCTTTTCAACAAAAGGCTGTAACAAAAGGTTTCCATTAGATTTGTTATCGGCGACACGTACAACATCCGCAACTTTATCCGTCCCTTAAGGGTTCAGATGAGGGCATTCAGTAGGTAGGTAGCTAACGCTGTCCTTCTAAATTGCGGCACACGGTTATACCCACTCGTTTCGACTTTTGAGCTGCCAGACCCGAAAATAAAATTCTCGCTTGAAAGTAAATCCCTGTCTTTGAAGTTAAGCGGTAGATATTGAGATTTTCTTTTTAAAACGGTTTTTGATCTCCATGTCGTGTAATATTGTTATTTAGACCAGAAAATCTAAATCAAATAAGAATATAGGAGCAAAATATTATCGTAACCCATTTTATGTTCAAAACTGTTTTTTTTGGAATTGAAAAAAAAACTTCCTGAAAATCTTTATAAAATTATACCTCTTTGGTTTACATATTAATATTAATAATTGATTTTAGATTAATAATAGCTAATAAATGCATTAATTAATAATTGCATCCTGACTATGAAAAACGACCCCTATCACTATGGAAAAAAATGTCTTGGATTTATCCTTGATAGGAATCTAACAGAATGCGCACTTCGCAAATATTACTTTCCATGTAACATTGCTTCTGAGGACGTGCAATAAGTGTCTTAGACAAACATATAGAGACTCTCTTGTATGAAAAGTACGGATGCAATGAGATAATGCTACACTAGACGTAATGTTAGACCATACTGCAGTAGACGTGTTTAAGAGAACTAGTTTAAGAGAACTATTTCACAAAAATGAACTAGTTCAGTAAACTAGTTCTCAAAAGAACTATTTGTAGGACCGAAATCGAAATCAAACAATCAGTCAATCTTTCACTAGTTCACTACCGTACAAGTAGTTCGGAACTATTTCTTTCGATCCTATGTTTAGGTTAGGTTATTATTATATGATTAGTTAGTTTTTATTTGCAAAAAATTATTAAGATTTGTTTTTTATTAACCGTTTTAAATATAAATATGGTTCACGTATGATTTATTTTTATATTTACGTATATTTAAACTCATAGGTATTTCTTCTTCTTCTTTGGGTGCCGTGTCCGTATTCAGACGTTGGCCGTCATCATGTTTACAATTTCCTGAAACCTTTCTCTGTCGGCTGCTGCGCGAAATAATTCTTCTACTGTGAAACCACACCATTGTCTAATATTACGCAGCCATGAAAGTTTCTTTCGACCAATCCATCTCTTTCCTTCCACTTTTCCTTGTATAATAAGGCGAAGTAAATGGTATTTGGGTCCTCTAATTATATGGCCGAAGTATTCTGTTTTTCTCCTCTTTTAGGTATAGGTATTTATAATTAAGTTATTTCTAAAAGAACCTTTACAAAAAAAATCAATGAATTTTCTAGGAACATTAACTAACAGATTTTCATTCTCACTTTTACATAAAATTATATTTTATGTAAATGCCTCAATCATTATAACCGCAACTAAAATTTTTATTACAAAATTACAATACAAGAAACAACACAGCATGGCAAAATCCAAGCCAATACATGGGCATAAGATCCGAACCATTATGACATTAAGATAAGACTTTATGTTATTGTCACATTCATGAGAATTATGAATCTGTTATCTGAGGCTAATCGGCATTTTTTAAAACTAATTGGTCCATCCATTCACAAAATAATAAATATATGTTCTTATTCATTCATTCATTATTTCCTTCCTTAGAAGTTGAGGCACAATTTATAATCGAACAAATCGTTCACAGTGAACTAGTTTTATAAAAATTAATGAACTAGTTCAATTAGTTCAGTTGGAAGAATCGTTCATTTGAAGGTGAACTACACATTTTTATACTACAGTACACCTATATATTAGAACGGGTATTCTAAAAGGTGAACCTTGTTAAACGCAGTGAACAACGAATGCACTGAAAAGGGCTTAACAATCAACGCAACAGAAACAAAATGGATAATGGACAGTAAAATTAATATTAAAGACAATATTAAAATTAAATTAATTAACTAAATTAAAATTCCACTCCTAAGAGTACACTAATCTAGACCAATAAGACGCAACAAGAAATATAAGAAGCTTGTACCAGCCAGGAAAATTAGACAATTTAATACAAGAAATAACCAGAATGAAAATAAATATACTAGGAATAAGTGACATACAATGGAATGACACCGTCAAACTTATAACCAAAAACGGCATGATGTATTATTATGCTGGAAACAACGATCCGGCTTATCGCTATGGAGTCGCCATCTTGTTAGACACAGATACTAATAAATCAATTATAAGCTTCACTCCTTACTCAGAGAGAGAGAGTGATAATGGTTCAACTAAAGACAAGCATACAAGTTAACTTAATTCAAATATACGCACTAACAGCGGACAAGGATGAACAGGAGATAAAACATTTTTACATGGAGTTACACACAATTTTAAGATCTATTAAAAAAAAAAGACATTACAATAGTAATGTGGGGATGTAATGCTAAAGTCGGGAAAGAAAATATTGATAAACAAGTTGAGGAATCTGGTACAGGTGATATAAACGAAAAAGGGGATAGACTTGTGGATTTTTGCCAAAATAAATATTTTGGAATAATGAACACAATGTTCCAACTACCCGACAGAAGATTGTACACTTGGAGATCTCCTGCAGACAACTAAGACCGCATAGTCAGAAATCAAATAGACTATAGAATAATCAAAAATAGATACAAAAACTCAACTAAAGCAGTAAAAGCATAACCCGGAGCAGAAGTCAACTCAGACCATTATCCGCATAGCTAGAATGCACGTGAAACTCAAAAATATTATAATGCCTTAATTTAATTAGCTTAATTAACAAACCAACGTTTGTTTATACAAAATTAAGGAAAAGAGAAATAGATCAAAAAGTGATCCAACCAGTCAACTCAACTTTAACAGAAGTAGGAGAAGAAATCTTAACATCAGAAGATGTCAATAAAAAGTGAAACAATATTCAGAAGGTATTACTAAAGGCTGCAGAAAAAAATTTAAAGCCTGAAAAGACAAATAAAAAATAGAAGTGGATAACTTCAGAAATTCCAGCATTATTGGAATAGTGGAAAAAAGCCATAGGGAGAAATGAGTCAAAATAGCAAAATCTACAAAGAAGAATTAAAGTAGAGATAAAAAAGCCCAGAAAAAAGGGTTAATAGATCAATGCATATAAATAGAAAAGTATGACAGATAATACGACAGTTTTAATATGCATAAAAAAATAAAATAAATAACTAACAAATACTACTAGAAATGCCAGGACCACAAAATCAGTAGGCCCAGATTAGATATTCACTGAGTTAATTAAATACATTGGCGAAATACACCGCATATACTTTTAGATCTGTTCAACAAAGTATATTCAACAGGAGTAATACCCGAGGATTAGTTGCTGTTCACGTTGGTAACACTACCAAAGTCAGTACATGCGACAGAATGCTTCCAGTACAGAACAATTTGCTTAATAAGCCACACGCTTAAAATATTTCTTGAAAGACTTTACAAAAAAAATAAAAGAAAATATAAATGACACCCTTCATGGGTGTCATGAGTTTGGATCCAGAAGACGGACTAGGAACAAGATAGGTTCTGTTCGCTTTTAACGTTCCAGCGTAAAGACGACTAGATATAAACCAGAATCTCGACATCTGCCTTGTAGATTATCAAAAGGCTTTTGAAATAGTACGACTTTAGAAACTTGTAAATAATCTATAGAAATCAACAAAGGTGTTAGAAAGGCTTGCGTGGGTTATGTAACCGTTACAGCGAAGCTATTTTTAAGAAAGCAATATCAGAGAAACAACAGGGTAGGGTAAAGGGTAGAGTTGTTGGCCGGTCACTAGTGATTGGCCACTTTCACAAAAATCTGAAATATTAAGATTTTCAGAAACTATAACGAAATAAGTTTATTTTTATTTAAATTTGGAAATATTGCTCTAGTCTATTATAGCCATCATCTCTCTCAGTTAATATTATCTAGTTGTTACGGCGTGTGTTGTTTGAAGCTTAACAGGTGCATCCAGTTTTAAGATTTTTTTAAAGAATTTGTTAAGGAAGGCTATTCACGAGGTGAGTTATCTTGGCTAATAGTATTATGTATCTGGGTATATCAATATTTTATGGCGATTTAGTGAGGTACATCTTGCATTATCAGTTCTTTTAATAGTTAAGTTATGCATTTTTGGCGGTAAATTTAAGTGCCCAAACACTATATATCTCAAATATGTCTGTGTTATAATGATTGGCATACCGGCCAATTACTGTACCTACTTCGAATTAAAATATTTATTATAATTTAGACTTGTTTAGCCTAGTTTTGCCCAAGATAAAATATTTTAAACATTTTTTCTCATTTTTTAAGGTAATAACCAGTGGTTGGCCGACTGCCAATCACTAAACCACAGGGTGGCCAATAACTGTAACGTGTAATAAGAATATATTTTTTGTCCGGATTTGTATTGATAAAATTAAAATTGTTTTAGTTTTTGTAAAATTAGTGCTAATGTGGGCATCCTAAATCAAATTTGGAACATCCGTATTGTAGCTAACATTATTATTATTAAATGATTTTTATTTTTATAATTAAAAATGGCAAATATCCGAAAAGATAAAATGTATCACAAACAATATGTAGAACAAGATCTTCAGTCTGCTTTTTCAGTCATAGAAAATGGCATGAGCCAACGAAAAGCCGCTGAATAATTTAATGTGCCAAGAGCAGCATTACAGTTTAGAGCAAGTGAAAAATTTAATGAAAAAACCACCCTTGGTCCCAATCCTATTTTTTTGGAGGAAGAGAATCGTTTAAAGCATTGGATCATACCATGCCAAGACAAAGGTTTTCCAGTAAGAATGGAAGATATACAGGACTTGGTAGAAGGTTTTCTTAACACAAATCCACGTGCCAATCATTTTACGGACAATCGGCCCGGAAGAGGTTGATATAGATCCTTTTTAAAGCGACACCCAGATTTAAGTTAGAGAACTCCAGAAGCAATACCGGCAGCAAGTTCAGTTGTGTCAAAAACAAAAGATGTAAAAAAATGGTTCACCGGTGTTCAAGAATACTTGCATCCCAAAGGTGATATTGATATTCTTCAAGACTCTTCACGTGTTTAAAATATCGATGAAACCTGCTTTCTCTTGTGTCCGAAAAGTAAACGAGCGTTGGCTGTACAGGGAAGCAAATATATATAGCAAATAGAGCATCACTCTAAAGTTAATATGACGGTTATGTTTGCCTTTGCAGCATCTGGAGAAATAACAGCACCAATGATTATTTACCCTTATGAACGAATTCCTATCAATATTTTAAATTCCGTTCTACGAAAATGGGATATAGGATGTAGCGATACGGGATGGATGAAGAATGATAACTTTTATGAATACATAAGAAACGTCTTATATAAGTACCTTGTTGCAAAAAACAATAATTTTTCAGTCATCTTGTTCGTTGATGGACATAAAACTCACTTAATTATTCAAACCAGTGAATTATGTTTAAAGTTACAAATTATTTTAGTGGCCTTATATCCCAATGCAACCAGAATTATATAATTTGCAGATATTGCTCCATTTAAACCATTAAAGGCAAATTGGAACCGGGCAGTATTAAAGTTTAGACGCGAAAACCTGAACTCGGTACTTACCAAAGAAAATTTTGCATTGTTACTAAACACAGCCATTAGTGAATTAAAATCAGATTCTATAATAAATGGTTTTAAAGCATCTGGATTGTATCCATGGAACCCTGAAGTAATAGACAATTAAAATGTTAAGGAAGGTCAAAGACCCGTATAAAGGTATTAATCGCACTATTTCTATGACAAAATGAATAACATATAAAGGTTTTGTAGACACAGTTGAAACCGCAATAATATTAGAATTTTAAAGTTTGGATAATTGCGAAGAACTAAGTGGAGATTAAAAATTGCTCTTTAACATATTTAATTTAATTCAAAATACCATGGATCTACCCACGATTCAGACTACAGAGACATGTGGAATCACAAATGATATACAAGATACCTCTATCATCATAGAAACCCGTATATCTTCGGATATTACACTTAACCCTGTAGGTGGCAATAAAATCATATGCACCTTACAAGATATTCCTGTTATTACAGAAAAAAATCTACTTTCAGATTCTCGAATTCAACGTCCAGAAAACGTTGATAATATGTATAATATAAAAGATGTCACAGAAGATACAATGACAGAAGATATTTTTCGACATCCAATAATCTGCCCATAGTTAATCAAGACAAGTTATTATCTAAAGAAGTTGACATTTCAATCAACAAATTCTTTTTTTTGATAAAAACCCAAGAAAAAAAGGGCAAAAAGCAAACAGAATGGTTGACTTTCGTGCTCACTTCTTCAGATTGTCAAAATGCAGAGGCGTAAAATTGAAGAAGAAGCAGAACAAGGAAAAATAAAATTAAAACGATAACAAAAGCGAATTGACGCAAAAGCAAACAATAAACGTAAAAAACAAGGAAATCAAGATGAAAGTAATAAAAAAATGCCAGAAGAGTACCAAAAGACTATTTTTGTAGTCTGTTTAGAAGCACTGCAACGCTTAGCAAATAGATTATATAAGTCAGTATAAAATATGAACGGTAAGAAAACCAAAAGCACGATTATTTCTATTATAAGCTACATACAGTAGGAAGGCTAAATATTGTGGAAAAACAAGTAGAAAGAATGAACAACTATAAATATCTGGGAACCTGGGTAAATAAAAACAATGAAAAAGGTAGAAAAATAAGGACACGCATTAAAATTGCAAGATAAACATTTATAAAAATGAAAACAATGTTTGTTAATCAAGACCTTTCTCTGCTAGATCATTTAATATGTGGTGCTGTGAAAGGATTTTGAAAGATTTGGTTCATCTAACTTTAAGGGATGATACCCTTAGCAAAAGTAAGGATAACCAGCAAAATAGCATTGTATACATACATCGGTACTGGTGAAGTCTAGAAATTCTAGTCAAAATCAGTACAATTGAATAATATTTTCAACTATTTGCACAAATATTAGATTATTCGTGCCACAGAAATTTATATGCTATGAAAATCAGAAACAAAATTATTGTTTGCAATTGTTTTTTCTTTATTCGAAATACAACTTCCATTTGTATTTTTAAGTAGATTTGCTTTAAGAAATGTAAAATGTTAAAATAACAAATAAGACCTTTATTTAAAGTTCGATTATTTGTTTATTTTCTGGCTCTTTTGGCACAACTGCTAAATTAGATAACTCCGTATGAAGCGAAGACTTGTATTGAGTTTTAGGTTTACACAGCTAATGAGCGAAAATTATACCTAACTTTTGCAGAGTTTAGAAGTATTTGTTAATTAGCTAAAACTTTAAGTAAATAATTTCACCTTAATTATTTATATATTCCGTTTTGAAAATAATTAATTTTATAACATTTCTTTACCAATTTTATTCTAGATATAGACAAAAAATATGTTTATAAATGAATCTTATAAAGTCATCTGTAAATATAATTTGTTTAAAACATCACTATTAGAATATGGTGAATAAATTTAAAACTATGCTGTTTAAATTAACAGTAATTAATGCAACAAAAATTATCAGTGATAAAATCAAAGAAGAAAAATATAAATCAATAATTTAACATTGTTAAAATTTATTTTAATCCTAATAAATACCAAACACTATTGCAGGTACAAAATGCAACACATTCGAATAAAATTATCTCTTGGTCTTTATTTTTGAAAGAAGTAATGTTCTATGTTACTAATCTGATTGTGGGCTTATTTTTCCTTGTCGTTTTCCTTTTCTGTGCGTGGTTTGTCATGTTAGGTCCCGTCTGATTCCGAGGCTTTATATCGGTTATTTGAGCCTTGTTTCCTTTTACAATAGGTAGGATGCTAACCTGGCCCATCAACCCTCCTCTTTCATCCGGGTTTGTGATCGGCTGTGGGCATGATGGCGGCTTCTGAGCTACTCAATCCACCCAGTCAGCGCGCTCATAAACCCCAGGCAGAAATAAGAGCTAATAATGTGAAATCGTTGAACTTGGGATGTAAGATAAATTGTTATTATTGGTTTTATATTGCTTAAAAAAAGAATAAGAAGAATGTTTGAAACATTATTGGGAGTGACATTAATGAAAGTACAACCCATTGGCTTTCGAGAATTTCGGTAGTATTAATGTAAACATCATTTCCTCTGATTAAAAAAAAACGAAGTATAAATATTTCCAACACTACCAACTCTACATTTCACATTTATTTAAAATATTAAGATTTCCAAATATTTGAATAAAGCTTTTGAAATATTTGTTAGTAATATTTTTTTCATATATTTCGTCGGCTGAGAATTATACTGTTCTATATCCACTTTTTGGCAGTTTGGAGTTATATACATAGAAATTTTTGTAAAAATTAGCTTGTTCTATATCCATGGAAATGATGATAATATTCAGAACCAATTAAAACTTTTCAGTAACATTTAGTTCTATATCTCGTATGCCTCAAAATATTTTTTAAAATTTATTTTGTTCTATATCCATTACGCATAATGTGCTTAATACCGGACTGTACGTGTATGTACATCATGGCATGTTGGTAAATGATCTATTCTTTTTTGTAAAAAGTGAATAGTAAGAAAATGTATTTAAACTAAATAGTAGTGGGTATTCCTGAAACAATTTAAGTAAGTACGTTTAATATTATTGTGTTGATTTAATCATCCTTATTAAACGAATTTGCAATATTACCTAACCTCAAAATTTTCATAGACACGGATATTTTATTGAATAAAATGTAATTAAACCTATTCAAATTAATAAAAAATCTTGATAATTATTATAAAAAGAAATATGTTACACATTATTATGTATTTGTAACTATTAAATTACTAATACGGGTTGTATGTGTTTTGATATGAATAGAGTAGTACAGGGGTGGATTAGCAATGGATTAGCATGAATGTTTCAAAAAGTAATGTGGTCATATTTCAAATTCGTTCCTTTTAATTTTGTAATTTTGATTCGAATTGCATGTGTTTCTTACTACATTGATATTTAAATAAATTTCTTTTTGCAGTTTATAATGAGTGCAAAACTTTCACCGTCGCCAACAAGGCCTTCTTCATGTCCTAGTGACGTTTAGAAGTAAGCTTACATTAAATTTTTTGAGAAATAATACCACTAAATAATATCTTATTTTAGCTCTTTGTGGCATATTATCGAAGAGGATGTCGAAAACGACAAAGAAAACATTAGTAAAGAAACATCTCAAGATAAGCACGGACCTAAAGCGACACCAAATGAAGGAAAAGTTGTTGTTTTACAAATGGTTACTTTAAACACTATGGATACACAAAATTTACAATTTAGCACACTGCAAGAAGTAGACGCATTGGCACAAAACTATAAAGAAAAAGAAAATAATCTTCAATTACAAAAGTTACCTGAGAGTCAAATTGAGATGGCAGAGGAAGAAGAGTATCTTAACGAAGAAGTTAATAAACCTGCGGTGATTAGTCGAAAACGAAAAAGAAGACCATCAGATTGGAAACAAAATATAAGAAAACATAAACGACAATCTGGACAAGAATATGTTGATACAATAAAGCGGACCAGGGAAAAGAAATCTGTGAAAATAGAGACATGTCGATCTGAAAATTGTGTACTACAGTGTACTGCTAAAATTACTCCTGACGAAAGAGATACAATTCATAGACAGTTTTGGTCTCTTAATGATGACAAAAAGAATCAGTTATACTCAAAACATGTGAAGCGTATTTTGGCAGTAACAAAAAGAACAAACAATGAAACCAGCAAAAAAACATTTTCATATCAATATTTTTTTTATGTATGTGGAGTTAAAATAAGAGTTTGCCAACGTTACTTTTTTAATACATTAAATATTAGTAAACAGAGGATTTACTACTTTTTTAAAAGTGTAAAAGATGATGTTAGATGCATTGTTCGTTCCCCTATTCGTGGCAGGCATCAGAAGAAAACTATATCCAGGGAAAAAAACAAAAAGTACGAGAACATATTAACTCTTTTCAAAGAGTCGACTCTCACTATTGTCGACAGAGTTCTACCAGACAATATTTGGAAAGAAATTTAAATTTACAAAAAATGTATGATCTATACAAAACTTAAGAATCAAAACCAGTCAAATATCATATGTATCGGACAATATTCAATACTGAATTTAATTTGACATTCTTTTGTCCCAAGAAAGATATATGTGATAAGTGTGCAGCATATAATTCTCTTACTAATTCGACTGAAGCAGATATTTTAAAATTTGATACTCACAAGAAAAATAAAGATTTGGTACATCAGGAAAAAAACCGAGACAAATTTATATCCTCCGAGGGCAAATGTGTTGGTGTTTTATGTTTTGATCTGCAAAAGTTTTTTCGCTACCAAAATCTAACGTAAGCAATTTTTATTATAAAACAAAATTTTCTTGTTATAATTTAACTGCTCATTTCGACAAAACTAAGATCGTATATAATGCGTTATGGCATGAAATGATTTCTAGTAGAAGCAGACTTCATATTTCTTGTGCTTTGATTAAAATAGTTAAAAAAGTAGTACTAGATAATCCTGCACTTGAAAAATTAATTTTATGGTCAAAAAGCTGTGTACCTCAAAATAAAAATTCAATAATGACATTTGCTTTGCAACATTTTTTGCTATCCAATTCTTCAGGTCAGATAAAAATAATAGAACAGAAATTTGGTGAACCGGATCACAGCTGTGTACAAGGACTTCATATTTCTTGTGCTTTGATTAAAATAGTTAAAAAAGTAGTACTAATTAATCCTGCACTTGAAAAATATTTTATGTCAGACAGCTGTGTACCTCAAAATAAAAATTCAATAATGACATTTCTTTGCAACATTTTATGCTATCCAATTACTCAGGTCAGATAAAAATAATATGAACAGAAATTTGGTGAACCGGATCACAGCTGTGTACAAGAAGTCGATGCAGCTCATAGTTGATATAGAAAGCATTGTAAAAATGTAGATATTGGAGATAAAAAAACGCGATGTCAAATACATAATAATTTACCAGAAGTGCTGCAACTCGTTAATTTAACACCAAAATTACCTGAATTAAAGAAAAAAGCATCTCAAAGAGATGATACCGTTCATGCCGGAAGTTGATAAAGAGTTGTACAATGTTGTTTTGAAGCACAATTCAAGTATCATGTGCAACAAAGAAAAACAAAAGACATAGACAAATAAGGAAAGTAGCGAGAAATAGAAGATTATTGTTTTTTTAGTACACCTAATAATTGTATTTTTGTTTAAGTTACGGTCATATATTTAATAAATTTGGTTTTTATTTGATAATTTTTGTTGTTACCACCAATAAAACATTTTAAGAATTAGTTAGTTCTATATCCACTATACATGTTCTATATCCCAAATATTTCAGTTAAATGTTCCTTTTGTTCTATATCCAAATAAATTTTTCCGTATTACATGTTAATGTTGTTTTAATTGGCAATAATAAAGCACTATAACAAAAAGTAATTTAATATGCAAACAGTGATCATGATCTGTAAAACAATTTTTCTATAATATCAAAAATATTTTACATTAAATTTAAAAACGCTCTCCTGTAAAATTGAGTTTTAGGAGATGGAACAGTATAATTCTCAGGCGACGATTTACCATTAGTATTGTGTTTGTATAACCAAAGAATATAGACGCTTAGCGTCTATATTCTTTGGTATAACGTTACAAGCTATGTAGTTCTGTCAGGTCAGATACAGTCGATCCGCCGGATCTTTGCACATCGTCGTCATTCTTATTATAGGAAATAAATCAAAACACGTGAGTCAAACGTATGTCGGCTATAAGAATTATTATAAAAATTAGAAAATGGCTAATATTACAATTGGAGTTTTTATACTTCTCTTTTGTTTCATTTATTGCATTTTAAAAACTGGGTACGTATACATTTATGAACGTGATTTTCCAAGTTGTCCAATAACATCTACAGTAAATATATATTTAAACCATAGTAATTAGAAATTATAGTATTTTTATTGAATATAAGCATAATATTTCATATTGCTCGTTGACGGAGTTTTAGCTATATTTAAATAATTAATGTCAATTTAGAGGTTAAAAAAAATATATTATTCGTTATTAGCTAATACATGAATTCTTACCTTAATAAATTGAACATGAAGGTAAGGGTTAGTCGTTACAACAACTGTTTTTATAAAAAATATGTATATTTAAAGTATGAAAAAGGATTGATTATTTAAATCAAACGAAAATAATTTATAACAATATTACAAACTCTGTCAAAACAAAATTTCCAATTGACATGTCAATTGTCAGTAGACGAATCAATAAGAGATCATTGTTCTATGACTGTCTTTGTTCAATGTATGGTGTTGTGTATGGACAGGCGGTTTAAGTTAATAGTTTTAGTTTCTGTGAGTAGGAAAGAGACGTAACATAAAAAATGATTCGTGAATAATGTCATACTTGTGCAAAGATCCGGCGGACCGAGTAAATATTTCAAACTGTTGATGTTGCAACTTTAAAACTCGCGCGTTTTTGAAAGTTAAATTTAAATACACTATGGTATACTTTAAATGAGCAAAATGGGGTACCAATAAAAAATGATATATTTTGTTAACTGTTAGGTTTATAATTTCAGCAAGTAAGAAAATACCTATATTAAAACATATGCATAAATATTGTCACTCCCAAAACCAACTTTCTGACTAAATGACAGACTTATTTTAAAGACCAAAATATGTTTACTTATTGAAGGATTAGTGGTGCGTAAAAAAATATTTTTGGTCTTAGTACAAACTTAAAACACAAAATGATTTGAAATAGATAGAAAAAAATATTTTAAGAAACCATTTAATTAATTTAATTTAAAAAGTTAGTATTAAAAAATATATTCCACAACCTAAAAAACCTGTTGTTGGTTATTCAAACAATTGAATAAAATATTATAACGTCGATTTTTGTTGATTAAACACGGTTTTATGTAACTAAACTTACCAACTTTTCACTGCTCAGAAAATCGATTCAACCATTGATTTTACTCACCTGAAATAAAAAAAATTAGATATCATCAGAAATATTTTGAAAATTTATATTTATATATTAGTTATATTTATAAAAAATGTAATTATAATAAACCTTAATTAGCGCTAGCTCCCTTTGTGGTTATTGTAACTTTATTGCCATTAAATGGTCTCCCTGCTCCTCTAGTGCTCATTAATCAAGATATTATTTGTCATATATAGGAAAAGGTTTCAGAATCTTAGCCATCGGTGCAGAGAACAGAGAGAGCGCGCATTCGGAGAGTAAAAGGGGGAAGACGTAAACACTTGGTTTGGTGAAAAGGTACAGTTTTTCTTAAAAATTATTTAATTTTAATTTATGACATCTCGAGTCGGTAGGTAGGTATCATTAAGAAGGTAATGAATTTAATGGGTTTTTAAATGCCAAAATCATTCCTGCTCTAGCACTCGAACGAGTAAGACGTGTGCAAGTACAATTAAAATCCAGTTTGCCTTATCGGTAGTAATTAGTGTTTAATTTAGATTTAATAGTGTAATTTCAAAAAGTGATTTCTGGACAAGCTTTGTACATATTGCTTTTGTTATATTATTAAATCATATAAATTATATTTAATTTATACAAAGTGCATACCAGAGACTGGTTTTACCAGTCTGCTGGTTCTTGCTGACCATCCAATTCAATGGATTTTAATACAAATTTGGATAGCAAAATTAGTTAAAGAGAGAAATAAAACGAGTTACTGTCTGTATTTACATGAACAGTACGAATATAAACAATACTCCTACAGTTTCTACCTTAACAATGGCCCTTCAAACTGCTACAAACAACATTCCAGCAACTACATCTCTTTCATACGTAACCGCTGCAAAATCTACTCCAAAACCATCTTTCCCAAAAAAAGAACAGGCGATAGTTCTTCACGCAGAAGAAAACCTTAAACTCTAGACTACGTTAAAGCCATTGGTGACATCATCGGACCAAAAATATCTCCTTTGCATCCAGAATATCTAACAATAGGATCTGCATATATCTAGTGAACTCAAATCTCGTTGATCAACTGCTGAAATCCCATCCAACCGTTCAAATCGGACACCTTACTTTAAGTCTTGGTTTCCAAATAGCCTCCCCCGTGTCCTTTCTTAAAGCGGGCATTCCAGGTGATGAATACTCCCACATACTTAGTTTTCGCCGTCAAGTATATATTTTTCCTCCCTCTGATAATTTTGAGCTTCACACCTCCTTGTTAATTCCTTTTGAAGGCAATGATAATAGAATTTTTCTGTCTACGGACAAAATGGAATGTTTCTTATGCAAACAATCAGGACATGTTGCTTCAAATTGTCCCAATACTTCATCTGACAACTTATCATCTAAAAATCCTACTGTTTCCCATGTCCTCCCAAATCCCCCCACCGAATCAACGTCACAGCAACAGAATACACAATTTCCATCTCATTCTGAATCATCTCCCTCCCAAACAAATCTATTTTATTTGTCTTCTTCCCCAGAGAATTGCGAAAATGATACAATATCTAAAAAGTCAGATAAACTATGTTTAAGTTCTCATCTTTCACAGAAAAGGCCACGCTCATCTGTATCATCTATAAGCGATACGAACCTTCAATCTGGGGAAAACTCTGCAACAGAACAAACTATGTTTCCTCCCAAACAAACAGTTCCCAGTTCCTCTAGCACCTCCAACACAAAAAAGAAACGAAAACGTAGTTCTTCTCTCGACCCCAGTCTATCCACTGACTCCAAGCAAGCAATACACGAAGCCCATAAACAAAACCCAGAAGCTTTTGCAGTTCCTCCTGATAATATAATTGCCTTTATCGAGAACGCTTACGGCAGCTGTGACCCTGTCTCAGAAGCATTTAAATTCACAACAGATATTAAATCACTCATTCTAACTTTGCAATCAATAAACCCTACTTTTAATAGATAGGTCAACAAAAATCAGAATTACACGCTTAATTAAAAAGATTAACTAAAATACATTCTGCAACAGATGATTCTGAAAGTATAAACAGTCTTGATAATTCCCAGGATGCTTGTGATAAGGAATACCTGTCTGATAGTTCACAAACCTCGCAAACATCCAAACACTCTACATATTAATTTCAACCTTCACACTGATACAATGGAATTGTGAAGGATTTTATCCCCGTCGTCCACGCCTTGAACAGCTCATATCTGAGTCTTCTCCTGACTTTCTATGCCTACAAGAAACATACTTCACTGATAATATATTCCGGACAACTTAAAAATTTTACAGGTTACCACTATATTCGAACTTCCCAACTTCGTGCCAGTGGCGGAGCATCAATTTTTGTTTCCACTGATATTTTCCATAAAGAATTTCCGCTAAACACAAACCTCGAAGCTATAGCCGTTACAGCTTGGTGTCCCTACAAAATTACAATTTGTTGCATATACATCCCTCCAAACTACTGTTTAATAAGTTCCGATCTTGAAAGATTTAACTTCTCAGCTTCCTACACCTTTTATCTTAGTAGTGACTTTAATGCCCATAATACTATGTGGGGATCCGAAAACACATTTGAAAGAGGTAAAACAATCGAAAATTTTCTAAATAACGTAAATATAAACTTACTAAATTCAGGAAGTTAGTACATACTTTCACATCCAATCGGGTAGTTTCTCTTCCATAGATTTATCTTCTGTAATCCGGAATATTTCCTTTACTTTCATGGTACACATTATAAACTGTCTCTATGATAGTAATCATTTCCCTATCCTTATCTCTGACCAGTCAAAAATGCCCTCAAGAATTATAACAAAATGGAAAATCACTCAAGCAAACTGGATCTTTTCAGAACCACTGTTAAGGGAAAAACCGATGAATTACTTTTTAACAATGATATAGATACAGATGTAAAACTATTAATAACTGTTTAACATGTATTGGTAAATGCGCGATTGATC
The DNA here is from genome assembly GCA_918026665.1 of Diabrotica balteata. NCBI lineage: Eukaryota > Metazoa > Arthropoda > Insecta > Coleoptera > Chrysomelidae > Diabrotica > Diabrotica balteata. The sequence continues at coordinate 84,955,005 of OU898282.1, read as the reverse complement.
CTTCCAATAAACGTGTTCCGTGATGGATGAGTCATGCAAAATAGCTGTCAAAACAATGCAAAAAAACATTAAATAAATTCCGGAAGACCCGTACCACCACGGATTTAATAAATTTTAAAAAACTTTGGCCAATTCTAGGCGTATTTTAAAGAAAGTAAGAAAGCCTCATGGAATCATTACGTTAGTTCAACACAAAAGATACTTCTCCCGCGCAAATGTGGTCAAAGATAAGACGTATGAAAGGTCATAATACTTCCAGCAAAATAGCCGCCATCTCCCTGCAGGATCATACAGTTACCGATGATCAACATATTGCAGATATCTTTGCCTCTCACTTTTCAGATAAGTCAAATATTCCGAATCTTCCCAATAACTCAGATACAACTTTTCCAGCCCCAAAATATTTTCTAACACCAGCTCTATGAATCTTCCCTTTAATCTCCTAGAATTAAACGAAGCCATATCTTCATTAAAAAACTCAGCAGCCGGTCCTGACGATATCCCTGCAAATATTTTAAAAAATCTCCATCCAGACACACATCTCAAACTGCTAGAGTTGTATAATAAGATCTGGTCTCAAAACCAGTTCCCAACGTTATGGCGAACAAGCAACCACAATTCCTATTAAAAAGAATGACTCATCTCCAAATCTTCTAAAATCATATAGACCAATTTCTCTCACTTGTTCACTATGTAAACTGTTAGAAAAGATGGTCAATAAACGCTTACTATGGTATCTAGAAAGAATAATATTCTTGACCCATTCCAAACAGGTTTCAGATCAAATCGAAGTACAATGGATAACCTGGTCACATTACATACTGACATTGTTAATGCATTTTCGAATGGAAGCGAAGTCATAGCAGTAACTTTAGATATCCAAAGTGCTTTTCGACACTGTACAAAGACCTCTAATTCTAAGAAAATTAACGGAATATAATTTAACTGGTAACATTTATTTATTTTTAAAAAATTTTTTAACAAGTCGATATTTTAGAGTATTAACAAATGGAAAAATATCAAAACCACACGCTTTGGACAACGGTTTGCCTCAGGGCTTAGTCTTAAGTACTACCTTATTTTTACTTAGCATGAATGACTTTTCTCATATATAGAACCACCAGTCAGGTACTCGATATATGCTGATGATATTATATTATACTGCCGCGGCAGAGTCACAGCTACCACAAGCACTTTGCTACAAAACACAATTAACAAAATAGACACCTGGTCTACGCGTGCTGGATTTGTGTTTTCAGCTCCTAAATCCAAAGTAATTCACTTTACCAAAAGCATAGACCTAATCCACCTTCTTTAACTCCAAACGGACTTCGTTTACAAACAGTTAATTATTTGACACTTCTTGGTATCACCTTTGATAAAAAGCTTATCTGGAGACAGCATATTCAGAAACTTAAAGGAAAACTGTACCCAAAGAATCAATTTACTTAAATCTCTAGCTATGCTTCTCTTGGGGAGCTGACGAAGAATCTCTTCTTAAAATATAGAGCGTTAATTCGCTCTAAGCTAGATTATGGCAGTATTCTTTATATGACATCTAGTAGCTCCTACTAAAGTCTCTAAACACGATTCAAAATACATCCCTACGACTATGCTCGGTGTTTTCAAATCAAGCCCCGCTGAAAGTCTGTGCGTTGAATCTTCAGAGCCACCACTTCATCTAAGAAGGCAGCAGCTTCTACTTTCATACTTTGTAAGAATATCAGCAAATTCAAGTAACCCGGTAATAAATCTAGTCATCCCATAGAACCTCCCCCAGTAAACGCTTCCAATCAGTCTCTCACATTACCACAAATATTATCTCTTTATTAGATTCCATCAACCTCTCCAATACTACTTCTATTTATACCCCCAAGACAGCTCCATGGATGCACAATCTTCCAATATTCAATACAGATTTATGCAGATTCGACAAAACAGAAACCCCAAACTTAATCCTTAGAAAATCCTTTCAAAACATCCTTAACTTAACACAATTTGATGAAATTTTATACACCGATGCGTCCAAGAATGAAGACTGTTGTGGCTCCGCTGTGTCCACACTGACGACGACAATAAGCTCTGTGCGATTGCCTAAAAGTTGTAGTATCTATACCGCAGAATTATATGGAATAATCCAAGCATTAAAGACTTCAATCCGTCCTACTTCAAATGAAAGCATAAAAATCGCCATTTGCACTGATCCTCTTTCCTCGATTTATTCAAATAAGATGCATTTTCTCGAAAAAACCCACTTGTCCAGGAAATCCACACTATCTGTAACCAACTATATTCTGCTAACATAAAAGTCATAATGATCTGGACTCCATCTCATGTTGGTATATTGGGAAACGAAAAAGCAGACCAAGCCGCTAAAGCAGCATGTTCTTCTGACATAGCCTTCCAAGAGGTCCAAATCCATACGGATCTTAAAATATTGATAAAACAAAAAATCCTCAGCTCATGGGCGACTTGTGGAGTAAAACAAAAAACTAAGCTCCATGAAGTTCAGCCAACTTATCTCGCGTCAATATCTCCTCTATGAACAGGAAAGAAAAATCAGTTATTTACCGACTACGAATAGGGCATACACGCCTCACTCATGGATACCTTATGGCATCATGAAACCCTCCAGTATGCCACTACTGTAATAACGTCCTTTCCATCAAACACGTGATAGTGGACTGCTGCCAGTATGACTCTTCCAGAAACAAGCAAAGCCTAAAAGGAAATCTAAAAGACATTCTCATGTTTCCAAACCGTTTTGACAGGTGTTCTTAGATTTTAAAAGAAAACAAGTTTATTTCAGCTAATATAAACAGTGCATAGTGATAAGCTTTATTGTTCTAAACTTTCTATAAAAAAAAAAAAAAATGTTCATATTAAATTCTTGTACCTATACCTATATAAAATATGTAAAATGTTGTAAACTACTGTACCCGTGTCAATGACCATAAGCTGTCGAGACACGTTAATTTTAAATAAAAAAAAAAAAAAAAAAATGCCAAAATTTAAATACTAAGAAACATTTGGATATAATACAAATTATACAAATACTTAGTATGGAGTCATTAGAAAGAAATATTTTGTTGAATTTGATGTCATTCATTGATCTTTTATATTAGCTAATAATTCTTGAAATGTTTCTCTAGATATTCTGCTAAAATTGAAGAATTTTTTTGTCATCAATTAGGTCTGTATACAGAGTATAAAAAAATCCCCTATTTTTCCTCTCATTAGTTATGGGTTGTAGCCAATATTTGCGATTTTTTCTTTTGTTCATCTTATTATATAATAAGCCAACCGTTGATAGAAAAAAAATCAGCATTTCCATCAGACGAACTCATTTCGCTTACTGCACGTACAACTAGACAACATCACAATGAAATGATCTTTAAATTTCTCGATCGATAGTTGCGGCGACGAGCGTATGTTATGCATCGCTTCTTTGCTGAATCCGCTGCCGACTCGGCGAAAACCGCTTGGTTTGTTTTTACTATAAGGGTCAGAAGATAAAGGAAGTTTCCAGGAACCGACAGAAGTGACGACTTCTTTGTGAGCAGGCCAAGATCCGCAAAGGATTGTCGAGCTACTTCCTACCTACCTTTGAACCTAAAGGTCGTGAGTTCCAATCTCACCTGGGTGGAAATTTTCGTTTATTAAAAATTAATGACTGAAAATAATTTCTATCCTTGTGCGATCAGTACTCACCGGAAGAACCGCAGACGTTCGGATACAATTAAAGTCTCTTAGCAAAGACAATGACGTCGACTTTGTTAAGTATCAAGACAATTACTCTACACATACACACACACACACACTACACACCTGACTGTAAAAATTCACTGTACCATGCCAATGACCATTAGTTGTGGACGCATTAAACTCAATTAAAAAAAAATGTTTTTTTTTTAATTAGAACCATGTGAGTACATATTAAAACATAGATTTTTATTCCAGACAACTTATCATTATCTAATTTTTCGATGAAATACAAAGATCCCTTACTCTTGAGAAATTCATATTTTTCAACATACCTACTTAGTATAATATAGAAAAAAATTTGATATCGGATGATTGCGTTTTAGATTTTAGACCATGTAGAGCTTATTATCTAAAATAACTTTTCCTAATAAAATTTATAATAAAAGAGTTTTTATATATTTGTAATTCCAAACAACTTTTGATAATAACAATTTTCAATATTCTAAAATATAAAGATACTTTATTCTTGAGCGAAATTCATAACTTTTAACATACCTTGTATAATATTGATGGTTGCATCTAAGGTTTTAGAACATGAATAACTTTTTTTCGTAAAATTAATATAATAAAAGTTTCCCATTGATGCCAAGTTAATTGGATACACATCATTTTAGCAAGCAGCTTATCAGAGACACACAATTATTTTCTTGGAATCGGTACCAAGTTAAAGATTTTTTAATGCCCAAGAGACGGCACAAAGAAAATCGACGTAATTATTAAGTCAGCGAAAGCATTTTCCATGAATAATAATGGTATCGGTAACTTGTTAAAAAAATATCCTTATTTGTTCGGCTCATAAATTTTAAAGCTATCTTAAATCTGATAACTCTATAAACTTCTTCGTTAAAACGATAGATGTTTTTTATATTTAGTGATAATTAAAGTTAGTTTTGCTTCGGTTTTTAAATTCTTCGTTGTCACTAATTAAAAGGATAGCAAAATACGCTGAAATGGCTTTCAGTAGTAAAGTATAAAATAATTTTCGCCAAGAAGAGTTATTATTATAGGTAATACTTACTTTTAAAAAAGAGCACCACCATTTCTTCTTCTTCTTAGGGTGCCTGTGTTCTCGGACGCGACTAGTTCACGTTCGAGACGCATCGCCCCGCCCCTTATTTTTTCCGTTGGCCCCTCCCTGACCTGGAAATCCCTAATCGCTACTTCAGAAAGTATAAAAATAGGCGATTTTCAGGTCAATCAGTCCTGGCTGTCCAAAAAACACGAAAAACACGAAGCCACCCCCACCACAAGGCCAACAAGCAGAGATACGTAAGCCCCTCCCACCCAGCCGACCACATATAAAAACAGTTCTCGCTGCACCATCCTGAGTAACAGTTCGACTCGAGCAGTCGAACGGAGCTGACGTGCATAGCAGTGAGAGGAGCGACACCGCCGAAGCGTAGAGACGACCAAGTCCGAGCTGAACTTTTTAGTTCATATCGTGAATGTAAGCACGAATAGCGGTGACTTGGCGTTAAAGCGCCTAGGCCTGAAAAAGAGAGGCAAAACCTTGCGTTGCGACTAGGTTAGCCGGGAGATTTGTTTTTTAAATCAAATCTTCACGGAGGCCAAAATTGCGGCGTAAGGTAGTGAAGAAGCAAACGGCTTCGCCCGTCGGGATATTCTCTGTGCCTCCGTTGGATGACACTGTGAGATATAGTTGTTTTGAACTCTATATCTGGCAGACCACGGCCCCAGGTCTAGAATTGAGAAATTCAAGTGGATACCGCTTTAGTTCTGTCCTAAAGTGTGAACAACCGCGACAGTCACTGGGTGGCACCAGAATCCGTGCTGGCAGCGGCCAGACGGACAACAAAATAGCCTCTCTTCCAAATTTTTTGATTAGGCCCCGCCCCCAACATGGACCGTTCTAGGTCCCCGCCGATTCGTAAGGCGAACCCATCTGCCCCTAATGGTTGTCGTGAGAGGAAACTCCACGGCAACATCTATGACGCGTTATCCCTTGATGCCACGACGATTCGACCACGATTATGAGATTTCAAAGATCTCCCAGTAGACGACGACTGAAAGAAAACGCGTAAACGAAGAAGATTTCAAGCGCCCCAAGAACAAGAAGAGCGTACGAAAGCCTGTGCGGAGGAAGCCGCATAGATGACACTACGGACGAAGAAACGCAAAAAACAGGCGACAAAAGCTGGTAAAAGAACCAGACCTCTAAAAAGCAGCGAGGACGAAAAGTCTGAACTGCAAAAAGCGAAGATGCTCCTTCAAGAAAAGGAAGGAAATCTTAGCCCTCAAAAAGAAAATCGAGGAACTACAAGACATTATAATAAACTCCAAAAAGTCCAAATTGAACATATGGATAAGAATTCGAACAACTTGAGGCAAGAAATCAGAGGTGACCCTGGAAAAACACACCTAAAAGAAAAGAAGACAACCTGGAAAACCAGTCCCAATTCCAAAAAAGAAAGCTACGAACAATCCCCAAGCCAAACAAACAGAAGAAAAAGCCCAAAGAGGCACCCAAGCCCAAGAAAGTGAGAGAAGACTTCCCAGCACTCACCCCACTAAACCACAAGATGAAGCTCAAACAGTACAAGATGGAGATGCGCAGGCTGAACTACAACCTCAAGAAACAGTCATGGAAACCGAAAGGTACCAAGAAAACCTCGTACAGAAACCGCCTGTAATCAAATTACAGAGCGTGAATTACACGGGGCCATATTAAACCTTGCACAAAAAGAGCAGGTTTATACAATCAATAAACTCTCAAGGAGTGGACGAGAGACATTAATACAAACGAAAAGCCCTGAGGACTACCGAAAAATGTAAAAATTATTGAAAATTTCATATAGAACCAAAAATCCAGTGGATTGCTTTTCCACTGAAGACGACATAAAACCACGAATGGTTTTAAGAGGGCTACCACCATCACAAGCCTACAAAGCATCCACGAAGAATTAGTAGAAATACACGAGATCGAAATTATTCTCAATAAAAAACATGATTTCTAGAAAAGAAGACAGGAGGCATGCTACCAATGTTCGTAATGACAGTGGAAAAAGAGGACGTGGAAAGCCTTAAGCGCATCACCAACTTGCTACACATGAAGGTGAAAATAGAAGATCTACGCAAAGCAACAGGCCCACGCAGTGCTTCAACTGCCAAGGCTATCATCATGCTCAAGAGCATGTTCAAAGACCCACGCTGCGTGAAGTGCGCAAAGAACATGCAACGAGAGATTGCACTTGACAAAAGAGCTGAAGCCCAAATGTGCACTAACTGCCAAGGCCAACATCCGGCCAATTTCAGAGGCTGTCCCCAGAGGTCCAGTCTGGGCAGACCCCAACAACAGCAAAGACAAAGGCCTGCTACACAAAACAGCCACAAACAGCACATACTGGCTATCCTCCTACCTCAGGCAACCAATCCACAAGAGAGTGAGAAAACCATCCTCATCTCTAGACAACACCTAATGGCCTAGTGAACTCCGTAAGGGAACTACTCACTAGGGTAGTAAATGAAGCGATAAAAGACTTCAAGCTAGCACTGAACTAGTGCAAACTATATAGGGATACTTGAGGATAGGCTCCTGGAATCCAGGGGGTATAAGGACCAACCAGAACATTCTGGACGAACTGTCAACAGATACGAAATGGACGTCGTAGCCATTCAAAAAACAAAACTCACGAACAACGTAAATATCAAATGTCCCAGGATACGACGTATATAGGAACGACATATACAGCGAGAACAGGCGGCACAGCAATACTCGTGAAAAAAGGCATAAGACACACTAGATTACTAACACCACAACTAGTAACAATGGAAGCCACGACAATAAAACTAGAAATGAGGCAAGAGAAGTCAGAATTACCTCAGCCTACGTAAGACCGCAAATCCCTGGTCGACGACGATCTAAATATGTCCTAAACGACGAACCCTCTATCATAATAGGAGACCTAAACGCAAGATCCCCTAATTGGAATGATAGAGCTTACAACAAAATGAAGACTACTAAACGCGTACATAATAACAACGAAGAGGTTATGGCAATGGCCCCACAGACCCGACAACACTACCCGGGAAATGCCTTCCAACACACATCGACTTAGTAGTTGCTAAAAATCTTGGACTACAAACAAACTAAAAACACTAAACGAAGGCACAACCGACCACAACCCCATCCTATTAGAACTAGGAACGTGAAAGAAGAAAGTAATATTACAAGGATTAAAAAGAAAACAAAGTGACAAACTTCAAAACTCGTAAGCACGGAATTAACATTGTCCCCGTGATAAACAATCCACGAGAAATAGATAGTAAAAGTCCTAGATTTGGAGAACATCATACAACAGGCAATCAGGAATAGCACTAACCGAACAGGAATTAGAAATGCAAACGGGCAGAATTAAGGATTACCACAAAATTAAAATATCTGAATAGGGAAAAGAACAGTGGCTAAAACAAATAGCACGACGAACTAGACATCAAGCACACAAAAACAGAGCAAATAGACTAAACAGAGAGGTCAAAACAGCACTACAACAACACCGTAGTGAAACTGGAAAACCATATAAGAGATATGGAAGAGCAAGGTCCAAATATGCAAAATATTTGGAAAGTGCTAAAAAATCCTACGTAGCGAATAGAAAGCCAATTCCCCCACTACTCGAGAAAATGGCATATCTATAGCACAGAGAAATAGCAGAGGTAATGAGGAGTACTTCTCGAGAGAGAGTGTACATTAAATTACCACCCAGACGAAGACATCGACTTCATAGAAGAAGTCGAAACACAAAACAAAGACCGGAAAACCCCAACGAAATTATCCCTCCAACAACACCGAGAAATAAACGAGCTAATTAAGAACAGCTCACCAAAAAAGGCACCCGGTCCAGACCAGATCACAAACAGAGCTCTGAGTATCTACCAGCGAAAGCTATAGTATACTTAACCAACATAGTAAACGCAATGCTAAGGTTCAGAAAATTCCCGAATAGATGGAAAGAGGCCCATGTCACAATGCTACCAAAGCCCGAAAAGCAGCACATTCCCGCAAAATTACAGCCGATTAGCTTACTACCAGCAATCAGCAATATAGTGAAAGAGTAATACTCAGCAACTTAAAGCTGAAACTGACAGTTAGATATAATATACCAGAAGCCCAATTTGCTTCAGGTCAAACACTCCAGCGAACTACAAGTACTCCGACTAACAGAGTACATAGCAGCTGGATTCAATGACAAACAGTACACAAGACTGCATTCCTGGATGTAAGCAAAGCATTCGATAGAGTCTGGCATAAAGGACTTTTATACAAAAATGAGACAATACGGTACAGCGGAGCAATGACAAGATTGATCTCTTCGTACTTGACACAACCGAAGTTTCAGAGTGCGGATAGGACAAGTCCTATCCGAACTCGGAAACCCGGAAGCTGAGTACCACAGGGAGCGGTATTGTCACCTCTGCTGTACTCGATAGACACAGCAGACATACCTAGAACACCAGGTACATTACTAAGCCTATATGCCACATACAGCAATAGCGGCCAAACATAGACTCGTAGATATCGCAGTCACCAATCTACAGACCGCGTTAGACGACATTGAAGAATGGAGTCTAAAGTGGAAAATCAAAATAAATTCAGATAAAACACAAGCTGTACTTTTCCAAAAAGGCGAGAAAGACCGAAGATCAGGTAACTGTGCAAGACAACCCCATCGAGTGGAAAAGCGAAGCGAAATACCCTCGATGATAATGGATAAAGGATTAACATTCAACAAACAACTAGAAGCTACGGTACAAAAAGCTAACATAGCTAGAGCCCCAATAAGAGGTTTAGCAGTAGAAAAAGCAAACTACACTAAAACCAAAATAACGCTAATAAATAGTATAATACTACCTATACAACATTACGCATCATTAGCATGGACACACATGCATACAACCTATATGAAATACAGCAACCAACCAAAGCCTAAGAAGCATTAACGTACCAAATACGCCGCTGAAAGGTTCATTTATCAAGAACTTCAGCATATCAGTGTATAACCATGAAAGAAAAAGCCAGAAAATGTTCGCAGAACTAGAACGACCCCCAGTCACATACTGAAAGAGAGAGAGGATGACGCTTCCCACAGATAAGCACAAAAATCCTAAACAACAGATATAGATTAACCAAAACCAAAGAAAATAAAAACCACCAGAGGATAAAAACCTATAAACACCAGAGTGAAGAAAAACAATCACAACACACACACTAGAAGATAGTTCGTAGCTCAAATCGCCATAATATCCATCGCCCAACTATGGGCCCTGTGCACGCACTGATACACCTATATTGTGTAATGTATAATATATTTATTTCTTTGCTATAATATAGACTTATACTAATTATGAGTTTTCTTTTCACAGCTACCTACCAAAAAAAATCACAAAAACACAAAAAAACCGCCTCGGCCACCAAAAAAATCAAAAAAAATACTAACAAAAACCGCTTCGCCACCAAAATTAACAAAAACCACAAAAACCCGGCACGTAGGCCCATCACTCTGCACAGTCGTCCACTGAGCCGACTCAGACGACTTGATGCCCAGCAAGCTCAAAGTTTGAGGGTGGTCGCGCATATGCCACAGTAAGATAAACAGGAATAAAGAACGAGATGCGCGTGCCTGAGTTTTCACATTCGTATTAGGGAAGCCATGTTGGGGTCTACTCTTACCCAGCGGACTCCACACATGAAGAGACACTTGGCTGTTTGTTGTGCCTCTACTAGCGATAATCAGAGTGCTATAGGGGGGAATGGGATGGTCCTTGAGCAGTGGAGCACGGTGGGGTGACTACCTGTTTTTACTCGAGTTACAGCACACCTTGCTCCAATGAATTGTTACACACCAATCGTTTACTACCAGGGGGTGAACATTTTCTCTAAGGCTGGGTTTAATCAATTCGCTGCTGCATCCTGAGGTACAGGACAGTAGTCTGTATCTGTAAGTTCGACCTCCAGCGTGTCGAACGACCTGTCGTGCAGCGGGTGTGCAGCGAGCCAATGCGACGAGCAGCGAAGTGTGCTAGGTGGGGGCGGATGGGCGTCGATTGACCTGTAAGCGACGGAGCTTGTTAGCTTCCGGGTGAGTATGACACCCTGTTTGCTCAGCCTTTGTCGACTTTAACCATGGCCGATGAGCGGATCGAGGCTGTTTTGTTTAAGTTAAAACCGCCGAGGGGTTGCCTTTTAGAGGCCCCTCGCGGAGGCTGTTAATAGACGTGCGCGTTTGCGGAAAATATACGGGATAACTCTCAGTGGGTCGACCTGGTTATGACACTGTGAAGGCCTAGTTTGTTATCTTGGTCGGACTGAATATCGGCCCATGCACTCTGAGGTGTGGGTATATGCGGGAAGAGGTTCCCTCCCGGTGTATGCTGGGGGGACTGAACTACACGCGAGGTTTCTTGACTGGCAAGACTACCCAGGAAAACCGTCTCGCATGCGGCTATGTCGGGCACACTATTTAACAGAGTCTTCACGAGTAGTAAACGTCCTAGTAGTCTGTTGCGAAACTTACGATGTTCTCTGCCTTCCGGCAATATGAGTTGATAATCTCTCCCCCCCCCAAAATGTGATGTACGCAGGTGACATCACAAGAAAAAGAAGACGATTGACAAGCCCAAGTCATCCCACCCCGTCTGTTGCTACTGCATTACAAATATATAATAATTTCACCGCGAACCTAAATAATGATTCCGCGCCCCAAGACGAACCGACGATGATGTCTACGTTCCCATAGAAGAGACCCAAACAGACAGCGAAGTAGAAACGGATGACAGCGTTTCGATCACGATGGAAGTTTCGATCGACAACGTTAGACGAGGAGCTGAGCCCGGCCACCGAGTCGACGAAGCCCCGCCCAACTAACGTGGACATCATCTCCACAGTGACTGGTGCCGAGCCGGAGGTAGGCAAAAAGAAAAAACGCCAGCGACCGACCGCAGACTCCTCAGAAGATGAGGACGAAGCGAAAAGAACAAATAGAGATGGAGGCCCAAGAAAAAGCCAATGAGCTTTTTAAGTTCAGTCAATGCACTGACCGAACAAATAAAATCGCTCAAAGAAGAGAGCCGATTGAGAGAGCAGAAGGCAAACGCCCAAATACAAGATCTCCTAGCTCAGATGACTGAGCTACGTAAAGAAAACAAAGAAAAAGACAAGGAGATCAAGAAGCTGGTCAGCCATATAATGGCTCTGACCAATAGGAAAGAAAACCAAGAACAAAATGCCGACCTCTGGGAAGCCACCAGACCACTAAGACCCCAACCCTCCATGGGAAAACTCACCCCCAAGCACCTCTGGTAACGGTGGCAAGCCGAAAGAGCCAAAGGTAATGGAACAAACAAACAAAAGCGAAGCAGGATGGACAAAAGTCCAAAGAAAGAAAAAACACCGAAAAAAGGCACCGCTACTGAGAAATCAGTCGCCAGTAGCGAGAAATCAAAAAGAATTTGAGTATTGCTGAAAAGCAAACTCAAAAAATAAACGCCAGAAACGACGAAGCGCTCACTAAGGCCGCGAAAGACATACAAAAACGCAGTGAGCAAAACAAAGCCCAGAAAAACTTGGAGGCAACAAAAACAAACAAGCGACAAAGGAAACGACAAAGCCCCAAGTTGATAAAGAAAACGACGATAACCCTCAAATACCTTCAGAGGTTAGCGTTAAGAAACCAAAACCTCCTGCGATCATCTTAAAGACGGTCGCAGAGCATCAAGCAATCCTGCAGAAAGCGGCCAAAAAAGGTATTGTTTCTGACAATAAGTTTGCCAGATCAGGCAGATCTATTGTTATAAACACAAAGAATAGGAAGATTACCTAGGAGTCGTAAAAATCCTAGAGGACCATTCCCTAAGGTAGAGTACGTTGCCTACCCAATAGACAGCGATAAGCTGAAGAGGGTTATATTAAAAGGGCTCGCATCGAGCACAAGTACAGAACTTATTCTCAATGAATTGAGAAATAAGGAAATAGACGCAACCAGAGTGAGTAACATGTACTCAAAAAAAGAGGAAAACACATACTGCCTTTCTTCATGATCACCCTCAAAGAGGATGACATCCACAAAATAAGAAAAGTAACAAACTTGTGCTATATGAGAGTTCGTTTTGAAGACGAAATCAAAACAACCAAAGAAACCCTACAGTGCTTTAACTGTCAGGGATATTACCATAGCTCCAGGCTTGTCATTGCGACTCGAGGTGCGTAAGGTGCGGAGAGAATCACTTAAGCAATGAGTGCGGAAAGAGCAAAGAAACGGCCCCAAAATGCGCCAACTGCGACCAGGCGCATACGGCCAACTACAGAGGATGCTCTAAAGCTCCTAAAAGAAAGACCCCTGCCCCCGTTAAACCGGCAGCCAAACCAATAAACCCAGCAACAACAACCGCGGGTTTCAGCTATGCGCAAGCAACCAAAGGAGCCCCACAACAAGCGGCCCCAACAATGCAAGACGCAGCCGCACTCATTGCTTCATTCCAAACGGAATATAATAAAAGAATGATGGAGATGATGTCCGTGATGGATAGGGCCACAAAAATGATGACTGCATTCGGTGAAATAAATCGACAATGCTAGCGAACCATACGGAAGATCTACGCATAGGGTCCTGGAATTCCGGAGGAATTTTCAAAAAACTCAACCTTTTGGACGAGATAATTAACAGATTAGAGCTCGATATCGTAGCCCTTCAAGAAACAAAATTAGTGGAAAGGAAGAAAACTAAATTTCCAGGCTACGATATCTATAGAACTGACCACAGAGCAAGATCAGGAGGAACAGCCATACTAGTTAAAAAAGGCTTAGAACACGAACATATCCCAACACCAGGTGGACTGGTCACAATGGAAGCCACGCTAGTAAGATTAAAGGCCAACAACGAAACACTAAAAATAGTGTCAGCTTATGTCAGACCAAACGAACCGATTTTCGATGAAGACTTGAGCCTAATCCTCGATACAGAAGAACCTACGGTAATTATTGGAGACCTTAATGCGAGATCTCCCAACTGGTTCGACAGAGCGACCAACAACAACGGGAGACGTCTTTGCGGCCATCTCGAAAATAGACCAAACACGTATGTGATCGGACCAACAGAACCGACATGTTTTCATGGAGAACTTCCAACACATATAGACATTGCAATCCTACACAACGTGGGTCAACAATATGAGATACACTCTCTAAATGAAGGCGATTCAACGCACAATGTAATCGTCCTGACCCTGGGAGCAATAGAATTAAACTATTTGCAACCCCACAAAAGAAAAATAACAAATTGGTCAAACTACAGAAGAATTGTGAGCGAAAACATCGGTAACATTCCAACAATAAATAACATCACAGAACTAGAAGACACTGTAAACAAAACTAGAAAACACGATAACAAACGCTATCGATGCCAGCTCCAAACGGAAACAGTAGCAAGACAAAAAGGAAGATTCGGAGACATAAGTCACGAACTACAAGAATTAATCCAAGAAAAGAACAGAAAAAGAAGAAGAGCTTACCGTACTAAAACTGTAGAAGACAAAAGGATTGCAAATGAGCTAGACCGGGAAGTTAAAAGACAACTACGTAATCACAGAAATGAAAGCTGGGACAACTATATCCAAGATCTAGACCCTAACAAATCCGCCTTCTGGAAATTATCAAAAATCCTCCGACAGTACAAGAAACCCATACCTCCACTACATGGAGTAAACGGGATTGTCCACACGGAAATAGACAAAGCTGAAGTCCTAAAGGACGAACTAGAACGAGCATGTAGAAATAATGAAAACCCGACGAAGACATAGATTTCGAAGAAGAGGTAGAAAGAACAGCCAGAAGAATAAAGAGAAGAAAGGGCAGAGTAGGAATTACACATACCTCCCCCGAAGAAATAAAAGAGCTTATAAAGCTAACTAACGCCAAAAAAGCCCCAGGTCCTGATAATATCACAAACAGGGCACTGAAAAACCTACCCAACAAAGCTATTGTCTACATAACAAACATCGTTAACAACATGCTTAAACTACGATATTTTCCGGATAGATGGAAAGAGGCACACATAATTATGATAAAGAAACCAGGGAAAGACGGCGCTTTTCCGCAAAATTATAGACCTATCAGCTTATTATCATCAATAAGCAAGATAGCAGAAAGAGTCATACTAAAAAGACTCAACGATGAATCAGAAGCATTAGGCACCATACCTGAAGCGCAATTCGGATTCAGAAGCGAACATTCGTGTGAACTACAAGTTCTACGGTTCACAGAATTTGCAACGAAAGGCTTCAACGAAAAAATGTACCACGGCAACAGCATTTCTGGACGTCAGTAAAGCATTTGACAGGGTCTGGCATGAAGGACTTATATATAAAATGAACACCATGGGGTACAGCGAGGCGATGACATGCCTCCTTGGATCATACCTAGCCAACAGAAGGTTCAGGGTTCGAACAGGGGCAACCCTGTCCGAAGTCGGAATCCTGGAAGCAGGTGTGCCTCAGGGAGCTGTGCTGTCGCCTTACCTGTATACCATCTATACGGCCGACACGCCAAAAGAACCAGGATCCCTGTTGAGTCTTTTACGCTGACGACACAGCAATAGCTGTTAGCTGGAGGAATCCAGATCATGCAGCTAATCATCTGCAGAGAGCACTAAGTAGATTCGAAAGGTGGTGCATCAAATGGAAAATCGCCTTAAACCCGGACACAACACAGGCTGTAATGTTTAGTCACAGAAGAAGTGTACCTAACCGCGAATTAATGATCGGAATATACCCCAGTAGAGTGGACAAATGAGGCCAAATACCTAGGGGTGTTACTAGACAAAAAACTCACCTTTACGCAGCACATCAACCAACAAACGTACAGAGCCAAAGCGCTGAAAAGTCAGCTCTCAACGCTTATCGGCAGAAGAAGCAAGCTAAGATTTAAAACTAAAATCAGAATAGCTAATAGTATTATCCTGCCAGTCCTATCATATGCCTCCGCAGCATGGGGACACACCTGTAAAACAAACAGGAAAAGATACAGACAGCTCAAAATCAATTGATAAGAGATGCTCTAAATCTACCGAGATATGTACCTCTGAGAAATTTATACAGAGACTCAGGACAAACAAGGATCCTACATACAATGGATAAAAAGGCATATGAACTTTTTAACGGATTAAATAACCACCCAAGTAGCATGCTAAGAGAGCTGACTAATTACAATGCAAACACCAGGACACTACACAGAAGACCTAAACAGCAAATAGCCGGATATAGGGTCCCAAACCAATAAATGAAGAATGAGATGGTCGCAAAAACGTCGAATAAAAAAAAAATGCAGTCATCAGAAAAACAACCCCCCAAAAAAATCTTATTTTTAGGACTCTGGCGAGAGGGTACAGGTGCCAAGGCACTTAGATAAGAACAATATACACCGGGGTGTGTGGAGGCCATATACACCCTGCAATGCACACCCCACCACACCGCACACATATTTAGCATGTAAGAGTAAAAGGGTAAGAATTGTGCAGGCATTTTATTGTTCCATCGCCAAGGAAGACCCCCCAAACCCCAAAAAAAAAAAAAAAAAAAAAAAAAAAAAAAATGGTTGTTTTTCTCTTAAATTAAGATTCATTTCAAATTAAATTCAAATAAACTAAACGTAAAGTAACTCATACCAATTTTCTATATAGAAGACCCGTCAGGCCTTCTATATACCGCTGATGCGGAATTGGCCCTTAAGGCGGATCTAATGAATACTGATCCTTTCGCGACTCCCGAGCACTGAGACCATGTGCGGCAAACATGAGCTTGGTGGCCGGACCCTCTCGGGTGCCCAGCCGGCGAGGAGAACAAAATTTATTTTGCCAAATCGGCGGCTGAGTGACCGAGCACACACATATCTTTCCGGGCATGAAGTCGACAGCCCAGGCTGTCGACTTCATGTGCGGAACACACACGCTAGTTTTATTATTTTTATGTTAGGACTTCAGTCCCGAAGTGCAGTCCGAGTAAAATCATATAGAGTCAGTAAAGTAATTAGGGAGAAAAGCTAGATGTGGCTACCCCTACAGTTAGGTGGCATAACCACAGTCATTAAAAACAGGAGATGTCTCATTACCCAGGGCATCTCAAGTAACTTTCAGATCATAGCCTCCTCACGTCAGTCGTACGATGAGGAGGGGTGGAGGAAAAGCCTGGGGGTCAGATAGGTACCACTTCAACTAGTGAAGTGTGACCGGTTTGATCTTCGGACATGTGGATCCCATTCTTATATTGGTATACACATGTTCCTAGGGGTAGGGTTGATCGCTTAGCGTGATTGTGTGTGTGTGTGTGCATCCTGAGTACACTTCAACCTGGGGCGCCCGCATCATCAGCCGGAGGACGAATTTCAGTGCAATACACTGGTTCGACTGATGGCGGGAGATGTGGGTGATACCAGCAAATTGTAGTAATAAACGGGATAAGCAACGAGAAATTTACATTAACATCACACACCGGCGACTGCTGTTACCTGAAAATCTACACTTATCACAGCCGCGCTCGCTCAAACACGGAATTTCAGTGCAATACACTGGTTCTGTGTTGACCGACAAGCGCGATTGTGAATTAAAGTGAAGACAGAGTAAGGAAAAACAGCAGTCAAAGTAACAAAAACGCTCAACCACCGATGACAAATGGCAAAACCAATTCTCAGCCTTGAAACCGATTCCACTCCGGACATTAGCGGTAAAGTAACAACCCAAAAAACCCAAAAACAACCCCATTCCCTGAAGAGGCACGGAGCCTAAAGCAGGGGCTCTCTCACACTGAGAGAGGAAATAACAGTCAGTCCAGTTCAGGTCAATCAGTTCAGTCCTTCACGGGCTCTCCGAGAGCTTAGTGCTCTCGGGGCTCTGCTTTCTTGTTTTTAGCTTTCCTATACTCTGTGGCTGAGTATTTATTTCAACAGTATTTGGTGTTTTTATTTCGACTACCTCTTTTGTTCATGTAAGAAATATCTTGCCTTTATCAAGGCAAGTCACCGAAGACCAAAACCTGATTTGTTTCGACTTTCTCACATATAAGTCATGTAAGAAATAGCTCGTCTTTCTCAAGACGAGTCATCAGAAGAAAATTTCACAAGTCTATATCCAGTAAATAGACTTGGGTAGAGGTGCATTCGTTGACGTCTCCGAAGCCCTCTACAGAGCACCCGGAGGCAATAGAAGGAGTCCAGACCCCATTATTTTGTTCCCCCGACGGTGACACCTGTCCGTTCCGAACTTTGACGATCATTCTGGCTATAATGATTTTGTTGGTTGCTATATGAAATAGCTGTGTTAAGGTCTTTCTATACGATGCTCTCAGGTTAGCAAGCCAGGATATTCTTCTTCGTCCTGGGGCTCTTTTTTCTTCAATTTTACCCTACAAAATGCATTGGAGTAGCTCGTATCTGCCTTTATTTCTCATTATATGTCCCAAGTACTCCAGCTTACGGCTCTTCACAATGTTGACCAAATCCGCGGTTGTGTTCATCCTCCTTGAGTTCATACTTCTTGATTGGTGACATTGTCTGTCCATGGTATCTTCAAGATTCTTCTGTATAACCATAATTCAAACGCCTGAAGTTTTGATAGAGTCTCCGCCTTTAATGTCCACGTTTCTACTTCATACCGAAGCATTGAGTACACGTAACATATAAGGAGCCTTATTTTTGTTTTCAGGGTGAGGTCATGGCCTTTGAACACAGAGCTCATAGCCAAGAATGCACTTTTGGCCTTTCCGATGCGACATTTAATCTCTTGGGTATTGTCCCACGACTCAGTGATTATAGTTCCCAAGTAATTGTATTGTGAGACACGTTCAATTCTCATTTGGCTCACATAGAGATTTGCTCCAGTTATGTTCTGCTTGCTGATGATCATTAGCTTGGTTTTGCTGGTGTTTATATCCAGTCCATAGGTTCTACTTGTTTCTGTTATTTTGTTCATTAAGTATTGCAGCCCTTATATGGTATTGGAAAACACTATTGTATCATCTGCATACTGCAGGTTATTAAGCTTGACTCCATTTATTGAGATGCCTTCATCAATATTTTTAGGGCCTCTTCAAAAATGTGCTACGAGTACAGATTGAATATCAGTGGTGAAATTATGCACCCCTATCTCAATCCTCTTAAGATTTTATGTTCTGTATATTCTCCATCTATTCGGAGTACCGCTGATTGATTCCAATACAGATTAGCTATAATTTTTAGGTCTCTTCCATCAATCCCTGTCCTCTTTAGCACTTCCTTCATTTGTTCATGCCTGACTCTATCGAAAGCCTTCTTGTAGTCAATCAGGCATGCAAATCAGGCATTTGCATGCCTGATCGGCTGAACCACCATTTGCTTATACAAATATCGTCCTTTTGGAGTTTTCGACTATTCAGAGCATACTTGTCGTAAGCTCTAAAAAAATAAAATATTTTTGTCATATAAGCAATTATTTTAAAAATAATGTATACTAGACGATATATGTAGCAACATCTATTTAAAACCAATATAACTTCATTCGAAATCAGTCCAGGAAAAAGGAATATCTGCGCATTCGACAATTTACAAGGCAAACAATGAACTGATACAAGGAATCTAAAAATTGCATTCCATATCACGTCAATTTATCTAGGCAAAAACCCATCGCGAACTGATTTCTAGTACTCATATTGCGTGAGTACATTAACCCTTAACTTAGCAATGAATGTTATAATATACATAATACATTTCAAATGTTTTATTTAAAAATCAGTAGTATTTGAGACCCATTTCTTGGCACTGTATAGCTGAGTATACACTACCGTATGTAGTCGACTGGGAATCGGCTTGAAAATTGGCTTGAAAATCGGCAAGAATTGAATATGGCAGTTTCAAACAGCCATATTTTGTAACAAGTGTAAGATTAGACTATAGCATTTTTTATATAAAAAAGCTTGCACGTCATTTAAGATTTACGTCGTCAGAACCCCACAACGTTCCCCACAATGTCACCTATTTATCAAACTATTATATTAACAGTAAATATAATTAGTTTTAAGACTACTGCAACACATTAAAATACATAAGAAAACATTTTAATACAAAATTATATATTCTAAATTTTAAACTTACCTCTTTTAGGGCTTTAATAACAAAAACGTCATGCCATTATTTCTTGTTTAAAATAATCTGAAAGCTTATCAGCTTTGTAGATACTTCTATTTATTTTGGCATATCACAATCACAATACACAACAATAATTAGTTTTTAATTCTATTAATCTAAATATAAAATGTAATTATAAATACAATTTATTAATATATATTTTATTATGATCAAATTGTGTAAGAAATCAAAACATAAACAAAATTTTTACTCTAAAAAAGCGGCAACACTTTATACACTTTTGCCACCCGCTAAACTGTCAATAATATTTTATATATTTCCGTATTAGTTGGGTACAATTGTCCAATATATTTAATTAAAATTATGATTTGGTGGAATATTAGACTTGAAGAGTTATTTCTTAAAATTTATATTATTAATAATAATAAATGTTTTTGGTTATTTAATCAATATCATTCTAAAATTATATTTTTGCATCATTTCTTTTAGATGTTAGCAAAAAAAATAAAAATTTGGTAGCAAAATTTGAAACTTGTTTTTACCCACTATTAAAAGATCACTAAAATTTTATACAAAAATTTTAAAAATCCGTATTTTTCAATTTATCAGGATAATATGTGGGGACTTGACCATACTGGGTATAGCATAAGCTGTGGCGCCCAATTTAGACATCAACTTCTTTTGCCAACATCTCGGCTGATAGTTTTAATAATTAACGTAAGTAGATATTTATAAAATTTAAGTTAAAGAGCTTTGTGATCAGTCAATATTCTTTTATGATCAGTGAGGTTGACGCATTATTATTTCACAGTTTATAGAATCGTAAAAACATATAGAGGAAAAGGAAGAAAACCTGGAAGACAAAAAAAAATGAGGTAAGGGGAACAAACGAGAGGGAAAAAGAACTGTTAAAACGCTAGTCGGAAACAAATCACCCGAAATAAATAATCTCCCAGCTAAACTATCTAAAGAAGGTACCATAATGGCAGTACAGTAGATTATAAACGATATATAAACACAAAAAAGCCTCCGTAATGATTGGAATATTGGAATACTTTACACCATACACAAAAAAGAGGATATCTTTAAATGCTCCAACCACAGAGAAATTACGCTTTTAAATGCAGTGTATAAAATATTTTTCACAGTACTGTGTCACCGAATGACACTATATGCAGAACGGATAGTAGGAAAATACCAGGCTGGGTTCAGAAGTGGTAAATCGACAGTTAATTAGATTGCAACCCTAACACAAATTAAAAAAAAAAAAACACTGGACTATGGTATTAATACTTATTACACATTTATAGACTACAAAGCAGCCTACGACTCTGTGCATATAAGAGAAATATTCAAAGCAATGAGAAAGTTAGGAACACTAAATCAGTTAGTAAATTTAACAAAACTAACTCTTGAAAAGGTTGAATGTACAGTACGAATTCAGGGGGAACTGCCTGAACCTTAAAAAAATAAGAGGATGCGCCAGGAAGACTGTCACTGTCTCTCCTGTATACTGTTCAATCAGGCTCTGGAAAAAGTTAGACATATGCCACAAAAATCACAACCACTGGTTCAATATATAATAAATCGGTATAAGTCTTGCCCTAAGCTGATGAAATTATTAATAAACCCCAATATAACAAAGTATATGAAAATAAGCACGCAATTACAAATCCTAAGACTACTTGTTATAGAAAATGACGTCATCTTAGCAGTGAATGAAATTGTGTACCTGGGAGCGCTCATTAACACTGAAAATATTACGTTTATTAACGTTTAAATTTCCACTTCGGAAATCGTTCTCAAAATACAAACAGTAAATTAATAATACTAGTAAACTGAAAATAATACTACCGAAGAGACAAACCACAGAATTTGCACGGCCAACAGATGCTATTTTAGGATTAATGTCATCCTTAAATCTTTAATTATATCGACAAATGTAAAAATAAAACTATAAAAACAATAATACCCCCAGTCCTAACATATGGTTTAAAGGACTCTAACAAAAAATAATAAAAACATGCTAGGATGTTTCGAAAGAAAAGTGCGAAGTCAAATCTATGAACCAGTGAATAAAAATGGAGTGTGGAAAAGACGATACAACTTCGAACTTTATAGAATATACTAGGAACCAGATATCGTAAAACATATTAAGATAGCACGTCTGAGGTAGGTAGGGCATGTAATGCGGATGGAACAAAATGATCCGGCTATAAAAAGGATAGGACCCACGCAGTGTTAAAATGCCAGAATTATTATGATGCTGAAAAACATCTATGCAACACCCAACACATAATAATGTACCAAAAAATAAGAACCGGTATACATTATTATTATTTAATGCAATGCTTCTTTAAATAATTTGAAATTGTCTTTTTAGATGCAACAAAAAAAGCCTTAGTAGGCTTAGGAAGTAGGAGATGCTGATATTTACGATACGTTGCTTTTTATTGTGTGAATAAATCCGAAGAAAGCCCCAGGATATGATCCAATTACTGAAGAATTACTAAAAAACCTGCCTCGCACAGCCATATTGGTTAGTTAATTTTACAATTAACTAACCTAATTAAAGCTGCTTTTAAATTAAGATATGTCCCAAATTTGATTTGTGCATTGATTGATACCAAAACCAGGGAAATCACCAAATGTCAAAGCTGTTCGAGAAACTCTTGCTAAAAAGAATGAAACCAATAATAGAAGAGAAAAAACTAAGTCCAAAGTTGGCTTTAGAAATAAACACTCTACTATTAATCACTATTATTACTAACATAATTAAGAAATCGTTAGAGGAAAAGAAATTCTGCTTTACAATATTTTTAGACGTAGCTAAGGCATGACAGTTTAGTGTATAAAATGAAATCCTTTATGCCTAGACAATATTCAGAAATCCTACAGTCATGATAGATACTTTAGAATCAAACAATAAAACGTTTACAAAGATTTAAAAAAAATTAAAGCAGGAGTAGCTCAAGGATGTTATACACATGCGACATACCTAAAGTACAAAATATTGCTATAGCCAACTTTGCAGATGATACTGCCATTCCAGCAGTAGGTGATATCAGTGAAAAAAAGTTACAGTTACTTACCAAAGAAAAATTACAGTTGTCTACAGTTTACAGTTTATTAGGTTTGCAGTCAGAATATTGGCCGGGATGTTAAAAAAAGAAAACACTCTTTTGACTTTTTGTCGAGCTTTCGGAATGGTTTTATTCCTTTTTCAAGACACTGTAAAAGACAATTATGTAAATATTTAAAAAATATCACAATTCTTCAGTGTAACTTACTAGTCGTTGAGATTATTTTTGTAAGCATTGAACACTCAACATTTATACCACACATTAAAATATACAATTATGGACATACTACATCATAAAATTTTTAAAACTTGTTGTAAAAATAGTAAAACTTGATTGATGGCATGTTTTACTGGTGTATATTAACTCATACAGAGAATGGAAAGCAAAAAACAGTGTAATTAATATGTAATTAGGTGTAAATTGATGTTATCTTTCTTTACAAGAAATACTAGAGCCCCTCCTTAGGTGTCTATACTTTTTTAACCTGTCTTAATGGTATGCAACATATTATACAGAGGTGTAATTTTTGTACAGGTAAATATTTATTTTATTTTTGGTGTTTTTCTAGTAAATAACAATAAATGTTACTTAATTTGTCTATATCGGACTTTTTATTGATGCAAGATGTGCTAGATTTTATGAAACACATTTCCAAAAAAACACGTTTTAAATGGTTCTTTTCTTTTGCCAAAATCGGAAATAATAAAAATACGTGTGCATTAATAGATCATGCAATTAATATTAATCATTCATTTAATTTTAATGAAACTAATATATTAAGACGTGAAAACCAATTAAATAAAAGAGAATTTTTAGAAATGGTATGCATAAATAAATATCAATGCGTTAATAAAAAAAGTGATATTAACAAACTAAGCAATATCTATAATTACATTCTATCTTACGAAAATTAATACTTTAATTTTCTAATATATGATTTTCTAACTATAAATACTGTATTTTCAAAAATTTAAATATTCATATTTGGCGCCACTTTTTACTTAAGCATAATAACAATCTAGAGCTAGTTAGCAATAACAAAAACAGACACGAGTGTCTTTCTGACATAAATCAAACATCATTATAATAATCAATGTCATAATATATTCAAAATTAAAATATTGTACTTACATAAAAATATAATTTAGATAAGTTAAGAATGTTTTGTGAATTTAATAATTTAATGGTTTAACCTCATGTTGTAAGTTTTTTATATTAGTTTTATACAATGTTTTTTAATTCTAATTTCATTGTATTTACCATAACATATTTTAGCATATCCTAATGAAGCAAATAAATTTTGCGAAAGCTTGATTTAAGAACAAAGAGTTTAACTTATCCTGCCCTACTTAAATGACTGCATCCTCAAAATAAAACTTTATTTTATATATATATATATATATATATATATATATATATATTATATATATATATATATATATATATATATATATATTATTGTGATATTCAAAGTCTACGTGCGCCAACAATTAATTAGCTAATTAATTAATTAATTAATTAAAATTATTTAAATGATATGATTATGATTCTATCACACTTTTTAATTCTCTTATCTCAGGGTTATATTCGTGCAATATCTATGCTTTACATGTGAAAGGTAAGGTCCAAAGAATACCGAAATAATAAAAAACATATATGATATAAGATTATATATTGAAATAAAAATAATGAAATAAAATTCACACTCAAATGTTTTCAAGAAACAATATCTCATATAATAATTGTCAATTTTTATATTTTATATTAAATCACTTTGACTTGGTATCAGTTAATAACTTTATTATTAATTATTATTAATTAATTATTATTTAATTTTTAAAAATTAAATAATAATTATTTTATTTAATAATTAAAAATTAATTATTTTGCAGGAAAAAATACCAAAGACCCCTTGTTGCGAATACCTTGTTGCGAATATATGTCATCTGGAAATAATATCCCCCTGCTTAGTAAGTACATAATGGTCAAACACTAGCGCTTATCATCGTAATTACGGCTGCAGCCTGGTAATTTATGAATTCACGATTTATGCGGAAGATCAACACAGCTTTGATAAGCTATAATTGAAGGTGCCTATTCTGGTCATGTAATTATTGTCTACTGACCTAAAATACAAGCTGCAGGATTGGTTTTAGATAAAATTGTTGATATGTTTAATATCGTATAAAAAAAAATAGGTAAAAAATCTAAACCTGGTAATATATGGCTACTTGAAGATACTCAGAACGAAATTTATAGTACACTAGTAGAAAAAACGTGTAACGTTGTTTCCTAATGTTTTTTATGAACGCACCTAAAAAATCATTTTTGTTCTTTGTTTACAACAAATTAAAAATAGACGTAACATTGTGCTTTTTTTAAGGCAAAAACCAAATATCGTACTTACTATACGTACGTACTACTTTTAACTTTATTAGAATTAGTCTACACCTTCACCAAAAATATACTATTGTTCTAAGTTACCATTGACTTTAAATCATTAGCCAGTAAAGAAAAAAGTTTTGTTAAAATTTTCTAAATAAACATTTTTCATTAATACACTTTACTTAGTTTCCTATTTGGTAGGTCCTTTTATCAGGTCTCTTAACTGGAAAACCAACATTTAAGAAACCATAGACAGGGTGAGAAGGAGGTTTATACTTCTGGCAGTGTTAGCCGGCAAACTGGACAAGACGTCATCTAAAACTAGTGCACACCCACAAAACATTCAGTAGACCCATCACCGATTACAAGGCATGCATCTACGCAAGACATACGTAATTAATGCCATCATGGCAACTGAAAGAAAAATCCTCAGATTCTGCATGAGGCAAAGCAGGCTATACCCATCAGCACACATATACACACTTGTAAACATAACACCAATTAGGGACAGAATCCTATCCCTCAGCAGCAGGTATGTCCTTCGAACCATCGCAGTCTGGAACAACCGAGCAAAGCAAATACTAAAGAGACCTTGCAATCACAGAGGGCAAATACTCACCAGGATTTCTTAAAGAAAAGTTTTATTCCTTTCAGCTAAACTTCTTCACTGGACATAAACTACCTGATAAGTATTTTGAAACCTTAGAATCAACCCCCATTAAATATCGCAGCTAACTACTGCATGCCAAAAATGCTGATTAAGAGCCGTTCCTATTGTATGACTGGTAACCCCTGAAGTACCTCCTTCGACATATTTGACAAAGCTCACCCAAATTCCTCTTGTGCACTTCTTAACACATTGTCCACACAGACACGCCGCCTTCTGAACCCCAGCTTCTTAGTAGTTCGTTATTTCTCCAAAACAACATTTATCACGTTTGTTACACCTTCATTACTCCGAAAAAAAAAAAGTAGAGTACCCCTTCCTTGAAAAGGCACTAAGCTTAAACAAGGTTAAAACTCTGGATCCATTAATGTACTAATATTTGCTTTTATCAAAAATTATTAAGTTATAAATAAATATAATTTTTATAGTCAGATAATTGTCATATTTTAATATTTTCTTTAAATAAAATTACCTTTTGACAATGAGTTAATATTTCTGAAAAGTTTGGTATTTTATTTCGTCTATTACGACAGTCAGTTTATCTTAAATTTGAATATTTTTGTATATAAAGTTTTTTTTTTAAACCAGCAATTTAAAAATTATTACTTTTATAAAGATATTCACTCTTGAAAGTTTTTAGGAGAGAAAACTTTTTTTCTAAACAAGAAAAAGATTTTATTTAAACGGAGGCGTCCTAATTTAAATGGTTTAGAAATTTTTTTGTGTAGTGTTGCCCAAGACAAATTTGTAAATATTTTTTTATTTCTTTTTTGTAGGTAGTCCTCCAATCCTCCTCAAATAAAGCAATCCTTATCCACGACTCACCTCCCCAACCAAAAACACGAGTAGCCGTTTAAAAACGTTTCGATTTATTTGACAAATCTATCTCCGAGCCTAGTAATTGTTTGTTCTCTCCTTTCAACCTCCTACAGTGCGTTAAGTTTTTGATTAGGTATTGTACACTATACGGAGCGCTAAAATCGGCAACGTTGCAAATGTTCGTTCTCTGACCCGAGACTATCTGCACCATCGAGTTAGAATCTATGGAGAGGGTATCACGTGACTAAAAACGACCTAACTTCGGCCATATTGGTATTATTGTTTTGAAACTTTTGACAGATGGTACATGTTTGGTTATATTTGTTGTTTTTTCGAATATTTTCAGTTTTATACTAATTTTATAGAAACTGTAATATATTATGATATATATTATAATAATGATTTCTGGTTTTCAACGTAGTTGCAGTAGCAGAAGTAATGTTAATAAAAAATCTTCAGGAATATCGTTCCACAGGTTAGTATACAAATATGTAAACAAACTAATGGCCCGTACTTCAGAGAATAAATTAATACTATTTGACTGTATTAATTTATCTTTATTATATAATATATCGTGTTTTTAGTGTTTACCGCGGGATAAATTAATCATAGTTTATTAAAAATGTATTGCACTTTTTTAGATTATGATTAAATCTTCTGAATAACTAGTCATATTTGTATAGTAGTTTTATTATTATTGAGTCTGGCCCTGATGTCACCGCCATATTGGTATTATAGTTAGCCCCTCATACCTATGCCGTTTTTAATACATACGGTAATATGCTTATAGCTTCTCCATAGATTCTAACTCGATGATCTGCACCGACAGAAAATCATTTTAGTTTAGTAACTCACAACAACGTTTGGGATGTACTTCTCTGTCGTCCGATCTTATGTTTCATTACGTATGGCCGATTTTAATAGTAGGAAATTCGATAAAAATGCACTGACCTAATCGGTGCATTGTTATCGATTTTTATTAATGTTAAAATTGTTTGTGGTTGAATTAAAAATAAAAGCGTATTTCTTTAAAAAAATAAAATAAAAAATATAATCTTATTGAAAATTAAAATATGATTCCTAATAAAATAAAAAATAATTCTTTATGACCTACAGAAATGGTTCAAATAGTTGACCTTCTACGCCTAAACAGTACCCCAATCTATCATAAAAACTTCTGCGAACAGATGAAAGAGTTTCTGCTGTAACAGAATTGGAGACTTTATTCGATTATTCGATTTTTTAATTCATCAAAATTTTGGGCTCTAGCCTCAGGATGATCGTAGATAATGCTTTTTAAATGTCCCCAAAAAAAAAGTCCATGGGTGTAAGATCTGGAGATTGCGCAGGCCACTTAGTATCGCCTGTTCCACTGATAACTCGATTCGGGAAAGTATTGGTTAAATACTTCCTAATAATTCGAGCGTTGTGAACTGAACAGCCGTCTTGATGAAACCAAACATTCTCCAGATTTACATCAGGAAGATTGAGAATAGCGAGAAGAACATGATTCTGTAACAAATCGAGTTATACTCTACTATTCAAGTTGCCCTCAATAAAAATGGACCTATTATGTGGTCTCCTAAAATGCCAGTCCAAACGTTAACTTTTTGAGGACGTTGAGTTCGGTAAACAACACTTCTGTGCTAGTTTTCCCGCGCCCAATACCTCGTAATGGAAGGATTGTGTCTCTTTACTAAAGAAACAGAAGATACATCGGTGAATAAAATGTTTTTTAATAAAATTTGGTTCACTATTAGCCTTCGTTATTAGAGTTTCACAAAACTCCATTCTTCGAAAGTAATCGTCTGGATAAAGCTGCTGCGTTTTCGAATATTTAAAATTCTTGTAACCGTGCTTTTTTCAGACTTTCGTTACAGTAACATTGCTAACATCTAACTCTCTAGCAACGCTTCTACTTGAACGTGTTGAATCTACCTCGATTGTTGCACAAATTTGTGTATTCCGGTATTCTCTTTCCTCAACTTTTTCTGGTAACACTTCTTGAGCGTGACATTTTCTACAATTTTTGAGGCAATAACAACAATTAATAATAAATTTTTAACAATATTATAAATTGACTGTACACAAGGAATTGGTCTTCCCTCAAAAAACACAGAAAATAAATCTACACACTCTTGCGCAGAATTGCCACTATAAAACCATTTTATTATTTGAGCTTTTTCCGCGGCCATATAAACAGACATGTTTACAAAAATAAACTAAAACTCTACGCTGTTATACCTTTAAACAACCACGGTATAATGACAATATGACAAATGTGCCGACGGGCGACGAGTAACGACGCGTCAACGAATCAAATATGTAGTGGCAAGTCGACGACGCGCAGTGTTGCCATTTATAGAGTGTATACCTAATCAAAAACTTAACGCATTGTATAAGCAAAATATATAAATTGTTCAAATTTATAGAGTCTAAAAATGTATTCGATTAATACAATTTGTACAGATAGAATGTCGCGTAAAAGTACTTACACTAAATTTTATACATTTCATAAACGTATACGACTTCATTTTTTCACTGTAACAATTCTACAAACTAAAATCAAGTGTGGTTTCTTAGTATCCATCTTAACTTTATTTTCGTTGTGCATAGACAATAATAATATGACTGACTTACTTTTACGGGGCATATAAGGGGTGTAATCATATAACGTTTTTGAAATCCAAATGTGGTAGATTAAACGGGTACACGTAAACTCATCACCAATTACCATAAATACCCCCTTACATAGTACAAACTCATCACCGCCATAAAACTAAGGATTTTAAAATCGACCCCAAAAGATTGGTAAACTCATCACTGGCCTACCTACACCCCGTGGCAGGTATAGACCATAAACCCCTTACAAACCGCTAAGATTTGGTAATTTGACAGAATAAATCAAAAATGAATGTAGTAAATGCAAATGTAATTTATTGGTTTTTACTTGAGAATTCCACAAAATTCTATTGATAGCTACCTAAAACTATAAGAAAAAATTCTCTTCATGTGCCTGTGCTCCTCTACGACGGATAGTGAGGTGCTTAATACGTTTTGAGTCAATGCGGACGAAAAATGACAGATATCAATAATTTCAAATTTCAATTGCGAAATACTCTAAAATCGAATTTCTTTTGTGGACAGTTGCAATAAGAATAAGAAAATTAATATTTACAAAACTGTTAGATATAAACCAAAGTATGTATATAAAATATCTTATCTTAAAACACGTCCTTCTAAGCGTCCTTCGAAAACTAAGCCATCAAGTCATTAGCAATTCCTCTAAGATGAAAGTTGGAAGACTTATCGGAGAGGCCATTAAAAATCATTCACCAAAAGATTACAACTTGGCTTGGCCCTATGTGGTAGTTCCATCATGATATCATGTTTAACATTGTCAAATGTCTTCTCGTAGTCGTATAACTGGATATTCTATTTCACTTCGCATTATTGATGGCCCTGATAAGTTTTCGGAAGGAAGTTTGCGCGTTGGTTGTGTTGGTCTTTCGTCATTAAAAAGTCTTTCTGCGTATTCTTTCCACGCCAGTGCTATCTCCTCTTCTGACTCTATGTATTCGTTTCTGTCGTATTTTCTATGTATTCGTATTTTTGTTCTGTGGTGGCTTTTGTGTATATTCAATATTTCTTTTATCTTCTTATGTAGTCCAAAGCTATCCTTTTTCCTGCAATTGTTCTATTTCTGGCGAATTTCTTTGTGTATCTGTTTGTATTTGTCTTGATTACGTTGTTGTTTATGTTGCCTTCGATTTCCATTAGATCCATAATTTCGTCCGTCATTCATTCGTTATGCTTTCTCTTCCTTATCTGTGTTTTAACTTCCCTGTTTACTGCCAGAATCGTTCCTTTAATATCATTGACCATCTCTTCGATATCATCATTTTGTTCTATTACTCGCATTCTTTCATTAATTTGATTCGCATAACTCTTCTTTAGATTTTCGTCTCTCATCAGTTCTCTTGTATTTATAGGCGTGCTGGTGTTTGTATTTGTTCTCTAACTTTTTGCTAGTTTTAAACTCAGATCTGCTATTAGCGGATTATGATCGGATGCAATATCAGCACCTGGATATGCTGCGATTCTTTTGATAGCGTTACGAAATCTTCTGTTTATTAAGACGTAGTCAATTTGGTTTCTAATTATTCGGTTTGGACGGTCTCCTGGTGATCTCCAAGTATATAACTTACGAGGTGCGAGCTGAAACCATGTGTTCATGACGACAAAACCGTTCTCCTGGCAGAATTCATACAGCAGGTCGCCTCTTTTATTTCTAACTCCAAGGCCGTACTCTCCAATTATTATTTCATATCTTCCTTTACCCACCTTGGCGGAAAAGTCGCCCATTATTATGGTAATGTCCTCTTTCTTTGGTAATCTTATTGCTTTCTCCAGATCTTTATAGAACTTATTTATTTCTTCTTCTGACTTATCTGTTGTTGGTGCATATGCTTGTGTCACATTTATGTTTACTGGTTTGCCTGTCGTACTGATCAACATGAATCGTTCGGAAATCAGAACAAAATCTATCACCGATTTACTGGTCTTCCTGTCAAGAGCAGTAGCCACTCAATGTCGATGTCTATCTGTTGGGTAACTACACGAGAAATGTGAAACTACACGAGAAATTATCTTATCTTTCGTAAACTGTCCAGATCCAGTCCATCGGACTTCACTGACTCCCATTATATTTATTTTCAGCCGATTCATTTTCTTTATAAGGTTGTGCAGTTTTCCTGGTTCGTAAAGACTCTTAACATTCCATGTTGAAATTCGTTGAATATCATCTATTTGGCACCGGGAGATTCTTTGCACCCTCTGACCATCTAAGGCCTGCCCGAGATTGAGGGCCATTGTTTACCATCCATAGCTTATTAAATGGGCATTACTAAATTAATTCGTTGCTACGAAAAGTTGGTGACGTCTAAAGTCCAGTAAGAAATATAATGAGTATCTTTTCCCTGTAACTGTTTAGGCATCCCAGTCTAGCCATACACATTTCATCATAAATCCATGCCAATCTTTTAATTCCCATTTTTCCAGCCATTTTCACCATTCTCATCTTAATATCCTCACCTTTGTATCTACGTTTCTACAGTACTAAGCAATGGGGTACATAACACTGCATAGTTTACATGTACCTGTCCTGATCTGAAACAGGATAATGTTTCTTCAAGCAGGCGACCATTTATAAAAGCTAGGAGACTGTAGTTAAGAATTTCATAATATTCTCTAAGATTTAATAGATTTCTAATAAGTTAATAAGTTAAGGACTATTTTTAATATAAACGGAAACAGCATATGCTCATAAATATTTTCATTATAAATTCACTATCGAAAACCTATGCAACTGAATTTTCAGACCTTAAAACCGTTTAGATTTGCAGATAAGTTGACTAGGCCATATCGTAAAAAAATCGATATTTATATCCATTTTATAGCAATTTGCTTAAAATACCTTTTAAATTTAATACATTACCATATAAACAAGAAGTGTAACAGGTAATTGGTAATCTTCCGCATTAGAAACTAGAACCTTGGTGCAAAAATGCTGGTGATGAGTTTACCTATCTGCGGTGATAAGTTTACCTATCTCAAAAGGATGCCGGTGATCAGTTTACTATATCTCGGAGGGTCTAATAATTTTATGGGGGACTATAAATTGATGAGTTCGTACACGTCCGATTGAACTGCTCTTGATTTATGTGGGATAAATTCTTAAGGAATTTCTCTCTTATTTTTCTTTAGCGTCCCAAGCAAAGTAATTTTCTTCTCCAACAAATATCTAAGTAACAGAATGTTGGTATAAAAATTATCATTTATTATGTTTCTTCCCATCATTTATATGGGTCTGTTAGACGTTTCACAACGTCAAAGTGCCAATTTGATACGTCTTATGAGCCACATAGCTGTTTACCGCAAAATATTTTTAAATTGTCGTTATAAAATATTCGAGTATCACATAACGCAAACATTTTTATCCCTTACTTAACAAGTTTAGTAGGTATATATTGTATCCAGTTATACTTACCTCTAAAGAGATAGAGCATTTCATTAATTGTTGTATACTCCGACAAATTATACAATCTTTGACTATTTTTTATAAAGTTATCAAAAAAAGATCTTATGGCTCATTCATAGCGTGTCTATTTTATATCTATCACCCATTGTGTGTTACTCATCAAATCTCAATAAACGTGCAATAAATAGGAAGCGGTTATAGTTCATAAATGCTCAAACAATTTCAATCATGGTGCACCTTTTTCTTTTAAAGTCCCATCACATTTGTGTGATTGCCGTGAATTTAAGCTAGTCAAAGACAGGAGTACAAAGAAGGGTAACAACTCACTCCTGTCCACATTCCTGCCATCCCTATCTCTTAAATATTGCGTTTTATCTCTATGTTTATTTATTACGTTTTTTGCGTTGACTTTGCCTGCTATAAAAAGATTGCGACTCTTGGTGACTTATATTTTGCAATTGTGACTAAATCTCAAGTATATCATGTTAGCATATAAATTAATAGTAGTAAAAATTGACCTGTTGCAAATTAAAAATTTAATTAAAAAATAAAAATTCCAAAACATGAAATAAGCTTAAAATGATACAATTACAAACAAAAAATAATGCATTTCATACAGTGACGCTCGCTTAGTTCATATTGTTTAATTTTCACGAAACCGTTCTGGCAAATTACCACAAATATTGCGATAGAGGTCAAATAGAATAATTTGTGCCATAATTTTATTGTAAACTAAACAACACAGTGTTATAATGCGTTTTGTTAAACAAGACTGAAATGAAATTTATTGAATTTGTTCCCCTTGAGATACATGTATTTCCTGCATCCGAGTTAATTATGACTCGTACTAAATCAACAACACAGGTATGGTGCCCTGAAGTAAAGTTGTACTCTCCACGACGCCGAGAATTCCCATCATCGGACCACCTTCTGCAAACTCTTAACACCATTGCCAAATTTTCCGTAAACAAAACATAGCCCTTTTTTTATGTCTGCAGTGCTTCTTTTTTCGAAGTCGCTTAAATGATAACCCTAAACTTTTGACATTTTAAACTTTTTGAGTAAATATAAAAAAATCAAAATGACTTCAAATTACAAATTAACTAAAGCTAAATACACAACAACAAACTATCTTATTTTTATTTTGCAAAAAAACAATAGTTTAAAAAAATAGCGAGGTAAAACCTTTATCACATATATTTTTAGTTGAGACCTACAAAGAAATAATTTTGATCCAAATAAATAACCGTATACAAAGCAGTAGCGCACCTAGAATTTTCTTCTGGAGGGGTTTTTGGTTGGGCACCGAAATTTTTTATGCCACCTCCACCATTTTATGTCCTTAAAATTTATTAATAACAGCGTCGGAATAGGGTCCTGGAGGGGGGGGGTGTAACCCCAAAACACCCCCCTGGGTGCGCCACTGATACAAATTTTTGCAATATTTTGGCCATCAACACTAGAAACAACTGCTTAATTAAATGAAATCGAATTATTTGCGCTATTAACCTTCGGCCGGGCGCGCCGCAGTAATTTTCAGAGTAATTATTTTTAGATAAAAGTGTTATGGGAATATACTATGTACGTGATCTTTTTAAAATTCCCTTATCGGTTAATCCTCAGTCGGCACCCATCATCGTCTTATGAACTTTAAAAAGTTTTCGTATTTTGCTGTAAATATTGCCTCAAGGTAGACAATTGCTGTAAGGCTACTGGTGGTAAAAGTCGCGCAAAATCATTTTTAGAATAACTAACATGTTATATAATATGTTTATTTTGAGAAATTGAAATTTATTTTAAGTAATTTATTTATGAAAAATATTAGTTATATTTATATAAAACATATTAGATTATTGTAGAATTCTATATTTTATCATATTTTATAATTCTACATTACGCCAAGTCTCGTAAAAATACAAAGGAAGTGTTAACTCAAATACAATTAAAGGAAAATGTTAAATAATATATGACAGATCTTAAAGACGAAATAGATGAGGAGGACGTGCTTTACGAAATGTTTGACGATGTATTCATTGGTCGCGACCAATGTATAGCTACTAGAACTGTCGAGAATACATACAAAGAGCAAAGAACATTAGAAATAAGTAAAGTAAATAATGCTAAGTAAATTACTGGAAAAGAATATGTTAAGAAGTAAATAAGTTTTCCGGTAATACAAGAGCGAACAGTCTGTCAAGTGCTTTCTTAAAATTAATAAAGCAGGCATATTCTTCCTAATTCGTATTTAGGCTTCTTTTGCGAAAGAATACTAACTAAAAACGGTGCATGTGGTTTTCCCAGACCTTTTCTTAATTTTATTTGTGTATTACTTATGTCTTAGTCTAATTTTATATGTATTTTTTTACGAATTACATACGTTTAAAAACAATTTTTAGAAATAACTGATTAAGGCTATGGTGCGGTGATCATTACATTTCTTTGCCTTGACTTTTTTGGGAGGCAGTATAAATGTCGATGGGAGCCATTTCTTCTTAAAGTGCCGTCTCCTCAATGGAGGTTGGCTACTACAATTTTAAACTCTTCTCTATCTTCAGCTGTTCTTATTAGCTGTTCAAAATTTAGCCCCGTCCATTGTCGGATGTTTCTGAGCCATGATAGTCTTTTCCTTCCTAGGCCTCTCTTTCCCTCGATTTTTACTTTTACTATAAGTTGGGCACTTATTATTGGGCAGGTATTGGCACTTATTATTTCTCAGTATGTGGCCTAGGTATGATGTTTTTCTTACTTTTACTGTGTTAAAAAGTTCTCTTTCCTTGCCTATTCTATGCAGCACTTCTTCGTTTGAGGTATGTGATGTCCATGAAATTTTGAGTATTCTCCGGTAGATCCACGTTTAAAAGGCCTCCAATTTATTAACGGTTGATGTTTTAAGGGTCCACGTTTCAACTGCATATAGAAGAGTCGACCAGACGTAGCATTTTGATAAACGTAGTCGAATTTCGAGTTTTATTCGAGAATCACAAAGCAGTTTTTTTATTTTTTCGAAAGATTTTCTAGCCTGTTTTATTCTCGATCTTATTTCTTGATCAGGATTTAGGCTGCTATCGATCCAACATCCCAGGTACTTAAATCTATTGACCTGTTCTAAGATGTGCCCATTTATTGTGCAAGGTTGAGGTACGTTTTGGTTTTTTCGGATTGACATCACTTTGGTTTTTTTAATGTTTATTTTCATACCAAATTGCTCACAGGTCGAGTTGGTCTTGTCGATGAGTCGTTGTAGACCTGAGTCGGAATCCGCAATTAACACTGTATCATCGGCGTATCTGATACTGTTGATATTTACGCCATTCACCTTGACTCCATCCTTGGAATCCTCCAATGCTTCTTTAAATAGAAACTCGGAGTAAAGATTAAACAGCAGAGGTGATAGAACACATCCCTGTCTAACTCCACTCCTAATTTCTACTTCTGCGGATGTGGAACCTTCGATCCTAACTCTGGCTTTTTGGTTCCAGTACAAGTTTTTTAAGAATTTGATGTCTTTTCCGTCTAAACCGACTTCTTGTAAACGTTCTAATAGTAGGTCGTGTCTTACTCTATCAAATGCTTATTCGAAGTCTATAAAGCATATAAATATATCTTTCTGTTGGTCGTAGCATTTTTGGGCGAGAACTAGTAAACTGAACAGGGCTTCTCTCGTTCCCATGCCGGCTCTGAATCCAAACTGATCGTCTCCGATGATTGTTTCGCACTTTCTATAGATACGATTATGTACGATTTTTAGTAGGACTTTTACTGCATGACTCATAAGGCTTATCAGATGGAACTCATTGCATTGTTGTGGGTTTGGCTTTTTTGGTAGTGGGATGAATATTGACTCCAGCCAATCTTGGGGTATTTTACCAATATCAGAAATGCGATTGAATAAAAGGACAAATCATTCGATATTTTCTCCGCTGATTAATTATTTTCTCCGCTGATTAATTATTTTCTCCGCTGATTAATTATTAGTAATTAATGATTATTATTAATTATTTTCTCCGCTGATTAATTATTTAGGGAGCCATTATTTAGATATTATATCTGTTCTGTACACAGTATTGAATATATTCAAAAAGCTGTATTTTGTATTGTGTCTCTCTCTGCAGTTTCTGGTTTATATCTATTATAAGGTTTACCACTTTGATCTCTTAGCTGCCTAGTCTGCCTAGCTGCCGATGGGTGCCGCGTCTGCGTTTACCTGCCAGTGACCAAAAATATGACTGTGTGATCACTTCCTAAGCGGTGCTTGGATCTTATATAGTATAATCTGTCGACTTTTTGGTGTCTATTTGTAACTGTTACTTAAACCTGCTCACTGCTATAAATCAAAGAATATAATTAAGGCATGACAGGAGACTGTAGCCAACAAAAGTGCTTTAAAGCGGCCAAAAGTGGTTCATTGGGTCAAACAGGTTATGGCCGTTTTATTTTCGTCATCACTATTTTTGAGTCGACCATTTTCTGTGGATTGGATCTGGCTTTCTTTAGGATTATTTGCTATTCTGTTTGGTTTCTAACAACGTGTTGCTATCTTCTAATCTCTAGTATCCCTAAATTGGTCTTAACTCCATCTAACCACCTAATTCAATTGCGGTCGACTACTACTGCGGTAGCTTTTTCTTTCTATAGGTGTTCCTGTCGTTAGCATTTTAGCAATTAAGTTATCAGGTATTCGTATTATGTGTCCGGTCCATTTAAGTCACTGTGTTTAAATAACCGTTACGATATCTGGTTCATTAAAGAGATGGTATAATTATTTACTGTATTTTAGGATAACCATAAGAGCCAATATTACTTTGCACCATTAGATAAATTAAAGCAGGAACTCAGTTAAAAACGCCCCCTTATGCAAAACAAAAAAGTATTGTTTCTCCAAGACGGTGCACCAGCTTACAAGAGGTAAGAGAATGGCAAACATTCATTAGTTGGACTTCGAATTAATTTCGCATCTATCTTATTCTATTGATTTAGTACCCTTCTAATATTATGTGTTCCCAAATTTGGATATAGTTTTAATTATCTAGGATTAGTATTACATAATAATGGAAAAATAGATAGAGTAGCATGCATTAGGTTTAACTCACGATGGATAAAATGAAATAACGTGAATAGTCCTTTACGTGAAAAAAAATAATATAATAAAATAAAACAAAATTATATGTTAATGTTATACAGGTAGTTATGACAGAACTAAATATCGGGCTTAAAAGCATAGCAAAAGAGGAGAGGGAGAAGAAGAAAAGCTAAAGAGAATGTGTTACGTATAAGAATAATTAGTAGTAAACGATCAAAACAGGCTAGGCTGCATTTTATATATTAGTTAAAAGACAATTATCTTAATTTAAGATTAAAAATGTCAAAGACATCTTTTACTTTTTATACTGTTAACCTTGCATTTAACAAAGTTAAACTGCAGTGTATATTATATCAACATAAATAAATAACTAACGTACCTAGTAATTCGATTCATTTTACTATTTTAGTATATTAAAAATGTGGTTATAGCTATTGTACGGTTGATATGCGGCCATATGAAATTTACGGACACTATTTAAACCTGCAACATTTGACCACCAAAATAAATTATACAAATTAATAATGAAGCGGTCAAATTACATGGAACGCTTTAATATAGAGTCAAAGCAGGCTGTGATTTTAAATTAGTATGAACAGGCTTAACAAAGGATTGTTGGAAACGTATCAAACGTATCAAACGTATCAAACGTATTCGTATAATGGGAAATTATGGTTGTTTTTCAATGGTTCGGTAAAATAGGTCAATTATAAAATTAAAAACAATTTTTCATTGTTTTGAAATGTTATTTACGTTGAACTGTTTAAAAATTTTACGCTATTTAATATTCTTTACAATAATTTATGTAAAACCATATACCAAAAGATAATTAATGTATTTTGTGGTATAGTGATCGTACATTAGAATTCTAGATAAAAAAATTCGAAGAGAAAAAACTTAGTTGGGTTGGCTTAAATAGAGAGGCAAAGCTCGAGTTTGGTCAAAAAATATTCCATGAGATTTGTCTACAGAATTACGTTCATAAGATATCCCAAAACACGGTTCAAGAACTCGCCCTGGTTAAAAATTCTTCAATTTTTTTTAAACAAATTTAAAAATTACATTAAAAAAAATTTTTTTTACTATTTTAAACAAAAAATGTCTTTTGTAATTTTTTTGTGAACTTGTTCATTATTAAGTTATAAAAAAGTTAAAATAAATTGAAAAAAACGCAAAATTACGATTTTTAAGACACCAAAACACAACTAAAAAACATTTTTTAATTCACCGAGGATCTAAATTCAAAATTTCATTTTTCTATCGTCTCCCCATAAGTATTTTGGGCACAGTTAATATAAACTCTTTATTCGTTACTGAGCGCTTATGATAGAGAAACAAGATCTATGGTATAAATTTTTGCTGGTTTGAATTTTCATTGCACAAATTAGCGCCAGTTCTGTCATGCGCGATTTATTGGGTTTATTTTTTTTTATTTTTTTAGATTATTAGGATTAAAAAAGATCTGTTGCAAATTTTCTATAAAGTTGATAGTTTTCGAGAAGAAATGAGAACTGCAAAACACGCACAATTACGATTTTCAAGACTAAAAACCACAAGTAAAAAAATATTATTTCTAAAATCATGCCTATGTTCAAGTTCAAGCCTTCCTCTATTAGCTTCTGTTAATATTTCTGGTCTTAATATATTTTAAAACATTGTTTTTAATTGTTATTGGAAGAAATATGTGAAATTTATAAAATGTCGATTTTCAAAGTTCAAAAACATAAGTAAAAAAAGTTTATTTTTAATGTAACAATAAAACTCTGAAAACTTTGTTTTCAAACTTCCACAAAATTTATTTTAAATCTTATCACTACAGCTGTTTCGGCTGATTGCCTTTCTCAAGTGATCACTTGAGAAAGGCAATCAGCCAAAACAGCTGTAGTGATAAGATTTAAAATAAATTTTGTGGAAGTTTGAAAACAAAGTTTTCAGTGTTTTATTGTTACATAAAATGAATTTCCATCAAGTAACGGTCGAATCCACCAATCATTTATTTTTAAAATCATTAAGTGACTAAATTCAAGTTTAACACTTCCTCTATCAGCCTCCGATGAAACTTCTGGGCTTATTTTATTTTAAAATATTGTTTTTTATTGTTAATCAACCGTGCATGGCAAAGCGGGCGCTTATTTGTGCGATGTAAATTTAAATCAGCAAAAATTTGTGCCATAAACCTTGTTTCTCTATTTTACACACACCGATCTGTCATAAGCGCTTTAATAACGATTAAAAAAAATTAAAATTAAATAAGTCCAAGAAACTTATCAAGAAGTGATAGAACAAGGTGATATTTGTAGTGATCTCATTTTAAAAAATAAACTGAAGTTTTAAGAGGTTTAAGTTTGGGTCTTTTAAAATTTTTAATAACCCTTACTGACATATAGTTGACAAGCTCAAAATTAGAAATTATTTCGTATGCAGCCAGTGTCGGAAACTTTGCCGTAATCTCCGCTAATTGTTTGGGGAAAGATTATTGAATTTTTTCGAAGAGGTCACAGTACCAAATGTTTTAGGAAACTTAATTTATGGATCTGTTATATCTGATCGATATAATTTAACAGAACTAAAGGCGTCGATTAAGTTAATGTTTTTTTGTTCTATCTTCTTGTACTTAAGAGAATAGTAAACAAAAAATATTAATATTTATTTGATAACAAAAAATATTTTACCCAACAATTACTACGAAGTAACAGAGTTCGTTTTACATATATATATATATATATATATAATATATATATATTATATATATATATATATATATATATATATATATGAAAGTAAAAGATTGCATTTCATTTCAATCGGAACTCCACCATTGCCCGACACGTGTTTCGGGTTATTCAAACCATCGTCAGGAGCACTTGTGGAAGTACAACTGCAATGAAATGCAGTCTAGTATTTGGTCATTAGAACCAAAATAACAGCCAGCATATGCTAGCAGCGACATCTATACGAAATAACAAGATGTCGAGAGACCTCTCTGATAGCAAATTAGATGAATCGCAAATTCAAAGCCTCTTGCTAGAGGCTTTTAAGAATGCTAGAAGTATCCTTTTACTTCGACATGCATCTAGGATTCACCGTTGAAAATTTTCGCTCCTTACGTAGAGAAAGACGTTTAAATGAAAGGAAAAGATTGCATTTAATTTCCATCGGAACTCCACCATTGCCCGACACGTGTTTCGGGTTACTCCACCCATCGTCAGGAACACTTGTGGAAGTACAATTTAAATGAAAAGCAGTCTAGTATTTGGTCATTATAACCAAAATAACAGCCAGGGTACGCTAGCAGCGACATCTATACGAAATAACAAGAAGTCGAGAGACCTCTCTGATAGCAAATTACTGTCTCTCTTCATTTGGAAAGAGAGGACCAGGGAGAAGAAGAATATCTTGGCTTCAGGACCTGAGAAAGTCGTTTAATACATCGACAATCGGACTATTCAGAATAGCAGCAAGCAAAGTTAGGATAGCCATGTTGATCGCCAACATCCGGAACGGATAGCCACCGTAAGAAGAAAAATGTCCTTGTTAGCTTTAACGTTGTATCTTTATTTAGTAACGTTTATCTAGAAATATGTTTAACATCAATAGGGATTAATTAGGATCATATTAGAGGTTGTTGTTCCATGTCGTATGACAGATTCATCAGCATCGTCGAATTTCTCTTTAACTAAACGCACTTTTCATTTAATGGAAAATTCTATCAACAAACTTTCGGTACTCCTATGGGAACAAAGATTATCCTATCATTGCAGCTTACGTTATGGAATATGTATTAGACTCAGTCACTCCTTTGTTATCCTTTCAAACTCCAATTAATAAAAAATATGTTATTGATATCATCCTGGCTATGACCAATGACAAGGTAGATGAACTTTTAGACACCTTCAATAATTATGATCCCTACAGCCAGTTTACTATAGCGAGAGAAGATGGTAATTGGTCCGTCCCCTTTCTCGACATAAGGATGATCAGGGAAAATAACAACAGTAAAATAGATTTGTATCCAAAACCGAGTTATTCTGGTAGATACCTGAACTACCACTTTTACCAGAATAATTATACAAAAGTCAACTTAATTAACCAGATAAAAAATAGAGTAATAAAACTATCAGATACTTCTTTTCATACAAAAACCTACAAATGCTACAGAAACTTTCCATTTCAAACGCTTATCACAAACACCGTTAGTGAATAAGATTTTGTTTAACACTGTCCATGAAGAAAGGTAGAAGTAATGGATTTTGTCAAGAGCTATGAGTCATGCCGATTTAGTTAATAACAATTATTTACAAGACCATAGCTCTTGTCAAAATCCATTACCTATACTTCACCTTACTTTGCGACTAACAATGCTAATCCTGATGTCTTAAGTGGAAACTCAGACTCGGATACTTCCATCAACAAATATTTTTCATTTTTATACTTTAGAGATATCACTCCAGGGTTAACAAGGATTCTGTAAAGTGTTAAAAATAGCTTTGGTATTAATAATACCAGTATTAAACTTAATGTGGCTTGTAGATCAGCCCTAACAATTAATAATATTTATTCTAAGATCAAAGATAAGACTTCTATAAATATGCTTAATAACATTGTCTACAACATTCCATGCCTCTTTTGCAATAATTCCTTCTACGGTCAAACATCTCAATTATTGAAATCACGTATCACACTACACAAAAGTAATTCTCGACTTCACCCTGACTGCTATGCATTAGCTAAACATGTCCATTCCCCTGATCATCTCATGGACTATACAAACACTAAAATTCTTCACCGTGAGGACAATACATCTAAAAGAGAGTTCATTGAAATAATATATATTTTTCTTAACGATTACTCCACCAATGTTAAGAGTGACATTAAGAATCTAAGCGATATATACCACTTCTTACTTAACTCAGATACCAAGAACAATATAACATCACAGATAACTAACTTAACAGATATATCCATTAACAACTAACCTACTTAAATAATAATTTTCATTAATTAAAAAAGATAACATTCCCTTGCTTTTCTTAGATACATCTCAATAAGATATTAAAATAATAATACATGAACAATATAATAAAAAATTTTCAATTAAGAAAAATTTAAAATAATAATAATACCCTAAACTGGGATTTACCTTCATTGTATTATACCAATAAATCTTAACGATATAAAGAATCATAAGAACTACTTTGACTTGTCAGCTCATGCTTTCTGGTAAAACGACACCTCACATTTAAGCTTTCCAACAATCAAAAATTTAGTTATTGCCGACAAATCAAAACATTAATTCCTTTTAAATGTAGTTACATTGGGTTTTTCGACTAATCTTGGGTACACCTTTACATTTCAAGTTCAAAGCTACCATACATGTCCAACGATAACTTTTTCACATAGTAACAAAAAAACCACTATGTTGTTACTGGCTAAGTTTTTTTTAACATCCTAACTCTACAATCTAAGTTACGGTAAGATTTCCAGCGTTTTTTTAAATAGATAATATATGGTAGCTAATTATAATTTCTTCTCTTTCAGTCCTGAACAAGCCAAATAATTCTCTTTGGTGAAAACGTTCGGCGAAACTATTGATACTCATTATAGTGATTCTTGCAGATTTTCCCAATATTTAAGAGTCTAGTATAAACATATTTATATATTTATACATATATATATATATATATATATATATATATATATATATATACATATATATATATAATTATATATATACATATATATATATATATAATATATATATATATATATATATATATATATATATATATATATATATATGTGTGTGTGTGTGTGTGTGTGTGTGTGTGTGTCTGTATATTACAACTTACCAATAGTAGTTTGTATGAAGTTACGGAGCCTTTAAATTTCACATATTTAAATAACAACATAAATAAGGAATTAAATACCTATAAAAACACGAGTAATGAAGTTCACAATCACCTTGTTCGCCATATTAAAACCATTTTCAACTTGTAACAACTTTAAGTTGTGTGTTATATTGCTACTAAAGGACATAATATGAGGTTTTATGAGACTTTGTAAACACTTAGGAAATTAATATCGAACCTTCCGAAACGTTGTAGATATAAATATAATATTAAATTTTTATGTTTAAACATTATATGTACATACATGCTGTAAAATTTTTAATGTAATTTTGCTGTTTTA
The DNA here is from genome assembly GCA_918026665.1 of Diabrotica balteata. Classification (NCBI taxonomy): domain Eukaryota; kingdom Metazoa; phylum Arthropoda; class Insecta; order Coleoptera; family Chrysomelidae; genus Diabrotica; species Diabrotica balteata. Next base: position 84,910,854 of record OU898282.1, on the reverse strand, counting down.
AAAACAAGCTGAATTTTGTAAAGAATATTAATTTTGAGACCCCAAATAAGATGCAAAAAAGTTTACCACATTTACCTCCAGCTTCCTCCTAAAACCGGTACGCCTTAGAAAACAATGTTTAAAATAAAAAATGTAGCTGAGATAATTTTAAATAAAAATATTTTTTAGCCCTTTTGTGTAGAATAAACCGTTCTTTCAGAAACAACGCTTGAAGCGACCGTCGATTTTGAATGTCAGTTACGCGTGCGAAATCAATGTTCAATAAAATTTGTATCAGCTCGACGGTAAAAGTGACGGTTTTATCGTGAGATCAATAAAATTGATCAGTTTCATTGACCAGTAGTAGTAAAATTTTTATTACGATATATTAAATTATTTTTAGAATTTAGAAATAAATCTTTAAAAGACATGACATAAAATTTTAATTTTGAGTTTAGGCAACAAACATGAGGCATTTAAAATATAAATAAAAACACAGAATTTAATGTTTTAAATTAAATTAAATTAAATAAAAAATTGCAAAAATCGCACCACGTTTATTTATTTAACACCTTTATAAAAACTAAGTTTATTCTCGGCAAAATACAAAAACTGCATACAAAAGCTTTACTCTTTAAATTTAAAATGATTTTTGATTTTTGTAGATGAAGGGTCAGGGGAAAAAACAGGTAAGTCAATTTTTTTCAATATGTCAATTTTTTTCAATATTGAGTTATCGGCTGTACCTATTCGTTACACAGTGAGCATTATTATGTATCTTTCAAAAGTCCGAAACTTGGAAAAATACAAGTAACTCACAGAGCCAAAGTTTTGATATAAGGGGAAAAAGCAGGTAAGTCAAGTGAAACGGGAAAAGAACCAGGCAAGTCAACAAATTTACTCGACTCTGCCGTCGCGCGATGGGCACGTTATCGATATCTGCGAACGCATAAGTCATCAGTGCATTGCTACAGTTTGTAACGGTAGCATCGAAATTAGTTTGTAAATAATAATATAATCGCTATGTCAAGCTCGGATGAAGGTAATAAGTTATATAGTAAACCAAAAAAGAGAAAGAAAACCGGTCGGATGTCTGAGGTAAATAAAAAGGTAAGAATTGCGCCACATGAAGCTGGTCATGCTTGCCATTGTAAAAGATATAAATATCACGACGTAACTTCTGAATACAAAACAAAAAAGATATTTGGGTCTAACTTGTAAGCTGGTTTTGTATGTTTTCAATAAAATTGATAGTGTGTAAAATAGTTTAATAATTAAGCTAAGTATACTTTCGACATAATAAATGTCATCATCAGAGCTATCCTAAAATATCGTTAAGTTAAGTAAATTTTTTATATAAAATACAATGATAGAAAAAACTTACGTCAATTAGGTAATAAATACTTCATAGAAGGACAATTGTGCACAAACGACATATTAAAATTCAAAGATCGGGCTCTGTAGGCCACAGATCTTGGGTCTAACCCTTAAACATATGTATAATTCACATTTAAAAAGTTTTTATAAAAACATGGTTACCACATACAGTAACGACAACAGCTGTCTTTGACTTACATTTTTGAAGTAAAATGAAAATGAAATAGGAAGCTCGGATATACGGAAATAAATCCTAGAGCGACCTCTGTATTTAAATTATTAATTAAAAATTGAAAATGTCTAAAATGACGTTTGAAGGTTATTGATTATTAATTTTAGCTACTGTAGAATTTTAAATTTAAATATTTTAAATTGATTAGTTAACGTGAAGATTTAAGTATACATTTATCAAAATTATCAAAAGAATCATCAAAAACAAAACTTTAAAGTTTGACCAAATAGAAGAAAGTAGATGAAAACCAACCAAGGAGAAGTATCATTTGCTAAGTTAAGAGTTCAACAGCTATTCTTGATTATCGATATTATTAATAAAATAAATAATGAAGAAGAAAATATCAAACATTCTCTGTGTAGATGAAATCAATGAAAGAAAGTATAAGAAATTCTCTCTTTTTTAAAATCTCTTTTTTAAAAATAAAGGTCAAATGATCAAATGATCATTTGATGCTTGATCAAATGATGGTTAATTTTATACTAATATTTTAGTTTTAAAATTTGCTTAATGCACATTGCTACTAGACTTAAATTACTAGAGTGTTTCAAATAAAAGAAACAATGAGCCAATAATTTTTTGATCGTATTAGATAAGTAATTTATTTTACAGATAATTTAAAAGGTTTACTTTGGCAACTTCTGTTAATCTGTTTTCTTAGTTGTATTAAACAGAATACACAATTGAAGAAAAAAAAGGGCCGACAAGTTATAATCCTCCAAAAGATACTTTAATACAGCGATACTCAACCTTTTTTTTCTCTGGGCCGCATAGTAGCTATTGCCACAGCTTGCTGGCCGCAATCTAGGTGAAGTAGTATAAATACATACATATATATATATATATATATATATATATATATATATATATATATATATATATATATTATAATATGTAATAACGTTTGAAAGCTTGAGATATAAAAAATAGTCTTCTAGAACAGCCCATTTTATTGACTCCAACCACCGAAACGAAAATTTATATATATATATATATATATATATATATATATATATATAATATATATATATATATATAAATATATATATATATATATATATATATATATATATATATATATATATATAATATATATATATATATACATTATTTTCAAAATACTGATTTCAAAAATGTATAATACTTTAGCAAAATTTCGATCAAATGCTTTTTAAATGCATTAATTTTTTTAATTAAATAAGTTACAGGAGTGCAGGGCCGTGCCATGCTATGATACGGCGAGGCAGTCGCATCAGGCGGCATCACAAGGGGGGCGGCGTAATCAGTAAAATAAAAAAAATTTCAGGCTGTGTAAAATTGTTGTCAGATACTATAGACAAAACGAAAAGTTACAGATAATATGGCTAATGACCAAATGAAAATTTAATGCAATTGCAGAAAAGTTTATATATGTATTGCATTTCCAGCTGAATATGAAATTCAAGCCAGGATAAAAAAGCGAGCCAGGATAAAAATGCATTGCTTTTTTCGAATTCTGAGAAAACTAATAAGTATTTTTGAAAAATTTAAACGCAGAGTGAAAGATTACATTATTACCGAGGGCAGAAAGTCCCTGAAAATTTCTATGTCTATTTTAATAAGTTACAGGGGTGAAAGGACAGAAAATTTATTGTGATTTTTAATGTCAAATATGTCATTCAAAAGAAACTTTTTATTTATTCTAAGGGAATTTAGGCTCTGGATAATAATGAAATATTTCATTCTGCATTTAAAGTTTTCAAAAATATTAATTAGTTTTCTCAGGATTTGATAAAAAATGCATAAAAATGAAAGTTAAATTTCAATCATATATAAGAGGCGGCATTTCAAAGACTTGCATCATATTAAAAGATATACCCCACGGCTCTGCAGGGGTGAAAACAAAGAGAAAATTTAGTATGATTTTTCATTTCAAATACATACAATAATGTGATCTTTCACTCGGCGTTTAAATTTTTCAAAAATACTCATTAGTTTTCTCATGATTCGAAAAAAAAAAATATATTTCAAAAGCGTTTAAATGAGGTATCACATGATGTCTGTACTTTCCCATTTAAAAAAATCATAGTTACGACTGTAACCTGAAGAGGGATCGTGTAAAGTTCGAAACATTTATGTTATAATAATATATGATGTGTGTGTGTGGGTTCTACAAAAAAAAACGGACTCGTTAAATTAAAGCATTTTAAAGCATAAAGATAAAAATTAATGTGATGGTTGGCACTGCCGCAAACTATCAACAATTTTAGATAAATCTGGTACGTAATTACTACAAGCTACTCTCAAAACATTGTCATAATGAATTACAAAAATATCTAATATAGTCGTATTTTTATTTTTTTAAATGTAAGATTTTATAAATACATATGTAGATAAAGTCAAAAATTCTTAGTTAGCCTTCGGGCCGCATAAAAAACGCCCGAGGGCCGCATGCGGCCCGCGGGCCGCAAGTTGAGTATCACTGCTTTAATAGATGCTTTAGGACATTGGCCAATCAACACTGCTATCGAACCCGATGTAAATAGCCACACTATAAAAAGTTAACCTACATTAAATGTGAAAAATGTAGTTTGCACTTATGATTTATCAAGAATTCAAATAATTTCTTTGAATATAATCAATAAAAATATTATACTTAACATAAAGATACTTTATGGTATATTACATAACGAGAGTTATAAAAAGCCTATTACATGTGAGCAAAAAAGTTTCGCGCGAGCCGCGTAGCGGCCAGTGCAGTTATTTTACAAAAAAATACTCATTCCATTAAAAAAGCATGTTAAAATTATTACAAAATAATGGCTACGAATAAAACTTAGGACTAAATATGCTATTTATCGATTTTAAACAAGTATATGACTCCTTAAATCAAAATATGCTATACAAGATCATGATAACATTGGAAATATAAGAAAAGCCTATAAGATTAGGCAAACGATGTATAGGGTAACAACGGAAGGAAAATTTTCAAGACACTTCACAGTGAATGAAGGTTTAAAATAAGTAGATCCGCAATCAACGAATTTATTTAACCTAGTTTTAGAACCTAGTATGTGAGCAAAAAGTTTCGCGCTAGATGCGTAGCGGCGAGCGCAGTTATTTTACAAGCATGTAATAAGCCTACAACTCAAGTTGTGCACTATACTTTTTCTACGATTATTTTCATTTATAAAAATAAAAAGTATAACAAGTAACTTTTATTTATTTAACAAAATTCGGAAACAATTTAAATTCAACATTTATTTAAAATAAATAATTTTAAAATTTTGGCATTATTTTTAACTTCACCCTTCTCCGAGTTTGGCGGTTGTTTAATAATACGTGGTGAATGGTGAGATGACGTAAACAGTACGGTGTTCTGTTTGAACATGGTATTTTTAGTGTATGTAAAGGTCTGTAAATTATTCGGCCGTTGTTAAAGGTTTCCATCCACCATATCGTTGAAGAGCCATTAAATCACCACCGGCATCTATCAAAATAGTGGCAGAATTTCGTCTTAAACAGTGACCTGTGTACATTTTAAGATCTGGTAACTTTAAATATTTGGCTATTTGTTTAGGAACACCGCCTATTTAGTTTATTTCTACCACATATTTCGTACATTTACCTCTTTGATAATTAAGAAAAAATTGATTTATTCGCGGAATTCGGATCTACATATTTTGTTTTTTGTATCAGGAATTTTAACTAATGACATGGTACTTAAATCATCAATGTCACATATATTAAGATTTTTAAACTCTTGTTTCCTACAGGTCCACATATTCCAATAATTGCAATAACCTTAAAATAAAAGTATTATAAGTAGGCACATTTATGTTACAATTTTAAATAACATACCTTTATTAACAAGTACTGTACATCCGAAGCTCCATTTAAAAAAAAGTGTTATCTCATCAGGATGTAAAATTTTGGGTTTTTTAATTTTTCATTTTTAAATGAATCTACATTATTTGTTGTACTCCAATCCACAAATTCCTGATATACCTTTTCATATCTTCCTCTAGATTTTTCTGGCAATAGGTTCTGGGTAGTGTTCGTAGCTAACTGCATAATATTGGTTGTGTGCTACTAAATTCATCTTCACTATTCGATGATCTTATTTTATTTATCTATATTTAAATTACCATTATATTTACACTGACAAATTGATAATTTTTATTTCCTATCTACAATTTTAACCAAATGCACTTTGTATCAAATTTATTACATTACCAAAAATATCCTGAAATTAAAAAAATAAGAAATAAGTTTTTTTAATTATTTTTTTGGGACTTCTTTATAAATATATGATTTCTTTTGTAATATAAAATAAAAAATTTAGCTTCGTATGGTTAAGTTGATACATTGGCCTTGAACAAAAAAAAAACAACAACTTTTTTAATTAATTGTATTTTTAAAATTAAAATCAATTTTATTTTAGAATTACACACGTGTAAGTTTAAAATAAAAAAAAAAATTAGCTAAAAATATTACAAAAGGATTAAAAATTCAAATAACTTGCCCTTGTACTGACAAATGTTTATTTGCTTAAACGCATCGTGAATACGTGTCTTATTACACCAGGCTCACTGTAAAGGAACGAATGTTACAAAGGTGGTCAAAGTCCAGCTTGAGAGCCTCATCCCTATCTTTAAAAGATTAGTTGTGGCTCTCGATAAATGTGATTGAGTTTCTTTTAATTTTTGTATTGCTACATTTTAAAAAATTTATATCGTTCTGACAGTCTTTCAAAATATCTTTCAAATTAGTGACAACATTTATGAAAGACTAAGTGCAACGTTGTAACAAACTCTATTTCCCTTCAAGTTAAGAATGATATGACACATTGAAAACTATGCAAATTACCATAAAAAGTTGCGCAACATAAAAGTCAGTAATGAACAGACTAGGGATGGCGGTTTTTGACAAAACACCGGTTTTCGGTTATACCGGTTTTTTTTTGTTTACGGTTTAACCTGGCAGTTATAACCGGCCAAAAAAAAACGGTTTTTCTAAAAACCGGTTTTCGGTTTTTTTAATCAAATAGATTAAAAAATTACATTTACAATGCACTTTAGTTTGCGATACTACATTCGCAACTCAATTTTTTGTGTTTTGTGAGAAAAAAATTCCCCAGACTCTTTCAAATGGGATTTAAAGAAAATAATATCAACATAAATATTTTACTTAAAAATAAATTGGATAATGCAATTCATCTTTTATTTTTACTACCATCAAAAAAAAATTTATCATGTATTACTTTTAACTCATTTACGACTTCCGGTATGAGTATAAATCGTTTTGAAAACGTAGGGAAATCCTTATAGATTCGTATTCGTAATCGGTAATTCGATATTCATAGTCATTAGTTTTGGTAATCAGAAAAAGCTATTCACCCACTTTCAATGTCAAGAGTCAAATAACCATAATAAATACCAGATCACTTCTTATGTAAAAATATTATGATTACAAATACTTTTTCAACGAAATACTATAATAAAATTTAATTGTTTCTGGCTAATGTGAGCTTTTGCTTCTGTAATAAATAAATTGAATTTTAGTTTTGTTTGGAATAATTACTTGAGAATAATAATTATGATTGAGTGGGATCCAAAATAATACCTAACCTAATCCTAATCACTGTAAAAACCTAATAACCGGTTTTTACTTTAAAAATAAAAAACCGGTTATAACCGGGACAAAAAAACAACCGATAAAACCGGTTATTTCGAAGTCAAAAAACCGGTTTGCGGGTAAAACCGGTTTTCGGGTAAAACCGGTAGGTTTTTCCCATCCCTAGAACAGACACCAGACCGATTTGTGTTATTCATACTATGGACATAAATTCTAATCTGGAATTTTGTTATAATTTATATCGTACCACGTAACCTGCGTTGTTTTTTATTTTAATAAACACAATTTTAACAGTATTTGAAGTTCTACTACAAAAATAAAGGATTTTTAAAATAACGATCCTCTTAAAAAGAAAAATAAAAAATATATAAATATGTTATAAAACCAAATAAAGATTTTAATAGTTTTAAATAATTTTTATGAATAATTTTTTGTAAATGAAGTATTTAGTAAATTATAGACTGAAGAAAAATTTTTATTTAATAAAAGAAAATGTAATACCTGATTAGAAAAATATTTGATACAGATATAAAAAAAATTACATATATAATATTAATACAAATTCATGAAAAATATAATTTATTTAAGAAAAACATCTAATATTATTTTCTGTCGTAGCTAATCTGTAAAGTAAAACCCAAACGTCATGTAAGTAATTAGAAAAAGTATCTAAACATTAAATTACACTGCAAAAAACATTTTTCAGATTTTCTATTTCAATCAAAATTACTTTTAGGGCTACACTCATATTAAAAATGCATTAATATACAAAGATTTATTTTCTTTGTTTTTTAAATCCGTAATATAATTAGCCTACCCTAAAGGATACGCAATAAAGAGAAATTGAAAAGCAGCAAACTGTTGAGAGTGTCTAACGTCGGCTATGATAGTGAATTCCACAAAGCGAAATAGAGAGTCGTAGTAGCACCATTAACAATCGAATAAATGAGAGCTTGTCACGAAGCTTCAATAGAAGCCCCTTTTCAATTTTAGTAGGACCATCTCGATAACTAATCAAGGTGGAGAGTTATGGAGCACGGGTTTGAGATCCCGAACACGGTGTCGATACTCATCAACTTTAAGTTAAATTACAGTTCGGAAATTGATAAAGCACTTAATATCCTGCTTTGAAGGAAAGCGCTTATATGGTAAAGATCGAGAGAGAGGCGTGTATATCGCAAATTTAAAATGTTTTACGAAACATATATTTGATAACAGTTATATATGAACATTTAATTATTACTAAACTAAATTTTATTATATGGGGTGTGTGAAAATGAGCGGATTGGTCGAATATTTTGCGAAATGAATATCTGATCAAAAAATTAAAAACCTATGTTCAATAATCTAGAAAAGTTTATCGAATGACACCAAACATGACTCTCATTCTACCCATTGGACAAGGAGCAACTTTGAAATTCTTAATAGAAACCCCCATTTTTACTGCAGATTCCGATTCTACAAAATAATCTTAAAAAACTGTATTTAGTACTATAAAAATTATTTTGCTGACTTCTGATCTGTAATTCTGTATACGATTACAGCGTCATCTTTGGCAAATCGAAAAAAAAAATCATATAAAACTTTTGTAATTTGTTTTATGTAACAGTTTTATATACACGTCGAAATCACAAGTCTGTAACCTATCCCCAAATTTCTTAAACTTAAATTTAATATAGAAATAAATTATTATGCTCTCATGTGTTCATTTGCTATTTTTTTACGAAAAAAAATTCATTAGTTATTCACTAGCTAGATTAATAACTACGACAAACTGTCTATGCAAAAGCCTCCATTTTTACCCGGTTAAAAGCCATACTCCATACATCAATTAGAAATAGGTTAATGACTCATCGTAAAATTAAAATAAATAAGACAAATCTTAAATATACCTCTCAAATAAAGGTAAATAATTTCATTAATACAAAATTACTGACACAGTTACAAACAATAACGCCCTTGCTGTTTTCTTTTTATGTTTACTATTATTTACAATATAAAGTAGCTTCTAGACTAGAAGTACTGTTACGATAACTATTGCGTTTAAAACTATAAACATATTATGACTAATTCTGTTTTTATTCCAGTCAATTCGAAGTTGTTTACAGAAACCTTTAGACCCCAATTTTATGAGTAATCCACGTCTCGAGGCTTTTCAAACAGTTGAAAAACGAGTCGAGCGCCTTCACCAAAATACGAGATTATTCCGGACTTTCGCCGAACTTTCGAGATGACAACAGTTTATGTATTTAAACGAAACAATTTTATTTGGGAAGTCAGTCATAAGAAGATCGGGAAACGCGATTTAATTGTAACGAAACGAAAATAAATTATTTGTAATATAAATTAGGATTAATAAAGACTTTAATAAATTCGTAATTAATTATCGTGAGTTTTAATAAATTAGAATAAAGACAAATAAATTAGAACAATATAAATATACTACAGTGGTGTCAGAAGTGAAATTGGTGAACAATGGCTACGATTTACGAGCTCACAGTTACGAATCTAAGAAGGCATCTTGAAGACAGAGAATTAGCTTCTACCGGAAAAAAGACTGAGTTAGTCCAACGACTAAAGAAGGCTTTGGAGGAAGAGGGTTTGAATCCGGAAACTTATATATTTGAAGACAAGCATGCTGCTGTCATCTCGTCGATAGCCAAGGTTTCTGGTGACATCGCATCATTAGAGAACAAAGTTTCTTCCGATGTAGCCAGAGTCTCGGATGATGTAGCCAAAGTCTCCTGTGATATAGCATCATTAGAGAACAAAGTTTCTAACGAGATTTGTTCTCTAGAAAGCAAAGTTTCTGCTAACATCTCTAAAGTCACTTCTGAGATGTCTGCCCTCGATGATAGAGTGTCTTCGTTAAAGAACTAAGTTGCTGCCGATATGTTGGCCTTCAAAGAGAAGATAAAAGAGATGGAAAGGAAGATGGAGGAAACAGGGACAGCAGAGAGAGAAAACAATCCAATTATAGCAGAGACAAAAGAAGAGGAGACAAAATGTAAGTTGGAAACACGGCCGAAATTTGAAGGAAGCGGGGGTTATGTTCATGTCAAAGTTTCAACTTTCGACGGAAAATCGTCATGGAACAACTACATGAAACAGTTTGAATCAGCTGCAAGAGCGAATGAATGGTCAGAAAAAGAAAAGGCTGTAAACCTGACTATAGCTCTTCGAGGAGATGGCTTAGATGTGCTCCAGACCATAGCCGTAGAGGAGACGGATGATTTTGAACAACTGAAAAAGAGGTTAAATATGCGATATGGCCACGAACACTTGGAGCATGTATATCAGTCGCAGCTCAAAAATCGAAGACAAAAGAAAGATGAGGCTCTTCAAGAATATGAAGTAGATATTGCCAGATTAGTGCGATATGCTTATCCAACAGCTCCTGAAGACATGATGGAAAAGTTGGCCGTTCAAACGTTTATTGATGGTCTTCGTGATCATGAGATGCAAAGAACACTACGATTAGCTCGTCACAAGACGCTGGTTGATGTTTTATCCGCCGCCCTCGAATACGAGTCAGCTACGCAGGCCTCTGGCGGGTATAGCAAAGTTAGGACTGTAAAAGAGGAAGGAGATGAAGATAAACTTGACCAGCTCGTTAATATGATGAAAAGCATGACATACAAGAAAACGAAGACCATAAGATGCTGGAATTGTGGCGAAATGGGACACGTACGAAGTTCCTGTAAGCATCCTAGGTACGACGCAAATCAAGAAACTCACCATCAGGAAAACTAGAACGGGTCGGCCTTAGGGGGGCAGCTTCGACCCAGAACTTTTCCAAAGACCCTCTCATACTAATAGCTTCTTTGAAATATCGTGAAGATAGTGTATATGTAGATGGAGAAATAAATGGTAAAAAGCATAAGTTGTTGGTGGATACCGGAGCGACCAGAAGCATTATACGCCCGACAGTTATAAACAGCCGAAAGAAACTGTTACCAACGAGATTGCGACTTAGGACCACCACAGGTGAAAATGCCAACATTCATGGAGAAATCCAGGTACATTTAGGAATAGGAGCAGAAAAGTTCGTCCATACTGTTATAGTTGCTGACATCGAAGAGGATGTTATATTAGGAATGGACGTAATGAATACGCATGGATTCCAATTGGATTTTAAGAATAAGGTAATCAAAGTTGGTAACGAGGAGGTATTTCTCCATCCACATGATGACAACACTATGCAAGCAGCCGTTAAAAAAGATACAGTCGTGCCTGCGAGAAGTGAAACGATAATAGTAGCGCGGCTACAGGGAATTGTGGACGAAGGAACACCTGTTATGATGGAGCCTTGGAATCATGACGACGAAGTTGGCCGTGGAATCATAATTGGAAAAGAATTAGTGACTTCGGCTAAAGAAATTCCTGTGAGACTTATTAATGTCAATGACTACATAGTGACCATCAAGAAAGAGACAAAAGTAGGAACCTGTGTACCTGTCACATCCATAATCCGTCAGACGACAACGTCTGATAATTCCAACGATAAATTTGATCAAATGGTTGCGGTTGCTGAACAGTCTCTGAATCAGATTGAGAAAAGGAAATTAAGGGAATTTCTTCGGCAGTATCGTGATATTTTCGTACCGAAAGGAAGAAAGACGGGAAGAACTACCGTTGTTAAGCATAAAATTGATACTGGTAATGCTAAGCCAATTCGTCAAACAGCTCGACGATTACCACAGGCAAAAAGAGAGGAATCTGAAACGATTGTTCAGGAAATGAAGAAAGACGGAGTGATAGAACCTTCTACGAGCCCATGGGTCTCTCCGGTGGTCCTGGTTAAGAAGAAAGACGGAACAACGAGGTTCTGTGTGGATTACCGTTTGCTGAAGAACGTTACCAAGAAAGATAGTTATCCTCTGCCTCGGATCGATGACACATTAGATACATTGGCTGGAAGTAAATTATTTTCTACTTTGGATTTGAAGTCTGGATACTGGCAGGTAGAAATGGACCCCGTAGATAAAGAAAAGACAGCCTTCACCACAGGATCTGCATTATGGCAATTCAACGTCATGCCATTTGGACTTTGTAACGCTCCTGCGACATTTGAGCGGCTTATGGAAAATGTGTTGAGAGGGTTATCTTGGAAAACATGCCTAGTTTATCTAAACGACATAATCGTCTTGGGGGAGACATTTGAAGACCATCTGAAGAACTTAGAAAACGTTTTTAATCGACTTAAAGCTGCCCAATTGATGTTAAACCCCAAGAAGTGTCAGCTATTTCAAAGTAAAGTCAATTATCTGGGTCATATAGTCAGTAAAGAAGGAGTGGCCGTGGATAAGGGAAAAATCGATTCTATTAAGGAATGACCAAAACCAACTGACAAACACCAAGTGAGAAGTTTTCTGGGACTGTGTACTTACTACCGGAGGTTTATTAAGAAGTTTGCAGATATCGCTAAACCATTAACGCGACTTACAGAGGAAGCAAGAGAATACCGCTGGGACGTAGACTGCCAAAATGCCTTTGAGACCTTAAAAAAGCATTTAATCACAGCACCAATTTTAGGGTATCCACTGCCAGAAGGAGAGTTCATCTTAGATACAGATGCAAGTAATGTGGGAATTGGAGGAGTGCTGTCTCAGATTCAAGGAGGACAGGAAAGAGTCCTTGGATATTTTAGTAAAGTTCTCTCAAAACCTGAGCGGAATTATTGCGTCACGAGAAGAGAACTTCTGGCAGTAGTGAAATCAGTAGAGCACTTCTATCAATACCTTTATGGAAGGAAGTTTTTAATCCGAACCGACCATGCCACCCCTAAGTGGTTGATGCAGTTTAAGAATCCAGAGGGTCAGATAGCAAGGTGGATCGAACGACTCCAAGAATATGATTTTAAGATTGAGCACCGGGCCGGAGTTAGCCACCGAAACGCTGATTCTCTTTCCAGAAGGCCATGCCCAGCAGAGTGTTCCCACTGCAACAAAACGGAATCCAAGGAAGCAGCAGTGCTAAGAACGACGGTGATCAACGACGACTGGACGCCTACCAAGATCAGGGAAGAACAAGAGAGAGATCCAGTTATACAGAAAATCCTAAAATGGAAAGAGGAAAACCGTCGACCACCTTGGCAAGAAATATCGAACCTAGGCTCAGTAGTTAAGACGTATTGGGCCCAGTGGGACTCATTTATCATGGAAGATGGCTTGCTCAAACGAGTCCTGGAAAATGATGACGGTTCAGAGAAGAGAAGACAGTTGGTGATTCCAAAGAGCAGAATAGCCGAAGTACTTCGTCAGTTACACGACAGTCCACCAGGAGGGCAGTTTGGTGTGAAGAAGACCCTTCAGTGAATTCGGGAACGGTTTTATTGGATGAACAGTTCCGACGATGTAAAAGGCTGGTGTAAGAAATGTACTATTTGTGCTACAAGTAACGGGCCTTATCGAAAAAGGAGAGCTCCTATGAGACAATATAATGTTGGAAGCCCGTTTGAAAGAATAGCTTTGGACATTGCTGGGCCATTTCCAGAAAGTGATAATGGAGGCAAGTACATGTTGGTAGTAATGGATTACTTCACTAAGTGGGTCGAGATTTACGCACTTCCAGACCAGAAGGCCGCCACCGTTGCAGATAAGTTGATCCAAGAATATATCAGCCGATTTGGAGTGCCTTTGGAGATCCATAGTGACCAAGGCAGGAACTTCGAAAGCGACTTATTCTAAGGAATATGTGATAGACTGGGTATGAAGAAAACAAGAACTACGGCTTATCATCCGCAATCGGATGGTTTTGGTAGAACGAATGAATAGAACAGTTGGCAAGTATTTGACAAAGATGGTGTCCGATCATCAGCGAGACTGGGACCAATATCTTCCGTTCTTCACAATGGCCTAGAGATCTGCTGTTAATGAATCAACAGGCCAGACACCAGCCAGAGTCCTATTCGGACGCGAGATGCGACTACCTTGTGATCTAGAGTTTGGGTGTCGACCTGGAGAAGATGTAGCAGGTGAAGATTATGTGATCGAATTACGAAGAAGAATGGACGAAGTACACGAGTTGGTCCGTTCCCATCTCCAGATCGCTAGTGACCGAATGAAGAAACGGTACGATACGCAAGCCGAAAAGGGTGTTTTAAGAAGAACGACAAAGTCTGACTTTATAACCCCAAAAAGCGAAAAGGTTGTTCTCCCAAATTGCAGCAGTTTTGGGAAGGTCCATACCTCATTATGGAGAAGATCAATGATGTTATTTACCGAATAAGCAAGATTCCGAGAGGAAAGCCGATGATAGTACACCATAACCGGCTGGCGTCTTTCGAGGGTGACCACGACGTAGATGAAGAAGTGGAAGTAAACCAAGTCCAAGATGTGTCTGACCTCCCGTTTGAGGAATTCATGGGTGCCTATGGAGGTACCGGTAAAGCAAGACATGGTGTTACCACTGAAGAAAGGCAGGATCTACTCGCGCTTCCCGATGACTACTCACTGGCCCTTACCATCCCGGCCAGTATCAAAGACGCACCAGGGTTGGTATCCGTCTTTCGAAGGAAGTTTGGTCGAGTTGCAGAACTTCAATGCCAAGTGCCAGCTCCAGGTAAAACCTTGAAACTCCAAGATGCATCACGTTACCTTTTCTACCTGGTAACAAAAGACACTGCCCGTGACCAACCTACCTACCGAGATGTATGGGAAGCCTTACTTCAGTTGAGAGAGCACGTACTAGAGTCCGACGTGCAAAAGTTAGCCATGCCAAAGTTAGACTGCTGCCAATTAGATTGGAGGGTTATTCGAAGTATGGTGGAGGAGATCTTTAGAGACACCGAAGTCCAGGTGTTAGTCTGTAGCAATCCGCATAGTTATTGGCGCGGAGAGAAAACCGTCCCTTGTCATTTTTATACAACTGGAAGTTGTAAAAGAGGGTCCAGTTGCCGATACCAGCATGTCGTTCCAGTTCCAGTCCCGACAAGGTTCCAGGAGGAACCATCTTTTAAGAGGGGGGCAATGTTACGATAACTATTGCGTTTAAAACTATAAATATATTATGACTAATTCTGTTTTTGTTCCAGTCAATTCGAAGTTGTTTACAGAAACCTTTAGACCCCAATTTTATGAGTAATCCACGTCTCGAGGCTTTTCAAACAGTTGAAAAACGAGTCTAGCGCCTTCACCAAAATACGAGATTATTCCGGACTTTCGCCGAACTTTCGAGATGACAACAGTTTATGTATTTAAACGAAACAATTTTATTTGGGAAGTCAGTCATAAGAAGATCGGGAAACGCGATTTAATTGTAACGAAACGAAAATAAATTATTTGTAATATAAATTAGGATTAATAAAGACTTTAATAAATTCGTAATTAGTTATCGTGAGTTTTAATAAATTAGAATAAAGACAAATTAATTAGAACAATATAAATATACTACAGTACACAATATATAAACA
This sequence comes from Diabrotica balteata, assembly GCA_918026665.1. Classification (NCBI taxonomy): domain Eukaryota; kingdom Metazoa; phylum Arthropoda; class Insecta; order Coleoptera; family Chrysomelidae; genus Diabrotica; species Diabrotica balteata. The sequence goes on along the minus strand of OU898282.1, from coordinate 84,895,237 downwards.
AATAATAAATATATTACTTACCTACGAAACTTAATCAATCTTTCTACTGGTTAAAAGTATAGTAATATTTCAAGATAAAAAGCAAATATTCAGAGTTACTATTTTATCAGGGAACTTGTTAGGAGCCGACAAATAAAATACATACATAAAACCATAACAATATATTCAACAACAAAATTATGACGCTGCTGATAGGCCAGTCGTATGTAGTTCTGAGAAGATATAAATATTCTAATGGACATCGAAAAGTTTGGGATATTTTTACGGTATTAAGAATTGAACCTGAAAAACATACAATCCTTTGGATTATGTTATTGTCAAAAGATTACTATAGGTACGTGCCTTCGACGAAAATTACCAATTTATGAAAAAGAACCCGCATACCGAAAAGCATTACTTCCTTTCATACTCGGGATTAAGAAGGAAATGATTAACAACCTTTCATAATTAGGGAAATCCATGAAAGTCTAGTAGGCAGATATTTCGGTAATAATCAATAATATTTTCTAATTGTACACACGATCATCGGCGTATCGCACGGGGGTTAAAGGAATTAAAAATAATTTAATATATTAATAATAAAAAAAAATGTTACAGTTTTTAGTACCGTTTGTGTACTAGTAAGGCTATATCTCCTTTGGCCTTGTTTTTTTGCTACTACACTGTACATTAGTATCTACTTAGCTATTGTTCATTGGAGTTTTCCTTTCTTTTTTGTTTTCAGTAGAGCGCAAATGTCTGTATGTTTTTATTGTAGTATTTGAGTTATCTCTTACTACCTTGACTTGAGTCTGAGTTTTGGATATTTTTCGCTTGTGATTATTTCTTGACGTGGTCATCTTTATTGTATTAATCCTATTCTGAGACTGTACATTGTTTCTTTGATCGATATTCGTTTTTACAATTGTTAGGTTGCTAACCTTGCCAATCACACTCCACATTTTGTCCGGGCTTGGAACCGGCTATGGTAACCACAAAGCTACTCAATACACCTCTTAACACGTCGCATGCTTAAAGCCTAATGATATGCTACTGCTAGGTGCTGAGAGTATTTTTTTGTAAATCGTTATAACTGCAATTGGTTTCTTGTTGGCAGAATACATTTATAAAGTTTTTGCTAATTTTTGTCTTTTTTAACGCGTGACGCTCATAGGCGTCGCCAGCAATAGATCATTAATGTTTCATCCATATGCTAAGTGACTCACATGTGCGTCTTTGATTTTTAAATTGCAGAAAGTCATTATTGTCAAAAGATACATTTACTGGAAATTTTAATAGAAAACATATTACAATAATAATATTAATAATTACAAAATATTATCTTTATGATACTGTACAAAACAATTTCCAACACAAAGGCCAGGTTTTTCAGGACAGAAGCTGCACTCAAATGATCGTGTCTTTTCTTAAATTATTCTTTGAACATACCTTACATCTTTTTCTCTTTATCTGACCTTTAGTATCAACATTTAAAATTTTTGAAATGTTGTGCTTGTCTGTTGTTTGTTGTTGTTTGTACATTGGAGTAACCAATACTGTTTCAGAATTTTTTAAAAGATGTCTGATAATTTTTAAACGATATTCATATAAATTCGTTTTTCTACCAGTGTACGGAGTAAAACTTCTGTACAAATAATAGGAATTTAACAACAAAACTTGAAATATGAGAATACCTATTTTTTTATACCATCTGAGCGTCTTTCGCTCACATGGATAGTAAGCGAGCATTTGATCTTTGCGATCAGCACCACTCATAAACTCATTATATTTGGATATAGGTAGGGGTTTTATTTTTATTAGGTTTCTTTTGTTTTCAGTTTCGATAAGATCATTTTTAAATTCCCTTGATATATACATAACTTCTCTTTTATCTCTCCACTTTCCTACTAAAATGCCATCTTTGTATTGCCCTACTGTCTGTCCTTGTGCTAGTTTAGCTTCTAAAACTTGTTTAGAGTTACCTTTTCTCTTGGAAATTAAAGTTCCCATGCAGAAAGTATTGTTTTGTAAAAGCGTTTTTGCTAAATCAACACTTCCATAAAAATTATCTATAAAAAGAGAATGCCCAACGTTAAGTTTATCTCGCATTAGTTCTAAAACTACTTTTTCAGAGTGGCCTTTTCCACCTGCAGAGTCATAACGTCCTGTATATAATTTCATACGAAGCGCTAAGCCGTTGGGTTCTGCCAACACATACAATTTAAGTCCGTATTTGTGACGTTTGCTTTTCATATATATTCGAAAAGATAATCTACCACGCCACAACACCATACTTTTCATCAAGGGATAGATTTTTTCCTGGTTGATATATTTCAGCCATTATACTATTGAAGTAATTTAAAAGTGGTTTAATTTTATAGATTTTATCTTCTATTCTACCCTCTTCTGGATTTCGGGCAAAATGTAGACATCTCAAAATAAGCAAGTAACGATCTCGGCTCATATTATTATGGAAACATTTCAATTGAAAAAGAGGATCGGTATTCTAGTAGCCCTGGAATCTATTGGTTTTCCATGTTCCCATATGCAATGTAAGTTCAAAAAATGTTTTAAGTTCGTTTACAGACACAGGCTTCCATTGAGTTATACGTGAATGTTCTGCAACACCGGATAAAAATAACGATTCGGCATAAACATTTGTTTCCTGCACTATCATCACAAAAAAAATATCTTCTACAAGAAGGCAAAAAAAATCATATGGAAGACCAGTCACTGGAATATCTACTAATAACCCAGAAGATTTGGTAAAATTAAAATTTTGCATTCCAATAGGATCGTCTTTCCACGCAATCCTCACTTAAATTTGGCTCCTCCTGTATATTTTCATTCCTATCTGCATTTCCATGTAACCCTTCAACCAATCCAGAATAATCATTTTCTTCTTCAAAATCTAAAAAACGAAAAAGCAATTGTACAAGAAAATATAATGCTGCAAAATAATTCTGTTGATAATATTCTAAAAGGTTGAAATTAGAAATAAACATTTCAAAACATGTATACAAATGAAGTTATGATATAATTTTGAATTCTTTTCTCAAATCTCGTATTGGAATCATATCTGTACTTTATAGTAAACATACCTGTATCTTCATCTGACAGAACTACACTATTATTGGATTCACTGAATTCATCTCTTTGTTTTTTATTTTTATAGTGTCGGTGCAAAACAGAATTATTGTGAGTCGTCGGTGCAAAACAGAATTATTGTGAGTCCATCTTTGGAAGCCTAACTTGCAGTGCTCATTTCTTCTCTTAGGGCATAAGTTATGCTAGGTAATGCTTTCGTCGAAATAAAAATAATCCCGACTCATCTGCGTTAAAATATCTAGCCGTGAGTATCGCTTCAATAAATTGAGCAGTTTTTCCTTTCAATCAGAAACCACTAAGTAATGTTCAGCAGCTGTTTTGTCATATACAAATTTGAAGCAACTATTTTGTCGCTTTCAAAATTTCTCAAGCCTAGAAGAACTAGAAGCCTTCATATCAATGCTTAGTTCACTTGAAATTTCTACTGCTTTTTTTTTAATAATTTTACCAGAAACAATATTATTTTTTAACCCCAATTTACGAAGCAAATCGAAAATAATTTGATTCAATACGGCACCCGAGAAGAAATTACCGAAACACAAGTGAAATTGAAGAAGGTAATGAAAACATTCAAAAATGAGAAAAAGAAAAATATAAGTAAAATTGAAGAAGGTAATGGAAACATTCTAAAAGGAGAAAAAGAAATAATAAAGGACATAGACAGAGTATTGGTCATTATGTATATTAAAATGCCGTGGCCGGTCTGCGCTTTTGTGGAGGAAGTATTCTGGACAAAACACAGGACCAACCTGTCACTTCTGGAACCGCTTCATATAAACGACAGGCCAATAAAAAAAGTAAACCGAAAATACCTAAATTACTTCAGCCATAAGAACGGGAACTATGGAACTATTGGTAGTGGAAGGAAAGATAGAAAATGTTTTTGAGAACTGCTTGATAAATAGGTTAACAGATAGTTTTCTCTACAAACTTTTCCAAAAAGTAAACTTTTATACACAAGGGTATTTATGCTAGACAATACAAAACATAGGTATCTTGAAAACTCACATGTGCGTCATCAGCATGACTGAAGCGATATCTTGACGCTCATAGGCGTGATTAGCATGCAACGTGTTAATTACCCCATGCAGTGTTATGTCTTAATTTCTAAATAATAAAATTAAAATTACTTTTTTTTGAGTAGATTCTAAAAATAGGTATTTCAATTATAAACAATTACCGTGTATTGGTTTCTAAACAATGAAACTAAAAATACTATCTTTTTATGACTTGTTGAACTAAAGTACTTCTACTAAAATTATTTTTTTACAATTTTGCAACTTTAGAGACACTCATTACATGTTTACTACTAATAAAGTGTATTATTTTATTATCTTGTTTAGAAGGTTATAAGGAAGTAAAATGATTATACTTAATAAGAGTTATATTGCTATAAAAAATTAACTCAACTGTTGTATATCAAACGACAAAGTACATAAAAATTAACGGCTAAGTATAATTTTCGAAATTAATCTTGATTATGTAATTAAATGAAAAGTTTTATGAGACATTAACGTTAAAGTACTCTCATTATGTTGTTTCAATGAGGTTATCAAACTCATTTTATATCAAATTAATTGAGTTTTCAAACTTGAGAGTATTACATTTTAGAACAAAATTTACGCCAAAATGATGGTCCTACCAATTTAAACTTGGTACATAAAGGGCGACAAGTGTCCACGTAATGACACTTTAAATTAAAATAAATTTGAAAAAGGTAAGTTATGGACAAGTGAGAAAATTTTAATTTATATGAATAAATAATCAAATTATTAAAAGCTTATACACAAATAAATTTTTGCTCGATATCTACTGCATATAATATACTGATTTATAATAATAAACAGGAAATATAACTGTTAAAGTTTCAATAAAGAATTATTTGACCCATTTGGATACATAAGTATATAGAAAGTTTCACAAAGGAGGCTACTTAAATCCGAAGTAAATATAGCCCAGTCTGGTTAAAAAAAGGTCGAAATTTTTTTCACAGATATCTCAAGCTTCTAAGATATAGGTGAGGGTTACGAGATGAAAAATTATTCGTATTTTTCACCGGCGTTTTTTTTTAAACAATAATTTATAGTACCTAAAAATTTGATTTTTTGTCTATAAGTTTTTTCCCTTATATTTTACATAAACAATATTTATATGATTTTTTTTATATATACCTGAAATTTAATTTATAAAATATATAAGTATTAATTATTACATCATTGATATAAAATGAAAAAAAATATATATGTTAATTTTTCGGGATTTTCCGAAATTTTCGGGAGGGTGAAAATTATGTCATGATTAATAATACTGCGACAGACTATTCCAGCCAAATTAAAAAAAATAAGTTTTTACAGTGAATTTCAAATAGACTCAATTTTTTTGAAGTTTCTCATATTTTTCGGCCAGTGAAAACTATTTAGTTATTCATATTTCAACGAGCTACCCCAGATTAAAAAAAACTTCTAGCTGCAATGGAAGCCGAGATACTGTAAAGTTTTCCTACATGTTCCAATTTATGTTATCCCCTCCAGTTTTCTATATCGATCTTTCGAAAGTACCTTAGTTTCGAAGGGCTGTGTAAGTTTCGAAAAATTAGGTAAATTTTATAGTTATGTTTTCATATAAACTTTAGATTTTTATTCAAAATTTGGGCAAATTTGACTTCATAATGTTTATAAACAATGGAGAATACGTGTTTTTATTTAAAAAAATTAAAAATTTATTCGCGATTAACTAAGTCAGTTTATCCGATTCTAGACTTATTTTAAACGTATGTTTTTCAACTCCGCGAACGAGTGGATGTCACTCACCAAGAAATAGCAACACTGGGCTTGAGTTCAAAAATGAAGCAGAAGGTAAGAGGAACCTTAATCCAAATTTTCAAGCATTTGTCCTGGCGAGGAAAGTTACACTCCAAAAGGGTCAGTTACTGATTACTTATACAGTTACTCCATATTGTTTGCATCTTATTAATATTATGTGACTTAAATATATCAAAGTAAACGCTAAATGTTAAGATTATAATAAGAAACTATATAAAAATATTTTTAAAAATCGAACGTAAAATAAATTGACAGAATTCCCTATTTAAGAATATATAATATACAATAAAACAAAAAAATTAATTGAATTTTCTTAAATGATAAAGTCTATAAAGTCCATAATATTTCTTCACATTTTATCAGGCGTTAACAGATTAAATCAACTTCTTCAAGTAATCTCATTAACAATTTAAGTGACCAAAAGTTAAATTAATCCCCGTTCAAAAGAAAAATTCCTCCAAACGCTAATTTAGTTTCAGCGCATCAGTCAAGCTTTTTTATGTCTTTTCCTTTGTTTTTATTCGAATTTTTGAGCTCCCTTAAATTAATATTATGACAAAGAATGTAATTGAGAATTTTGTTAGTGAGGATGGCTTACATTTTTTAACAGAGATTGATAAAGGGCGTGCATAAGACTTTGAAGATATTAAATATTTTGAATGGGGAAATTAAATAAAAAAGCTCGGATGCAATAAAATTATAGGAGCTATGATGTAGTAAATCTATCAATAAAATGTTTACAAAAAAGAGATATCAAAAAAAGTAAAATACGCACACGCCATTATAAAACAAACAAATTACTTAAACTACGCAAAGCTAGAAAACTCACTCCTCTCTATCTTTCTCTCTCTCTATTTCTATATATATATATATATATATATATATATATATATATATATATATATATATATATATATATATATATGTATATATATATATATATATATATATATATATATATATATATATATATATATATAAATATAAGACGACCACCAATAGTCAGAATTACCTATATTCGGTTGCCTTCCATTGATATACCTTTTTTGGTTTTCTGTTTTGCGAAAAAAAAATATATTGTTTTTCATATACGTAAATTTTGATTTTCAGAAAATTAAATACCTAATCTGGAAACGTCATAGGCAGTGAAAGCGCTTCAGAATAAAACATTAGGGTGTTAAATGCCAAGAACTTTAACTTAATTACCTAGTTTACGGTAGAAATTATAAACAACAGACAATGTTTAATAATTATAATTTATTCTTTTACACTGTGCTCGGGATATCAGTAATTTGTTTGTTTGTGAACTAAAATTAAATTACATACATTGTACTTACGTGAGAATATTTATGAAAGTAAATGTTTAAAGTGACCTTCGTCTAGCATTGATACGACCAATCCAATTGTTAGTAATGCCATAGGTAATAAATCATGTCGGATAGTTTCTGCAACATCAAAAATTCGTTCCCGTAATTTAACTTGTTTGTAGATTTCATCTCGGTTATCATAAACAATCGATTTCAGATGTCCTCAAAAAAAAAATCCAGTACATTGCGTTCGAGACTTCGCACTCGACAAAGAATTGGCCCATTCCTACCAATCTAACGACGAGGATAAGTGGAATCAAGAAGATTTTTAACAGCTTAAGTAAAATGTGCTATTCTTCTTCTTAACATGCCATACACCAAAGTGCGTAGGCGACTATCTCATTACTAGAATTCTGTTCTTGGCGGCGAGACACAGCTCACCTGTATTGTGTATTCCTGTCCATTCTTTAATATTCCTTAACCAGGATAATTGTTTGCGGCCGGCTCCTCTCCTACCTTCGATCTTCCCTTGTAGGATTAACTGTGGTATTTCATATTTTGCTCCTCTCAATATGTGCCCAAGGTAACCAATCTTGCGTTTTTTAATTAATTCAAAGAGTTCTCTTTCCACGCCGGCTCTATTAAGGACGTCATCGTTTCGAACTCTATCCACCCAAGGTATGCGCATCCTTCTTCTCAATGACCACATTTCAAATGCTTCAAGTTTGTTGATAGATGTTTTTTTCAAAGTCCACGTTTCCATGCCATAAAGCAAGATGGACCATGTGTAGCACTTGACCATTCTGTAGCGTATTTCGAAGTTTAGGTTTTGATTACATAGGAGCGGTCTAAATTTCACACAAGCTTGTCTTACCATTTGTATTCGGGTTTTTATCCCGTGTTGTGGATCCGATTGGTCATTGATTGTGGTGCCAAGGTATTTAAAAGTTTTCACGCGATTTATAAGATTGTCACCTATGCATATTATCGGGTTTTCTGGAAAGTTTCTGCTAATGACCATATATTTCGTTTTTAAAATGTTGATTTTGAGGCCATATTTTTTACCTATGCTATTTTTAACCTATCAAGTAATAACTGCTAATCTTCCAAATTATCAGTTATAATCATTGTGTCGTCCGCATAGCGTAGGTTGATAATTGGTATGTCGTTTACCTTAATGCCTAATTCTGTATCTTCTAATGCTTCCGCAAATATATTTTCAACATATAAATTAAAAACCATTATAGAGAGTATGCAGCCTTGGCAGACACCTTTCCGGATTTCAAATTCATCCATATATTGGTCTTGATCAATCCTCACCTTTGCCATTTGGTTCCAGTATAGATTCTGAATAATTCTGATCTTCTTCTGGTCAATGTTGGCCCTATGTAGTAGTTCCATCATGATATCATGTTTAACATTGTCAAATGCCTTCTAAATGAATTGTGTTGACCCGCTAAGTTCTTCTAGTATCTTCTACATTTTTGAGTGTAATATCGTAAGGAAGAGTTTCAACAAGTGACTCATTAAACTGATTAAGCGGTGTTCATTGCATTTTGTGGCATTAGCTGTTGTTGGGATCATCACTAAGGATGACTGCAGCCATTCTCGCGGAATGTAACCAGTATCATAGATTCTATTGAACAGCCTTACCAAGATTTCGATATTCTTCTCGTCTAGTAGTTTTATTGCTTCTATATTAATTTCATCTGGACCTGTTGCTTTATGCATCTTTGTGGTTCTAACTGCATATTCTATTTCACTTCGCATTATTGATGGCCCTGATAAGTTTTCGGAAGGAAGTTTGCGCGTTGGTTGTGTTGGTCTTTCGTCATTAAAAAGGCTTTCTGCGTATTCTTTCCACGCCATTGCTATCTCCTCTTCTGACTCTATGTATTCGTTTCTATCGTTGCGTATTCTTGTTCTGTGGTGGCTTTTGTGTATATTCGATATTTCTTTGATCTTCTTATGTAGTCCAAAACTATCTCCTTTTTCCTGCAATTGTTCTATTTCGTTGCACCTTTCCACCATCTGACGTTCTTTTGCTTTATTAATTTTCTGACGGATTTCTTTGTGTATCTGTTTGTATTTGTCTTGATTACGTTGTTGTTTATGTTGCCTTCGCTTTTCCATTAGATCCATAATTTCGTCCGTCATCCATTCGTTATGCTTTCTCTTTCTGATGTGTGTTTTAACTTCCCTGTTTACTGCCAGAATCGTTCCTTTAATATCATTGACCATCTCTTCGATATCATCATTTTGTTCTATTACTCGCATTCTTTGATTAATTTGATTCGCATAACTCTTCTTCAGATTTTCGTCTCTCATCAGTTCTCTTGTATTTATAGGTATGCTGGGATTTGTATTTGTTCTCCTAATTTTTGCGAGTTTTAACCTCACATCTGCTATTAGCAGATTATGATCGGATGCAATATCAGCACCTGGATATGCTGCGATTCTTTTGATAGTGTTACGAAATCTTCTGTTTATTAAAACGTAGTCAATTTGGTTTCTAATTATTCGATTTGGACGGTCTCTTGGTGATCTCTAAGTATATAACTTACGAGGTGGGAGCTGAAACCATGTGTTCATGACGACAAAACCGTTCTCCTGACAGAATTCACACAGCAGGTCGCCTCTTTCATTTCTAGCTCCAAGGCCGTACTCTCCAATTATGTCTTCATATCTTCCTTTACCCACTTTGGCGTTAAAGTCGCCCAATATTATGTTTATGTCCTCTTTCTTTGTTAGTCTTATTGCTTTTTCCAGATCTTTATAGAACTTAGTTATTTCTTCTTCTGACTTATCTGCTGTTGGTGCATATGCTTGTGTCACATTTATGTTTACTGGTTTGCCTGTCACTTTGATCAACATGACTCGTTCGGAAATTGGAGCAAAATCTGTCACCGATTTACTGGTCTTCCTGTCAAGAGCAATAGCCACTCCATGTCGGTGATGTCTATCTGTTGGGTCACTACACGAGTAGTACATAGTAATCTTATCTTTCGTAAACTGTCCAGATCCAGACCATAGGACTTCACTGACTCCCATTATATTTATTTTCAGCCGATTTATTTCCTTTATAAGGTTGTGTAGTTTTCCTGGTTCATAAATACTATTAACATTCCATGTTGAAATTCGTTGGATATCATGTATTTGGCACCTGGAGATTATTCGCACCCTCTGACCATCTAAGGCCTGCCCGGGACTGAGGGCCATCTGAGTTTTGTTTTGTTCTGCCATAATGAGATAAGGGGTATCCACATCCATGCCCAGATATCCTGGGGAAAATGAAGTGTTGTAGTATCCCGTTACTTTCAATACCGCAGTACCACAGCCATTCAAACTGTCCTAGTCATGCCTGTGGAATTCCAATAACAAGCCGGTCCAAGATAATTTCTTTTGCACCTTGTGTTGGTACGAGTGATCGCCGCTGCCCTTCACCACGGTTGAGGACTAGGAGGGATAAATATGGAGGGTGTAGGATAAAGGCTCTGGGACATGAGATTCCACGGTGTCAGATGGTGGAATATCATGAGCTAGCGTGGGCAGGGTCGCTAATCCCTGAAGTAGGTCTGTTTCCACCGGGATTGTGAAAAGTACCTACCCGTTACCCAAAAATGTGCTATGGCTCTGCCGAAAAGAAACCACATTTCAGGTCTTCAAAACATAACGGCAAAACATTTTGTAAGAAATTTTAGTAGTCTCTCCATTTAGTGTTATGTATAATTCATATGGTTTTATTAAACGATTTTTAATTATTTCAGCCCTTAAATTTATGCTAAATTTTTGTTAAAAATTTGTCTTACCTATTAAGGAATGGTTCTTGTTACCCTATATGTGACAATTATGAAAATTATACACACCATTTTTCGTGAAACAAAATGTTAATTTTAGAGGAAGATAACTTTGTTGTAAACTTGTACTCTTTGATAATAGTATAGATGTAGAAGTTGTTCCATAAACGTTGTATAAACAACGTGTTTCTCACATTCCAATATACATAAATTCCCGACATAAATTTGGACAGCGAAATTACTGTTACAGTGCGCTTCTCCATAAATAATCAACATACCATCATGGTACCCACGAATAACACTAAACACGAAGTTCTGCTTATTCTTTGTGTCACAAACCGTACTTTTTAGAACATCGAGCTCAATTATGTTATGCGTGCCAGAACCAATTTTGTTTAATTTTTTTGATCTTCATACTTTTTAAAAAAGTGTGATAAAAGCACTAGTTTATGTTTTTTCACGTTTATCATATCTAATGAGAAAAATGTTGTTGTTTTAAATAAACATTTTTGAAAATAAGATATTAATACATAACATTTATTACAAACAAAAAAAACAATTAGGGTGTTCAAAACCCCACTGTGCATTCTACGTTAGATGAACGAACTGTGCCGTTCTAGGGTTATCTATAACTGGTGAAAAAGGTTATGAAATCATAGATAACTTAAATATTTATGTATTATATTTATAAATAATATCTTTTAAAAACAAAGTTTAGAAAAAAAAATTTTATTGGACAATGAAATCTAAAAGTGGTATTTTTTCGTAAATTATTCTTATATTTCGTATTCTTAATATTTTTACAATTACTTCTCTTAAATTAAAAAACATTACAAATGTTTTTTAAACAAATTAATTGTTATAAACTATGTATAATTACAAATAAAAATAGTAAAATTAAGTATGAAAAATATAGAGCTTAATTTCATCATTTTTTTATAATTACACAAAGTTTATAACAATTATTAATTTGTGTAAAATATATTTGAAATATTTTAAAAATTAATTGTAAAAATAAGATGCATCATTTAAGAAGAAAATAGTCCGGCCCCGATATCTAACAGATCATACAGCTTAATACCGGTTCTGACAAATTTGTTAATTACTAGTAGTTAAAATTAAAATATAATTTAATTTTGATAAAGGTTGCAACTTAAAGTTAAATGTGCCAGTGCACTGAAAATTGTAGAATTCTGTGAGTACAAAACTGCATTATTAATAACCTTAAAATCAGAAGTTTAAAAGGCAAAATATTTTATCGATTTTATTTCAACTTATCGATCTAAAATTGACATAAAAATTATGGGTATAAAATCCGCCTCCAACATGACGTTTCTGCGAGTAGGCATGCAAGACCCAGAATACAGCCACTTGCTCAGCTTTAGGAGGAAAATGTTCATAAGTCCTTTAGAAAATGCATCAATTCCTGACTCATTTCTAATCTCATTCAACAATTCATTATATCAACTATACATTTCCATAGATGGTTTAAACTGCTCCAGATGCAAGATTGTCGGACATCACGATTCTGACTGTCCTTCTTTATCAAGCAAATGGAAACTGACCACTACCTATAAAGAACATATATACATACCTCTACCAATAAAGAACATAATCAGCTATAAGATCAACTACGAAATCAATACCAAGAAGATACCGAAACATTAATGGAACCAGAACCCAATACCATACAAAATCACGCATCGACTACAAAGGACCAAACCACGTCCTCAGAAACAAACAATGAATTCCTAATTTTAAATCAACCATAAATATTTCAAAATAGTTCCTTAGTAATTAAAAGCGATAAAAAAACCACTGAAATTACTACTACTACTAAAAAACAAATCTATTCTCCTGAAATCCTTGAAAATGACGTACCTCCTCCCGATAGTCAAAAACCTAAGAAAAAACCTAAAACTCAAGAAGACATTCCAATTATTCTAAATCACATCCCTTCGTTTACACTTACTTTTCATGAAATATATGATTTTCTGGCTAATTCCTTTCACTCAAAAAATCCTGAAGAATGTATTGTTTTAAAAGTTTTTAACTTTATATATTCTTAAATACAAAATAAAACTTTAAAAAACAATATCACCAGATTGAAGACGAAGCTGCTTCGAATCAAGATCTCAACAATAAATAATTAACTCATAAAGAGTTAATGACCAGCACATTAATATTACAGTAGAACACTAACGGTTATTTTACACATATAGAACTGATTAAGCTTCTTATATACGAATATCTTCCTTTAGTCATATGCCTAGAAGAGACCTATTTAAAGCACCAAAATGTGACATTTTGGTGCTTTTGTTTGTGACAAACAGCAATTTTCGTAAGGGATGACATAGAGTCAACTGAAATACAACTGCAAACAAATCTCGAAATAGTTGCAGTGTCAGTCACCCACAAAACTAAAATCAATATTTGCAATGTATACTTACCTTATCCTACTGATTTAGACACAACTAAACTTAGCAGGGTTTTAAACCAAATTCCACACCCAAAAATAATATTAGGCGATGTTAACTGTCACAACAGTACTTGGGGAAATAACAAAACCGACAAATGTGGCAATCTCTTAAATAATCTCATTGATAATTTACATTGAGGTTTACTAATTCAGTTTTAGTAAAACTTAGTTTTACTAAACAGATATCGTAAAACACATTAAGATAGGACGTCTGAGATGGGTAGGCCATGTAATGCGGATGGAGCAAACCGACCCAGTTAGAAAAACGCTCCTTAATAGACCTATTGGTCAAAGAAAAAGAGGAAGACCCAGAACAAGATTCCTAGATAACATAGACCAAGATATGAGAAATATGGAAATACGTGCTTGGCGGAGGAAGGCGATGGATAGGGACGACTGGAAGAGAATTCTTGGGGAGGCTAGGACCCACACAGGGTTGTAAAGACAAAATGATGATGATGATTTACTAAACACTGGCAAATCTACTAGGTTTACTTTATACAATGGTACATTTTCTTCCATTGATCTCTGAATATTGGGATATTTATATGATAGTGATCATTTTCCTATCACGATAACCATAAACACTAATGATAAATCAACGTTTCAAATTCACCAGACATGGAAAATAAAGTCAGCTGACTGGAATTTATATCGACCACTGATAAAAGAACAAACAAACAAACTTAAATTAACCAATAATGCAAACCAAAATCTTGAAACATTTAATGACATTATTATTTCTGCAGCAACAATCGCAGTGGGAAAACCAAAATTGAGTCAAAAGCAGACAGCTCCTTGGTGGAATAACAAAATTCCACTCACTTGGTCTAAACACGCTTTTAACGTTTACAAGAAACATAGAACTATCGAAAACCTTTTAGGGCTTAAAAATCTCAGAGCTCAAAGCAGACAATGAATTAAAAAAGCAAAACGAGAGAGTTGGAAAAAGTACGTTTCTTCAATAAATCCCTAAACTCCCGTAGGCAACATAGGAAACAAAGTCCGCAAAATAAAAGGGACAAAATACCTTTGAGGTATCGATACTCTATCATACAATAATCAAACACATTCAAACAAGGAAGATATTCCAGAAATACTAGCAGATGTATACGAACTTAATTCTGGAGATTCTAATTAGAGCATGTCTCTTCTAGAGCACAAAAAAACTAACGGAGTCTTTAAATATACAACTCACAGAGAGCGACAATCCAATAAACAAAGCAGTAAGTCTTCAAGAATTAGAATTTTGTTTAAGTGGTAAAAATTCGAGTCCAGGACCTGATGATATCCACCATCTTTTCTTACAAAATCTTCCTCTGAATGCAAAGCTAATATTGGTTGATATTATAACTATAATTCCAATTCTTAAATATAATTAACCAAAAGACGATCCAAATTCCTATCGTCCAGTATCACTTACGTGTTGTACCTGCAAGTTATTAGAAAAAATCCTTAATTATCGTCTTAAATGGTACCTCGAAAACAATAACCTAATAAGTATCAGACAAAGTGGATTTCGTATGGGTAGATCCACAACAGACAATCTAATAACACTTGAATCAAGCATAAATGAATCCTTTCTGCACAACCAAAAACTTATTGCTGTATTTTTTGACATAAGAAAAACGACACAACATGGAGACATTTTATACTAAAAACACTTCAAGAATGGGATGTTTAAGGGCACGTGTTTTCCTTTATTAAAAATTTTCTAGAAACACGAACTTTTCGAGTTAGAACCAATGGATTTACATCTTCCAGACGAGTACTTCAAAACAGCACTCCACAAGGATCTACTCTAAGTCATACTTTTTTTCTAGTTACTTTATTTACTTAGTCATTTATCTAAGAACCAACAATGTAACTTTGGGAACACATATACTGCAAACTACCTTACACGCAATTGAAAGCTGGTCGCAAAAGACGGGTTTTATATTCTCTAGTAAAAAGTCACGATAGTTAGTTTTTAGCAAAAAAAAATTATCTTAATATTCAATTTAATCTAAATAAAATTGTCCCGAAACAAGCAGAAGAAACAAATTTTTAGGACTTTCATTTGAACGTAACTTAAACTGGGAAACCTACATCACCAATCTGCAACGTTCTTGCCAATCCAGAATTAATCTACAAAAAATGCTGTCAAATACCTCTTGGAGGGCAGATACAACAACCTTACTTACTTTATATAGATCAGTAGTACGAAGTAAACTAGACTACTGCTGTTTATGCTACGATACTGCTAATAAAAGATCTTTAAAAAAACTTTACTACGTTCAAAATATGTGCTTGAGTTTAGTTTTAGGTGCCACAAGAACTAGTCCAGTAAGTAGTTTACAAGCTCTGGCTAATAAGCTGCCCTTAAGCCAACAAAGGCAACTCCTATCACTAAATTACGTTGCCAGAATTTCAGCAAACAACAGCAACGTAACCTACTCAACAATAGTTTGCAGAACAAATATATCGTCCGATCTTTACAGAAACATTGCAATAAAAAAAACTACCATTTTCTAAGCGAATAAAACGTATTGGTCTTAAATTAGAACAGTTCAGTCTTACTATGCCTATTCATATAAATGTTCCTCCTTGGATATTCAAACCACCAAAAACAGACACGTCTCTAAAAGAACTCTCGAAACATTCCACACATCCTCTCCTGATACCGCAAGCTTATAAAAATTTAATATCCAAATACCCAACAACCCATCAAATATTCATTGATGCTTTCAAGATCAAAGAAGAGTTATCTTCTCAACAAAAAGATATTTACTTCATCTGGGTACCTTACCATATTGGAATAAGTGGTAATGAGGAAGTGGATTCTCTGGCAATGAAACCACCGACCAAAGTATTGCTACCATAAATCAAATGCCTTGGACTAATCACAAAGTAAATATCAAAGCCCACATGTACAGAGCGTGGCAAACTACTTGGGATCACACTGCTAACAAACTCAAAGCATGTCTAAGTTAAGTAGAAACCAAACTCATCTTACCAAATAATAGAAAAGACCAAGCCATCATCAACCGACTCCGAATAGGACATACTTTCCTTACCCATAAGCATATCTTCAACCAGGAAACTGCTTCGATGTGTACCAAGTGCAGCACTCAGTTGTTAGTGAAACATATAATTGTTGAGTGTGCAGTGTACCAGAAGGAAAGAACCGCGCGTGCGCTTATTGACAATATAAAAAGTGTACTCACTTCAAATTTATAGTCTTTATTAAGTTATCTTAAAATGACTAAATTGTATACCAGATTGAAAAAAATGTTTTTTTATGTAACAATATGTATCTAATTGTTTGTGTATGTCCCCTTGCTAATAACGATTAGTGGTTGATGCGGGTATATTTGTTTAAATAAAAAAAAATTAAGAAAAATGAACACTTATATATTATGTTAAACTAACATTTAAGTTGCTTATTATTTCATAACCTTTTCTACTAATAATATTACAAGATAAAATAAAATGTTTTAAAATAAATATTTATTTTTAATTGTTTTAACAAATTGTTTTATTATATAAAAAATTTACAAATTAACTAAATGTATTTTTATGATCTATTACACGATGTACCCCAAATTAAAAATAAAACATGAATTTTCATTGACTATAACGGGATATATTGCGACTTTTAAAAAATTGAATTAATGAATTCAGTTTTTAAAACAATAAGATCGCTTCGCTTTAAAACCTGTAATCGTTGATGTATCATAAATGACTCATTTCTAAAAAATAACTTTTATTTTTTTTTGTCTAAACTTGAACTCCTAATCTTTAAAATCCTTCTTTTTAAATTTTTAATTGTTAATAAACAAAGCCAATGCGGGCTCTGTTAAAAAAGAGCTAACTCCGGATTTACGGAACGTAGGACATTTTAATTTATAAGCTTAAGTAATTTTAATTTATAAACTTAAAATCCCAGTACTTTTGCAAGCATATTTTGCTATAAACTTTTTATTCGTTTAATGATTTAATTTGATAAAAAAGCTTGTTTTTTTTAATTAGTGCTTTCAGAATTCATGTAGACTGTAACACTGTATGTTAGGTTAGTGTAAGAATTTTATAGTAGTTTTTACTCTTTAAATCTAATAACTTGTCAAAATCGATTAAGTAGTGCGTATGATTATTCGATATGGGTGCCGGACTTATCTCTAAGAAATACAGAACTTTTAAGGTAATTGGATAACAACACCGCCAAGATAGATTGAATGTAAACAATTTTTGTTTCTTGACACCAACTTCGGCTCCTATAAGTTTTATCATTCTTTTTTATCGAGTGAGTTTTTCGTTTATTGAGCAGTGTTAATATGTATTAAGTGGATTTAGTAGTTACTGTTATGGAGCCCAAGAATTCTGAATTTTTTTTAAGAAGTAGGTTGGTTGATTGCGTCTACGTTTTTAGCACATAGAAATCGTTTATTTCCTTTATTTTTGCGCCATTTCTCGCATTTTATTTTTTTCTTAGTTTAATTTATTTGGTGTTATATGTATTTAAAGCTATAATAAATATATTTCGTAGCAAGCATCTTTTAAACATTTAGAGAACGAATAACTAACTATAAAGAAAGATTACATATAGTTGACATTCTAGATAAATTGGTCTGGTCTATAAATATTACACACAATAATTCGTTATGCGTAAACTAATTACCATTTTACAAAAAATGCATTTTGTTCTATAACATTCATTATGTAGCTTGCTTCTGACATTTTGTTTCAACTTGGAACAAAGTCGCTAATTGCCTGAGCGCGTATTTTCTCCATCTTTCTTTTGCCATATTTATTGTAATATACTTGCCTCGCTTGTCCCAGTTTTCTAAACGATTTCAATTCTTATGCGGTTTGTAGCTGCAGGCTTGGAATTATTCACTAATTAAACTGATGGGAATGACTGCTGCACTGTGATATGCAAGGTCTTACACAGGGGTCGAAATAATAATTTTATGTAATCAAATAAAAATAACGAAAACTTCCTGATACACGATATACGCAAAGTTAGATAACTTAAAACAAATCAAAGCAAATATCATAATGTGAAATAGAAATTTAAGGTCGGGGATATACGGCAAACGATATTAGCACCTACAGTTCCCATATGTACATTACCTTCCATGTTAGATGAGGGACTCAATACAAGGTTTTGCAAAGATTTTAAAATATGACTAATTAATTTAATTTATTCTTGATAAATAATGCAGACAAATTGAAAAAAAAAATGTAAAAATGCTAAACATATAAGTCTAAACAAGTAAAAGGCTCACGATATAATTAACATGACAACTAAAGCAACAAAAAGATATTCATAAATACAATTAGGAACGACCTCCACTTCAACAAAAGTCGATCATAGACTATAATATAATAATGAGACAGAAATCAAAACTTAAGTGCAAAGACTGCAGAGTAAAAACAGGAACTAACTGTGGGATAGATCACTAGGTTCTTTTAGATAATCTTTTGTACCCATTCAATTAATACTACAAAATGAACACCGAAAGTGAGAGAAATAATATGTGCCGTACAAAACCGAATCTATAACAAAAGTTACAAAATGTATCAAATATAAATCAAACGTACACCCGGAAAGAAAAGTACTATATGGTGACAGTCTGGGAATGGCTCGCGGCTAGACAAAACAGTGGAGATGGTCGTGCGGTCCACAAAACAAAAAAAAATCGAAGTTATATCAGGGGCGCCAGGTAACTTGGCCCACAGCCTTCCCTACGTTACTATGCAATAAACCACCAACTTACCAATAGGTCTACTACTAAAATACTACCTAACAATATACAACCTGAATACATAAAAAAATAAATAAAATTGTCAGATTAGAATTTAGTCAATTTTAATAAATAGATTCCCAAGATAGTTGAAAATAAATACATATTACAATATTATTTAACTTTACCATAGGCGTAATAAAAAAATAATATAAAAATGCGGCTTCTTCTTGCCTAACAAAAATTCATAAGTTATTTCTATTTAACAGAACAAAATAAAAGGTAAGGCATATCAAAAGTACCGGACGCTAAGGGGTGTGCGGTTCAATACCGCCAAAAAAAATAATTAACGCAAATAGGACACCACGTGAGCTTAAGTACGTGCGCAGGAAATAATATAAAAAAATATATTTCAAATATATAACCCCCCCTTAAACGCAGTTTACAAAAACAAAATAGGTATGTGTAAATATTTAACTTATAAAATAAACCGCAAATATTCTTTAAAAAACAAACTGTAAAGTATTTGTAAATATTAAATTAAAAACTAACAGCAAGTAATCTTAAAAAAAACTATTGTATTCCGTAAACAAATTAGACGGCGCTTAAATCTTCCGTTGAAAATTAATTATTGATCCATACCTTGAATTTTCATATACTTCACCGCGTGGAAATCCAGTTATAGTTAAGTGTGTCTCCAATCTAAAATCCCCATACGATTGCCGATGTACATAGACTTGTGTGACAATGTTGCGAAGTTGAAAATTACAGCCAGACGGAAAAATACGAAGAAGAAGAAGCAGGAAAAAAAACCAAACAAACCAACAAAACAGCAAACCAGCAAAACAGCAAAACAGCAAAACAGCAAAACAGCAAAAAAGGCAAAACAGCAAAACAGCAAAACAGCAAAACCCCTTCTTAGCCAGATTAGGGGTTTGAATTATTCCAAATTGGACCGAAACGTAGTCAGCTATTTGGACTCGTGATTAAGGCTAATTTCTTGTTCTAAATGCGACTCCCGGTATTCACGTGTACTGTAGATCCGCTTTTCTTGAGCAAAATTGTGGATTTTACAAAAAAACCGTTCCACGTAGGCAGCAAATTCCCTTGAATATCCATACGGTTCGGACTAGTCCAGATCCCACATGGAACAGCAGCAAAAACCAAAATGCCATTTTTTAATCTAGCCCAACCTATCACTAACACCGTCCGAACAAGAATCAGTCCATTACCGTCGTCTTTCCGAGCACTTAACAACTTGACACACGGAGGTCACCGAATAATACCAAGATTCAAACATTTCAATTTTATGATCAAAATTCTTCCAAGATGTCTCTAGAAAGAACGATATAAATAAGTTTCTTAAAAAAAAGGACGTTTTCCCTTAAGTTCAGCACAATTTGCCAGATATTACCTCTATTTGAAAATTAATAATTTTATTTTCGCCAACGTGCTTATAATATATTATAGGCAACTGCTCTTACACGTCTTGACTTATTTGAATTTTGATAAAATAGAGGTGGGACTTTCTACTTTAAATTTGGAACGTAACAAATACTAGACAGTACAAAACGAAGATATATAAATTGCACCTTTTATTCCAACCAAGTATTATACATCTTTTTCAATCTAGATTAGCAAAGCAAGTATATGGGATGAAAATAAATATGGATGTAGAACAAGAATACAACAACTTCAAAACAATAATAAAAAAAATTGCTTATAAAGTATTAGGAACAGAGGACAACGACAAAAAATGCTACGAACCACCACGGATGTTTAACGTTTTATCGGCCCTAGCCACCCACAATAGATTAATTTATGATTGCATAATCGATTTTTTGACCAAATGTAATATTTTTCTTTAGTTAAAAAAAAAATTGTTTCTACTTTTTACCTTTGTTTTCTCTCATTTATATGTTTAATCCTATTTACCGTGGCCTAGTTTTCCTGTGCATGTTTATATTATAATGTTCTGATGGGCCCCTGGATATGAAGCGAGTGACCCATGTTAATTGTATATGTTTATGGATAAATATGTGTATGTAAAGTAATTTTCATTAATGTTTGTACTAATTTCTCAACTTTATATTTATCTATTTTCGTCTATTCGATTGAAAATAATTTTAACTGCCCCTAATGAAATTAAAAGATCAGCTGTATGACAAACTGCCAAAGCCATTATAAAAAAAACCATGGATGACAGAAAACGTAAAAGAATTTATACAAAAAAAAAAACAACGTAGATGAGAAATGGCTAGCAAATACGGATAAGTACGCAATTAAATAAAAAAAACTAAAAAACAATATCTGGGAACAAAAATATGTCCAAGTTGAATATTTAATTGGTGGTTCTCAGACTACAGAAGTATGAAAAACTATCACTAATCTAAAGAAAAACACCCATAACTTCTTAAGCAACTTAATTTCAATACAAAAGTGGGAAAATCACTATAAAAATTGACTCCAAGAGTCCCAACTGGAATATATTGTAGAGTAATACAGTATGGAAAAACAAACAAATAATCGCAAAGTCAGCATTAAGAAATCGGAATATTTAGTTATCAATTCAGATGCAAGGTTTGAAATGTTGATAGATGAGGACGTGGAAGTCAAACAAATGGAAACATTCAAATAAATAGGTGTACTCATTGATAAATATGTTATAATAACATATTTATAACATTTAACATATGTGTTTGTACTTACGCAAATCTAATTGATCTGTCAACAACTGCTGACTCACCTGAAATTTTTCCATGGACAATATTGTGGCGAGCTTGGAAACGTTGAACTCAGGCAGCATTACACTTAAAATTCTTCTTCAAAATCACAGCGAAAGCGTCAGCCTTTACCTGAAGCATCGGCCCACTCACAGGTACATTGTTTGCGCGTTGTTGTTTAAACCAATCGAGCAAGGCACTTTCGATGTCACTGTAATTTGA
The DNA here is from genome assembly GCA_918026665.1 of Diabrotica balteata. NCBI lineage: Eukaryota > Metazoa > Arthropoda > Insecta > Coleoptera > Chrysomelidae > Diabrotica > Diabrotica balteata. Next base: position 84,873,074 of record OU898282.1, on the reverse strand, counting down.
TGACCGAACGCGTTTTCCTTTTTCACACTTATTAAATTGCATAATAATTTTCTCCCGCCTTTTCATCATTCCAGCAATTGTTGAGCGTGACGTTTTAAATTCCCCGGCAATTAAACTTGCGGAATTACCGGAATCGACTCGGCAAATTATTCCAAACTGTTCCTCAATAGTGAATTGTTTCCGTGACATTTTTTCTATAAAGGCTAGACACAACTGAATTCAAATTTAGAAGCTCTTGGCTTAGGCCAAATGGTGAAATATGTATAAACAAAATTTTTTAATACAATGGACCCGTCTTGGGAGGTCTAAATGTCTAAAGGACAGTAGATGCCTGCCCGGATGTACTATAACCATAAATTAATAAATCCTTACTTTTTATTTCGTGGTACTAAATATCGGTAATACCTGTGAGAAATACAATACTACAATGTCCATTTTCATAACTTTACAGGATAGCGCTTTTAAACTTATTTATTAAGATGTGGAAATAATATTATATTGAACATTTTATCTACTATCATTTACATCATGCATTGGTTATAATTATATTTACTTATTATACAGTGTGTAAAAATGTCATAATTGAAAAAAATTGATGTTGTATCATCTGAGGTACAGATATGTACTTGAAATTGTATGCTGTAACCAATATTTTAACTGCTGGTGTTCCAAGAAATACGTTTGTTCTAACCAATTTGTTCATTATAAGCAATATAAATGCGTTTTTTGTATGTCAATTTATGGGACCTACTATTTTGTTTGTTAAATCCGATTGTACGTTATAGCCGGTGTCGTTGTAAACGATTTTGACTGTATATATATATATATATGCCTTCAGATCAGATGGACTGACTATCTTAAGAGAACGACAGGAAAGGAGTGAATGCAAATCGCCCAAAATAGAGACCAATAGAGATTAACAGGGGAGGCCTATGTCCAAGGGTGGGCGTTTAAGGCTGATTAGATAGATAGATAGATATGACTTTAGTATGGCTGGAAGAAGTTTGGTTGGAATGATGTGATAGTGATATTGAAGTTGACGAGAATGGTACTGATAATTTAGACGATATCAATAAAGAGTATTTTACTGAAGTACATGCAGAATATGACTCTAATGAGTTTTCTATGATGCTAATGAGTTTTTACATTTTGTTGGCTTATCGAATGAATTGCGAATTTGTGAATATAGAAAATAAATGCCCAATATTCAATAAAACTATGGACAGAAACCCAGTCAACACAATTTTCCAATGTCTGCGGTTTAATAATGCTGAAGTTAGATGTAAGAAGAAAAAATACAGATTTAGATAAATTACCACCGATTAAAAATTTTTTTGACTTATTACAAGATTCATACATACCCCACGAAAATTACTCCATACTTTCAAAACCAGAGAAGTAAGGTATTAAGATCTGGGCAACATGTGACAAACTTCATACAATTACCAAAATATAAAGTGGTAAAACAGAAGATCAACGTGAACTTAAAGTTGACAAATGGACTGAAAAACTAGAACTTTTCAGGAATTACAGTGGGAAGTATATGCACGTAGTAGGGATGTATATATATAACGTAGGGGTACGTTAGCCTCCTACTGTCCAAAAAAATTAACAATTTCTAAAGACGAAAAATAAAAATCGCAAGTTGCTACTAAAAGAACCGCAGTGAAATTTATTTGTTTCTAAGGATAATCAGATAACTAATAGCTTTGAATGTAGAACGAACAATTTGTAAAACTATTACACGATTAATCACCCTTTTATGTCACAAAAAAGTTTTATCCCGATTTCTTTTACTTTAACCCTATATAGTTAAACATTAATTTTATAAATGAGTATGTATTTTTAAGTTTTGTTTATAGTAATGTTAGGTGTTTTATTCCCAATAAAGCTATATGGACCTAAACATAAAGGATTTAGTTTTGAACTTGTCTCGGTTTTGACTAATATCTTGTCTCTTGATTTACACATTATTTAATTTGTCGAAACTTTGACATTTGGATCTTAAGATACTCATTTAAATGCTAATTAGTACTTTCTAACTTTTTTTGTCTTGTAATAATACCTTGTGGAGTTTAGTTGCTCTATTTGCAGCAACGTTCAAGTGATCTCAATATTTTTGTCTTAAACTTTATGCCTTGGTGTGTTACTCTCCTTTAGATATTTCATACCTTAAAATGAAATTTTGTACCACCGATTAGGCTAATGTTTCGGCTTCCTAATTTTATATTACATATTGTTCTATATATTTGCTAACACTGTAGTGTAAACAAATCTTTGCTCTCATTGTCATCCATCTCAAATTCGCATACTGGATCTATAAATATTATGTGTGTCAAATGTACTGGTGACTGTCGATGTTTGATCATCGCACTTCTTTCACATACTCTGCAACATCTTGCCGTAATGCGTTAAAGAAATAGTATTTCCTTAATTATTTTACATTCTATTTATTTCTATCTCTAGTAGATAACACGTGGAAATCACCAACTATATTTCTTGTTAGGTTCCAGGCTATTGGATTCACCCTAATTTACCCTAGTACATGGGTACTAAATCACCTCTTTCTCAAAAAGGCACTCCTCTAAGCGATAACTCTCCGCAGTTTTTTTTATATTTGGGTATCCACTGACCATATAAAATAATAAACCTTCTTTAATATTGCGGCCATTGATTCACCCACATTTCGAAGGCTGGAAGTTTATTTAACAGAGAGGTTTAGTGAGCTTCCAGCTTTGAAACCTAGAAAATATTGTCGAGACGATGTAACATTTGTCTTATTTTCAGACTATTATTATATCCATGTTATACATTTTTATTTGGAATAAAATTGTTCTGGCCTTTTCAATGTGGATTTTCTAATTTTTTTTATTATTTTTTTTTAATTTTATTTTATATTTAATTCTTACTTAACGTGTATGTATGTCTTCTGTGTATATACGTAAACTAGTAAGGTAAAGTGCGTACCGCCCTTATGAGACTTAAGGGAGGCAAAGATATTTCGGATTACACGCACTAGAGTCTTGTCTAGATCAGCGCGATAAACATTCCAGATTTTGTATAAAATTAACCACGCAACTTAAAAAAGATCATGCCTCCCTGGCCCAGTGCTCTGTGGAAGAAGCAGAAGTGTTACACAATATTGATATTATTTGAAAAATTTTACTTTTAACATATTTTTATGTAAAAATCATCATCAATCAGCCAATCGCGTCCACTGCTGGACATAGGACTCCCTCAGTTCTTTCCAGTATTCTCTACACTGGACCGCTTGTAGCCAGTTTCTTGCTACACGTTTTATATCATCGGTTCATCTAGTCGGTGGTCGTCCTCGGCTTCTTTTATAGTCCATCGTCCATCTTGTGTTCTGGCTAAGTGCCCTGTCCAGTTTCAATTAAGCGTCGTGGTTCTTTCGATGACGTCTTGAACTCCTATCTTTGCCTGATTTGTTGGTTTGTTATGCGGTCTTAAAGGCTCACGTTCAGCATTGCACATTCCATGGCTCGTTGTGTAACTCTGAGTTTATACGCATATTTTTGCGTGAGTGTCTCTGCTCTGCTCTCTGCTCCATAAGTTTGTACAGGTAAAACACATTGGTTATAAACCTTTTGCTTGAGAAACATGGAAATTGAACTTTTTAGAATATGGCTTAATTTGCCAAATGCTGCCCATGTTATGTGTCCCACATATTTGTAAGTGTCTGTTTGTTGTATGGTATTATTGTCAATAGTTATATTTCCACTTATTACGAGATTTATTATAAGTTTAGTTTTCTTAAAGTTTATCATTAATCCTGCTCTTTTATACAGACTTTTAAACGAATGCAAAATAGAAATTGTATCATGTAAGTTATCTGCGATTAATAAAACATCATCTGCAAATCTTAGGTGATTTAATCTTTCTCCATATATATTGATGCTCATATCTTGCCATTGAGTGGCTCTGAAATATTGACTCTAGAGCTGCCGTGGACAATTTTGGTGAAATATTGTCTCCTTGTCTAACTCCTGGACCTAAGCTAAATTGTTCTGTGTCTTCGTGTAGCCGTATACTTGATGTAGCGTTCTCGTAAATGTTTTTGATTAGCGTCGTGTACCTGTAATCTATTCGGCTTTGATTTAGAGCTTCCAGTATTGTTTCAAACTTTACAGAATCAAAACCCTACTCGTAATCGACAAATGCAAGAACCAGTGGTATGTTGTACTCGATGCACTTTTCTATTAAGATCTTTATGGTATGCAAATTGTGTCATATCCTGCCCTGAAGCCTGCCTGTTCTTTGAGCTGATAGAAATCAAGTTTATGTGTTAGCCTCTTTTTTAAGATTTTTATAAAGAGTTTGTACATATGTGTCAAGAGACTGATGGCTCTATAATTTTCTAATTTAGTAATATCGACTTTTTTGTGTAACAAGTGGTATTTCCATGAGAGGTTTTGTATTTTTGCTAATCTTTTTACTTTTTGTGTCCTTTTTCTTGAAATATTTGGTTTGTACGTTTCTAACCGAGTCTGTTATTAATTTATTGTGATCGTCGATACTTAGAGGTTTGGGATTATTACTCTGTAAAGTTTCGGCTATATTTTTTATGTATGTTTCTGGATGATTTGGTGAGTTCCAAACTATGCTTTTGCAACTATTTATAATCTTTGCTCTTTCTTTTTGTAGATTTATCGTTACTCCAGCTCTTACTGGTCTGTGGTCGCTGCCTACTGATAATTTATTGAGTACGGTAAGTAACATCTTGACTAAGTTATTTTTTGTCTGTTATTATATAATCATATTCGCTCTTGGTTCTTCCGTCTGGACTAGCCCACGTCATTTTCTGTTCTGTTTCTTCTTAAAAAAGATGTTCATTGCATACAGTTTGTGTTGCAGTAGAAAGATAATAAGCATTTCGCCTCTTTTGTTTCTTACTCCGATTCCAAAATCTCCGATTGCCACTTTTTGTTCGTCTTTTTTTCTTCAGAGTTTCTCGTTAAAATCTCCCATTATCAGATTGTAATAATCCGGTTCTTGCTTCTTTGCTCTTGTAAATAATTATGGTAAATGGTAAAAATCATACTAGCACCTAAATAAACATTTGGACCATAATTCTTAATGCTCAGTAAATACAATTTGTACACGGTCGTTCGATTCTAAATTGAAATAAGATTAAAGTAATTTATTACAAAAAAAACGCGATCAAATTATATAATTTTTTAAACATTTGCGCGAAGCTTTACAAAGTTTCCTTAAGAATAATTCAAACACAGTTTGCGGACATCGAGTCCGCAAACTGTGTCCACAAAAGTATTAGTTAATGCTTTATTTATTCCAGGGTTTCTATTTGCTGCAGAAGAATATAAAGTTATCAATACCAGTTTTAATTACCAACATACTAAATTAATTTATTTAATTGCTGTTAAGGAAGACGTAGATTTAGATACGGAACAATTGATAAGATTTTAATTTGCTCATAGTGTTAATAAAATAGCTTCTCTTTATTTTAAACTTTATATAGCATTCAATACTCCTGCTAGTGGAACTCAGCATGTGTCCTCTAATCCACATAATATGAGATTATAAACTACTGTAAATATTCCAAAACTTAATTTAAGTTTATTTGCGGGCAAGATTAAGGATTTTTACACATTTTATAAATTTATATAATAGTCTCGTACATAATAATTTCGATCTTTCTAATATCTTTATAATTTTCTTTCGAAGAAAAATTACTTATCTTCTGCAATCACTTGAGGGAGTATTCTATAATTTAGTTAAAAGCATAAAGCTTCAAGATTCTAATTATATAATTGCTTGCAACATCTTAATTGATTGCTATGATGATATACGAGACGTATCTAGAGCATTATGGAAAAATATTCAAATTGCCAGTGTGGTTAGAACTTGTGATCCCATTTCACTTAGGAGGCTATAAGATATTTTCAACAAAAACTTAGCCTTTCTAGAAAAATTACTTTTTTCTCCCGTTCAATGGGACTTTATTCAAATGAATTTACCTACCCATGGGAAAGTTTATAAGTTCGCATTGAAAGGTTGCACTTCACTCGAGTTATATAAAAAAAGTCAGGAAAAATGGTAAATATGTCAGTTCCGATACTTTTAATAACATAAGGGATTCATTCCGTCAAAATTTTACTTTTCTGACCAGTTCTGTCAAAAATAAGTGTCTAGTTTGTAGTTCGGATCAGGCTGTATGTAAATGTAATCAATTTTCTTCTGAAGCACCTCAAAACCGTTTTGACTTTGCTAGATTAAATGTGATGAAGATTGACCCTATTAAATATTGTATAATCTACTTGTCTGCTTTACGTGCACTTAACAAGGTTGCTAATTTATCTAACGATCCCATGCCTTCTAGTTCTGCCTTATCAAATACTTTAACAAAAATAATGTCTTGCTGCCTACAGCTACAATCTATGTTTTCTATCGTTTTGGTGAAGTCTTACAAGTTAGAGCCTTGTTAAAGAGTGTGTCCCAAGCTAATTTTATTAGTAAAAAATGTGCCAACATACTATATCTCCCTAAATTTAATTCGGCGTAATCGATACAAGGTCTTGATAAAATATTCATTCCAGTGTAAAATGAAAAATTTCTTCGACATAAACTTTCATTGCAAGATAAAAGCAATAATTATTCCTCAAATCTATCAAAATATGCCAACTGCTCCAATTTCCTTAGACAACTTGTCACATCTTCAACATTTAAGGTTTTCTAGGCTAGTTGTTCGGCTTCGTGTAACCCTTGGTTAATCAATGTTTTTGTTTGATCTACCCAACGGCTTGGAGATCTTCCCCTAGGTCTCTTTCCTTCAACTCTACCCTCGTCTATCATTTTTTCCATCGTACCTGTTCTTTTAGCAATGTGTTCAAAATACTGCAAATATCTCTGTTGTATTTGTTTAAGTAATATATCCTTTACTTTAAGTTGTTCTAATATCGATACGTTAGTGCGATGATCAATCTAGAATATTCTCAACATGTGCCGTTATACCCACATTTCAAATGCGTCTAGTTTATTTTTATCCGCTTTCTTTAAGGTCCACGTTTCGGATGCATATGTGGCTATGAGAAAAATGAGCGCCCTTACCAGCCTTAGTTTTATGTGTATTGTTATGCTAGAATTTTTCCAAACTCCTACCAGTTTCATCATAGTTGTTCTAGCAATAATCAACCTTCTACGTATTTCTCTGTCACAACCTCCGTCATTTGTTATTAGAAACCCCAGGTATATGAACGTATTTACTACTTCAAAGTTCCCAATTTTCTTAATGTGTTACAGATTCTTCCGAGCTCTGTCTACTATCATGATCTTTGTCTTACTTCTATTTAGCTTTAGTCCATATGTTTTGCTGCTTTCCAAACATCTTATTATGTCTTCCATTTCTTCTTGATTTGCCGCAATTATTAAAGTGCCATTAGCATATCCCAAGTTATTGATTTTTTGATTAACTATAAACTATACCTAATTCTTAGTAAATTATTATCTTACATACTACAAAATCTCTATATCGATTAGTAGAACTTACGCATAGTCAGATTCGATTTTTGTTGTTTATTGCATTAATTCACAGCGATATAAATGAAAAAAACCTTCGTTAGTAACAGAATTTCTTGTATTCAATCCATGGTTACTTTAAAACACTGGCGATATATTACTTCTTCATTAAATAGTGCGGATCACTGATCCCGTGGATTTTTGTTTTGAGGATTTCTGCTACTGAATGTAAATGGTCATTCTCCTTGCCTAATTCTATCAAACATAACGTGGAATTTAAACAGAAGAGTTGTCTTTTATTTATTTCTTTTAATGAATTTGTCGATAATCTCTGTAATCGATTTTGCTTCTTTTTAAAATTAAAATGCATATTTTCTTATGTTTTTAGATCCGTTGGTAACCTACAATCAGCCAATCAACGAACAGTTGCAAGGCTTTCTATTTAGAAGCAAAGTAATGCTACTAATTAACTTATTCGATTATTACGACAAAGATATCTGAACGAGGTAATAGAACAGGTAAAGCGTAAGACTGTAAAATTCAAATGCTTAAAAAAATTAAATCCCTTCTTTGATTCACATGATGTCCTAAGAGTGGATGGAGGATTTAGCCAGTTAAAATTAGCTTATGACAAGCGTGTTCCTCTTCTTTAACGTTCCAAAGGAAATTCTATCAAATTACTTATTTTGAAGGTTTATACTGTACGCGATACGCATTTTGGTGGGTGAAAATGTTACGATTCTTATTTTTTTTTTAATTATTTTTTATTGCCTTATTTTACATTAAATGCTTTCTTTCCGTGTGTGTATGTCTTCTGTGTATATACGTACAATAATACGGTCATGTACGCACCGTCAATATGAGACTTGTAGGAGGCAAAGCTATTTAGGGCTACACGCACTTTAATCTTGTATAGATCAGCGCGATAAGCACTTCAGTTTTTGTGTAAAATCAACCACGACACTTCAACATGACTCTACCCCGTAACCCAGTGCACTGTGAAAGAAGCAGAAGTTTTAGATCAACATTATGGGTACCGCAGTTTGATTTGCATACATACAAAATATTGATATGAATTGATACATTTTACTTGTAACGTATTTTTGTATAAAAATAATACCAGCAGCTTAATAAACATTTGGACCAATTGTTAATCCTCATTAAATACAATTTTTACATCAATTGTCATTATACGGAATTATAAATGTGTCTGACTTTTTCAGACTTAACTTTAACCTTTCAGGGCATCGTTGTCAGCTCTATGCAACTATTTACACCGTCATATGCTGCAAAATATTAAGTAAAACGCTTAAATAATTTCATGCATACCACACTGGTCCTGCCAAATAAAGGTTAAAAAAATGTTTAGTGTTACTTTCAGTGTTTTTTTTTTATTTTTGCCCGGAAATTTTGTCCGGTATTTCTGATTTTTTTAATATTATTTTCATTTGATTTTAAACTTGGAGCGTTGATTAAATATCCAAATACGGATATTCAATCAACGCTTCGTAACTAAGCTGAAGTTTAGTGTCCTATTTAAAATCTAAAATAATATAGCAAGAGATGTCTGGAGTAGAGCGTTGTAAAAAAGGGAAAAGTGTAATTTGTTTATTCATCGAAAACTGTATTATTCTAATCAATGTTGGTTCCTAATATTTATAATTTTGATAAGTTTAATATAAGTAATAAATTATGAATATCAGTGATATACTTACATAAATAGTAAGTGTACACATTTTTACATAATCTCCAGTTAAAGTAATGTAAATAAACTAGTTGTTATTTTTGTCAATAGACAAATCCTGTTTTATCAAGGAAATAACCAAATTTAACTTTAACCTTCCAGTAAATCGTTGCCAGCTAGATCTACGCAACGATTTACAACGTCATATTCCTTTAGAAAATACATTACCTCTAACTATTAAACAGACACTAACCACTTGCGAAATATATACTGCGAAATATTAAATAAAACGCCTGAATAATTTCACGCATACTACTCTGAAACCAGTGTGGTATGATACCCATTAAACAAAGGTAAAACAAAGGTTTATTGATACTTTCGGTATTTCTCTATTTTGGTCCGAAATAAGTTATGATTTTAATTTTAAATAGGTAGCGTTGATTGAATATCCGAATTCGGATATTCAATCTACGCTCCGAGTTATAGGTCCATTGATTTTAATGCTTGTTTTTTGTACAATGAATGTTAATAATGGGACACAATTAGTTCATAAACAGTAAGTTTGATTTTTATCCTATTGGTTCATTGTAGTATAATTTCACTTTTATTTCCATTTTATTTTGTCTAAGGAAGGTGATGATGTTCTTATGCGATTTGTTTAATAACTGATCATTAGATACTTCAATTTTAGAATAATTAATGACTGATTTAGTTTTATACAGTTCGAAAAATCTATTAAAATGTTCAGTGATTTCTTCTTCATCGATTTCATTTGACTCTTCGTCATATTCCGTATCATTCAAAGCTAATATTGATATTTTCTTATGAAAATTCGCACATTCTTTAAAATGATTGATCTTAATTCGAGAAAGGGCGTCCGCTTTTTTGTTGGTTTTTCCCGGTTTATGAATAATTTTATAATCGTATTCCTCAAGCTTAAGACGTCATCTAGCAAGTCTGCTTCCAGGGTTTTTTATAGAAAATAACCAGGTGAGTGGACGGTGATCAGTTACTAGGGTGAATTTTCTACCGAACAGATAGGGTCGGAAATGTTTTACAGCCCATACGATGGTAAGGAGCTCTCGCTCAATGGTCGAAGATCGTGTTTTAGCATTACACAGAGTACGTAAATCATTTACTATAGTAAGATCTTTTCCAATGGGCCTTGGGATAATATAGCGCCGATGGCGAATGCACTTGCATCTGTTGTGAGGACGAATGGTTCCTCAAAGTTTGGATTGGTCAGAATTGGGTCAGAAATTAAAGCGTTTTTTAAATCTTCAAAAGCTTGCTTGCAATCTGGGTCAAAATTAAAAGCAACGTCTTTTTGGAGAAGTCTAGTGAGAGGTTTTGAGAGTTTGGCAAAATTGGGAATAAAACGACGATAGTAACCGGCTAGACCTAGGAAAGATTTTATTTCCTTTGGTGTTTTCGGTTCAGGAAATCGTTATATACAATCGATTTTAGAAGGGTTAGGCTTGACGCCATCTTGGGTAATGAGGTGTCCGAGATACGCCACCTCTTTCTTAAGAAATTCACATTTATCAGGCTAGATTTTAAGATTAGCTTTTCGAAGACGTTTAAAGACTTCGGTAAGACGAGAAATATACTCTTGAGATTTTACTTCCTCTTTGTGCACCTGAGGATATCTGTATGATTTCGTAAAAATGGGTTTGGCTTTATTAGTTTCAATTTGATGTTTAATCTCGCTGGTGAAAGTGAGATTGTCTCTTTCTAAGTAAAATATATCTTCATAATTTAAGCAAAGATTCGTTAAGAGTTCTTGTTCTTCCTCGTTTAAGATGTTCTGTTCGAAGTCGATATTTGATTTTGTTTGTACGGTCAATTTTATCAGGGCAATAATTTTCCAAGTATCGTTTGACTGGAAATTTAGGATAGGGTTATTCAATAGGGTTCAATAACTATATCGGAAAAGTCGATAATTTTGGGAATTGCATTTGCGTTTACTACGGATGTCGGAAATTCTCCTTTTTTATTTACGTGTACTAACGCGTTGGGGATATGGACTTTTTCTTTTTCTTTTCTGTGCAAAATTGCATATGTATTCGACAGATTACATTTTAACTTGAATATTTGTTCGGATCTGGGATCTATTTTAATTTGATTAAGGGTTTCATTGTTACGCGAATTAGTTTCTACTTTGTGGAGAGGTAATGTTTTAAAGTTTGTGATTAGTTGTTTGTTTTTGAGGTCTATCGTACACTCGTAATGTTCTAAGAAATCGAGGCTAAGATTCCATCGAAATCAATATCTAAATTATAAATGAAAACTTTATGGGGATTTCCCACTTGAAACGGGACCAAAGTTGATTCAGTGACAAAAATGTTTCGGTCTGTAAGTGGTTTGAAAATTTTCACGGTATTTTCTTTAAAGATAGAGACCAGCACCGGTATCGATAAGTAATTTAAACGTATTTGATGCGTCTTTTATATAGTAAAGGTTTTTAGAGTTTACAGCAAGAAGAGGGCTTAACGAAAAGTCTGTTCTGGAAAGTTCAGAGATGGGTTCATGTCGTCCAAATGCAGAGTTTGTGTCTGATTTTGTATTTGAGACAAAGATCGTTCATTGAACTGGTATTGTGTGGTGGGTGGTTCTGATTCGGAACTGTGAGAAAATCCTGATAGTCTTGGCTATCAATTAAATCGGTTGATTGATCAAATGAATGGTAATAATCGGGAGGTGAATAATTATTATCAGAGAAATCTTCGTATTGGTAGCTTTCATTTAAAGTTGAAGTATAGTCGTTAATATAATCAGGCTCATAGTTAACGAAATGAGCTCTGTGCCTATCGTTCAAAAAATTGGGATTCTTATGTATTACAGAAGGGCGTATTTGTAAATTATCTTGATTTGGAGTAAATTGAGGTCTTTGTTGGTCATTGTGTCTATTGTTTTGGAAATTATTATTTGAGCTGAAGGTTCGTCTCTGAAAGCCAGTGCTTTGAGTGTTATTGAAGTTTTGATGGCTATTAAAATGTCGAGAATTGTTAAAATTATGAGAGTTGTTGGAATTCTGCAAATTATTTTATGAATTTTGTCGAGAACGACATTCATTGTACGGGTGGCCCATACGTCCAAAAAGTGTGCATCTATGTGGTTGAAGGTTTGGTCTTCTAATGGGTTGATTATTTTGATTGGGTTTTGGAGGATTGGATCTATTGATTTTTTGTATTTCGAAATAGGATAATTGTAACTATCGTCTGATGCGGACTTGAACTTCAAGAAGGTCTTTTGGATTACTTGCGCAAATAACATGGGCGATTTTTGGATAGAGGTCGGTAATTTACAATTTGGGCCTGTTTCTCTATAGCAGAGAGGTTAGATTTTTGTATGTTGGCATACATTTTTGCATTAAGGACTTGGACACGATTGAGGAATATAAGAGCCGATTCATTTGGAAGTTGTTTGACTCTTTGTAAATCTTGTATCAAAGAAGATAAGTCTTTAGTGTCTCCAAAATGTGAAGTTAGAAGCTGTTTGATTTCTAGATACGATAATGGATTTCTTGAACTTATAAGTTGCGCTGCTCTTCCGCGTAATTTATTTTTTATGTGAATTACTAATAGTTGTTTTTGATCACGAGTAGACATAATATAGGCATAATCACAAGCATTTAAAAATGTGTGAAACCCCCTCTGTGGCTCAGTGGTAAGAGCGCCTACCTTTAAACCTAAAGGTCATGAGTTCGAATCTCATCAGGGTGGAGAAATTTTCGTTTATTAAAAATTAATAAATGAAAATAATTTCTATCCTTGTGCGATCGGTACTCACCGGAGGGACCGCAGACGTTCGGATACAATTAGTGTCTCTTAGCAAAGACAATGACGTCGACTTTGCTAAGTATTAAGACAATTACTCTACACACACACACACACACACACACACACTACACTAGGTACCTGACTGTACCATGCCAATGATCTTAGTTGTCGAGGCATTAACTCAATAATAATAAAAAAAATAAAATGTGTGTAAAAATATTTGATCGCCTTCAAATTCGGGTACGATAGAAAATATTTCAGATAATTTATAAGGTTCTATTTCAGACTGGTTCTCATTACGAGAAGCGGGACGAGAAATGTTGCCGTTATCAATCATGGTGGTTAATAAATCAATAAACGAAATAGAAATAAAAATATAAGATTATGGAATAATTAATAAATAATTAATCAAATATAAATATCAAATAATAAAACAAAATATAAATATCAAAATAATAAATCGAAAATGTAAATATTAAAATAATAAATCAAAATATCGGAAAATTATTTTTCTAAGACAGTGTCTGATTAGCAGAATAATCGACAAAGGTAATCGTTTAATAAAAGAAAATAAAAAGTTGACGATTTACAGAATAATCGTCAAAAGTTTATAATTATTAAAGTAATTTTCAAAAAAATATTTAAATTCGGCATAAAATTATTAATTAAAAGAATATTTAATTTTGGAATATCTAAGAGTATATGGTAATAAATGGTATAAAACAAAAATTATATACGAGATGATTTCATATTAGACTTACATTAGTTCCAAAAACATCTAGTGGTCTTGTAATAATAATAATAATAATCTTTATTAATAGCACATGGCTAGAAAAATATACATATAAATACATCAATTTATACCCTTAAAATTAAATCACAATGCTTTGCTTAACATATATCTTACATAAATTTTTAAATTGAGCTAAGTTTCCAGAAACCTTAATGTTTTCCGGTAATTCATTGTATTGCTTTAATCCCCTATAAAAAAGATTGTTCTGACCAAAATTAGTGTTGACCCTATTCAGATAAAAGTTATTTCTAGAACGTGTGTTGTGTTCATGTACATCTCGAACAAAGGTACAATTATTACACAAATGCACAGGTATCAGACCATTTAACATTTTATAAACAAAAATCATACTATTACATACAATTGTCTGTCTTACACTTAAAACATTTGCCATTGTTAGCATGTCAGTTCTACTAGTGTATACACTACATCCTAATATTATCCTTAATGCTTTATTTTGTTTTTTCTGCAGTACGTTCATTTGAGAAGCATTCATTAAAAACAGCAATGTAGAGCAAAAATAGAGATGGGGAGCAATAATCGATTTATATATGGTCAACCTAGACCAGCAACTTAAATTTTTTGACATTCTTCCCAATGCATAGATTTTTTTTGCTATTTTGTTTGTAACAAACTTAAAATGTTCAACAAAACTTAAATTTTCATCTATAATACATCCCAAATACTTATACTGAACCACTCTCTCCAAAGCAATATTATTAATTTTTACATCTTTTATTATGTTATTTAATTTAAAATTTTTATTCTTTATAAGCATCATTTTTGTTTTAGTTACATTAAGACTTAAGGAATTATTATCGAGCCATTTTAATATATTACATATCTCTTCATTTATTATATCGATTATTTCATCTACCTTATCCCCTATTGCATATATCACAGTATCATCGGCAAACAACTGTACCTTACACTTTTTAACAACATCAACAATATCATTTATATACAGTATGAAAAGAGTAGGACCTAACACAGTTCCCTGTGGCACACCATACAGAGACTTCTGAGCCGATGAAATGGCACCATATTTTGTCACTTGTGTTCTATCAGTCAAATATTCTTGAAACCACTTTATAATTTTTTCACCAAAGCCATACCTTTCCATCTTTCTCAATAGCAGTTGTCTGTTTATGGTTTCAAATGCACGTTTAAAGTCTAAGAAAACCACACCAATCATTTTCCCGCACTCCAGCGCACCCTTCCAGTCAAACAAAACCGTCTGCATTGCACTCTCACAGGAATTTCCTCTCCTAAACCCTGCTTGGAATTTAGTTAACACATTATTGCTTTCCAAGTACTCCACTATTTGATCATTTACACATAATTCCAGCAGTTTTTCGTATGGTGGTACCATATTTATGGGTCGAAATTCCTCACACTTAACAGTTCCGTGAACCTTCTCAATTGGTACAACCAGACTTCTCTTCCATTTACTTGGGAATACGCCACGTTCTAGACTACCATTTATAATATGCAAAATTTTGTCGCCTATTACTTCAAAGGAACTCTTTAAAATTTGAACTGTAATACCATCAACATTACTTTCTTTGTTTTTCATTTCTTTCATTTGTTTTTTTAAATCTTTCATTTCTAACATTTTGAATTTTTCCATTTTGCAGTCGACATTTATTGAACTACAAATTTCTTGGTGGGTTTTGTTTGAAATAATGCTATCTGCTATGTCTTTTACACTGTCTAGAAGAAATATATTAAATCTTTCACTTATCTCTTTACCAGTAACCCCCCCACCATCAAATATTATTTCACTTTTAGCTTCATGGTTTTTTTTTGCCGTTTACAAGCTCCTTTAATGTTTTCCACATTCGTTTTGGGTCGTTCTTACAATCATCTATTTTTTCCTGATAATAATTTTGTTTGGTAATTCTGATTAATGCTACGACTCTATTTCTTTGTTGTTTAAATCATCCCAGTCAGTATCAGTTTTAGTAAATATAGCCTTTTTGTAATATTGATCTCTTTTTTTAATTTCATTCGCAATGTCTTCATTCCACCATAATTTATTTCCCCAAACATCCTTCGTATTAATAGACTTTTCTGGAGCAAACTGATCGAGTGCAGACAATACATTAGTTATTAGAATATCAGCATTGTTACTTACATCTATAGAGGAACTTGACGGCCACTGCATATCCATAAGTTTCCTTTGAAATCCTGTCACATCCATTATATTGTACTTTCTATATGTTTTTGTAAGTGTCGTCTCATTGTTTCTACCCAGATCAGCTACAACTATCGAGTGATCTGTAATCTTTGGAGTTGGGAGCACCTTGCAACTAATGTCTTTTTGATTTGTAAGTACTAGGTCAATCCTAGTAGATGTCGATTTTGTAATCCTTGTGTATTCGTTTATTAGCTGATAGGTACCATTTTTAATAATAATATCATTTAATTTCATAGAGTAAAAGTTTATACTTGCCAAATCTATATTAAAGTCTCCCAATATCACAAAGATAGCATCAGTCTCAATGCTATCTAAAAACGCATCCAACTCCTCCAAAAATTCCGCATGACTTGAACTAGGTGAATGGTACAGACAATAGATGTAATATTTCTGGTTTTCTATTTTTATTTGTATTCCTGTTAACCATATATTCTTGTTATTTTCTTCTTTAATAATTTCTTTATAACGATACCTTTTTTGTATATAAATTGATGTTCCTCCTGTATGTCTACTTGAAGAAAAACCAACAACTGAGTTGTAGCCATTAATATCTATTTCATTTGATGCAAAATCTGAGGTAACATGGGTCTCCGATAAACACATAATAATTGGCTTTTTCTGACTTGCAATCCATGATAACTGTGTTTTATGTGTGCTAAATCCTTGAATGTTTAGGTACAGAATGGTTGGACTTGATTGCTATATTTTACAATTACCATGTGATAATTCAGGATACCTTATTTTTTCTTGTAATCGCTCTACTACTTTCTTATAGGCTTCACAATTCCTATCATATGCTTTATGTTTCAAATCAATATTGGAAATTTTTAAAACTTCTTCTGCATATTTGCAGTTTACACAACAAACTATACGTGATTTACAGTCTTTTACGTGATGCTCAATAGCGCATTACTGACAAGTGGGCGTCTCTTTTTTGCACTCTTTTGCATGGTGACCAAACCTCCAACAATTGTAACACTTTTTAACATTTACGCTTTCTCTAAAAAAATAGCTCTTCCAACCAATATGCAACTTTTCATTTTTATTAATGCGTTCGTAGGTATGCACATCCATCTGGAATATAATATTTACCATTCCTTTTCTGTTTTTCATAGTATGGATTACCTTTAGTTCTCTTTCACTTGGTTCTGTTGTTATACCATTTTGTACTACAATTTTTTCAATTAGAAGATCTTCATCTTCTATATCCTTTTTATCTAAGTTAAACACTATTATTCTGGGATTCATCTTTTCAGGTACTTTTACATCATAGGACTGGCCCAATGACATTTTTATATTATTACAGACATCCTGTACATTTTCTTTTCCATTACCCGTACATCTTATAGCAACTCCTCCATCTCTAATATACTTAACTTCTGAAACACCAACTCCCAAGTTGCATGGGTTGATTTTATCTTCAATATTCTTTCTGGTTACTTCACTTGTTTGATTTGAGTCGTTTGGTTTTACTATGATGACTTTTTTCTTTTTGTTTTTTCACTGCTTTGCTGTAACTCGACAGCTAATCTACCAGGGGCTTCACTTGGTGTTCCTTCCGTAGATGTCTGCAAAGTTAGGACGGCACTGCTTTTTGGAGTTTTCTGGTTCTTTTTCTGATTAAAGGATTGGAATCCACCATTGTTAATTAGGTTCTTCCTTGTTCTGCCAACGTTTCCAGATCCTACTGCGACTACGCCACTTTTTATATCACGAAATACTTTTTTGACTTTTTAAAAAATTAATTTATTACGAAAATACAATTATCAAAGTTAGGTGTTACAAATAAATGAAATTTTTAAAATATAATGAGTGATCTACAAAAATATACTGAACCTGAATACTGAATGAAAATAAATAGCGACAAGCGGTTTTACAATATTAGTAAATGCTGACTCAGTGGGAACGTGTAAAAAGCTTGGGTCCCGCTGACTCTGCTGGTACTGCATTTGTAAGGATCCTTATCGGCTCAGGTTGTTGGAAGTGGAAACCTGATACCCTGGGAATGGTCGTGATAAGGAACATTCATCGGTACAATGCATATAACATGTATATAGCTTTATGGAGTATTTTGAAGTATATTATACAAATTAGTATTTATTTGGTTTATGTTCAATAAGTAATTAATTTTGGAACTAGATTTTATTGTACTATAAAAACCAACGTTTCAGCCGAAAACCCTTGCGTTTCTCAAGTTTCTAAAATGTACAAGATTAGGAACAAAAAGTTATTGTAAAATATATAAAAAAAACTTACCAAACATAAAACGGGACACTGACATTAATGAATTGATAGAAGTAAAAAATTGATATGTTATATCTAATAGTTTACTCTGATTAATCTATAATTTTTAGTTTTATACGGGCGTATCGTTGGGGTTTTCGAAAAAGGTCTTCTTCTCCTTCAAGTGCCCTCTCCGCTACGTAGTTTGGCAATCATCATTGCTATTTGTATCTTTAAAGCTGTTGCTTTAAATAATTGGTTAGATGTGCACTGGAACCAGTCTCTTAAATTGCGCAGCCAATATATATCTCGTCTTCCCACACTTCGTTTGCCCTGAATCTTTCCTTGACTAATTAACTAGAGCAATCGGTACTTTTTTCTTCTCATCACATGACCAAGATATTCCACCTTTCTTCTCTTGATTGTGGTCAACAGCTCCCGTTCTTTGTTCATTCTTCGAAGAACTACACTATTTGTTATTTTGTCTGTCCAAGGTATTTTCAAAATTCTTCTATATATCCACATCTCGAAGGTTTCTAGTTTATCGGTATTGCTCTTGTTTAAAGTCCAAGTCTCTGCTTCGTACAGCAGTATCGAAAAAATGTGGCATCTAACCAACCTCATTTTTAGGTTTAAGTTAATGTCCCGACTTCCCAGAATGTCCTTCATATTAACAAAAGGAGCTCGAGCCTTTCCAATTCTAGATTTTATTTATTCTGTGATGTCATTGTTGTTATTATTTTCTTCTTCTTCACGTGCTATCTCCGCGACGAAGGTTGGCAATCATCATGGCTAGTCTGATCTTAGATGCTGCTGCTCTGAATAGTTCAATTGATGTTCATCCGTACCATTCCCTCAAGTTATTCAACCAAGAGATTTTTCTTCTTCCTCTACTTCGCTTGCCCTAGATTCTCCCTTGTATAACCAATTGAAGTAGGTTGTATCTCTCATTATGCATAACATGCCCCAGGTATTGCAGCTTTCGTGTCTTGATGGTTTCCAACACTTCCATTTTTTTGTGGATTCTTCCCATGACTTCGTTGTTTGTTACATGCTCGGTCCATGATATCTTTAGGATTCTTTTATACACCCACATTTCAAATGCTTCCAACTTTTTAGCAGTCAACGCGTTAAGTGTTCATGCTTCCATTCCATAGAGCAGAGTCAAGAAAATATAACACCTTGCAGCCTAACTGTTATTAACACTTGTTCCCAAATATTTATATTTGTGCATCTGTTCGATTTCGTTATTGTAAATGTACAGGTTTGCATTCAATCTTTGTTTTTTGAAATAATCATGAATTTCGTCTTTTTTGACATTCATTGTTAACATTTTTTCTTCACTAGCTGTGACTACCTTGTTTAAAATGGCTTGCAGGTCTTCTACTGTCTCCGCCATTAAAACTGTATTATTTGCGTGTCTAAAATTATTAATTGGTTGGCCGTTAACTTTTATTCCAATCTCTTTTTCCTCCAATGCTTTCTTCATAATTTCTTCCGAATATAGATTAAAAATAGCATTGGTAACAGCACATATCCTTGTCTAACTCCTTTTTTATTTTGAATTTCATTTGTTGTGCTATTTTAGATGCGTGCGAAAGGTAGAGTGGAGATATGTTATAACTTATGGAGTGTTTTATAGTGTTATATTGATTATTATTTAAATCATATTGAAGTATATTTAATTTAGGTTCTGTGTACCTTTTTTGTCATTACTTGCCTTGGTGTTTCTGTTTAGTTCTATTGATTCGTATATCACCCTCTACTTTTTGTTTTGCCCGATTTTTAAAATTTTGATATTGACAAGTTTAATTTATGTTTTTTTTTCTATATATTCTATTCTATATATGGAACAGTTTTGTACGTAGTCTTAATACTGTAGAGTTTATTATTATTTGCAGTGTTGTATCATTTATTTAGTTTTGAATATATAAAAGGTTTATCTAAACAACGAACATCACTGCGCTTACAAATTAAGAAAATAAGAAGAAGCATAAACCTAACTTTGAAAATATCAAAATTTTAAAAACCGAGCAAAACAAAATGAAATGAAGAGGGAGATATACGAGTCAATAAAAATAAAATGAAATACCAACGGAATCAATGACAAAAACGACACACAGAACCTAAATAAAATATATTTAATTCCGATTTAAATAATAATAAATGTAACACCATAATCGACTCTAAAACTCATTACATATATATATATATATATATATATATATATATATATATATATATATATATATATATATATATACACATATATATGTATATATATATATATATATATATATATATATATATATATATATATATATACTGTACCTTTTTAAAAAACCCCAACGATACGCCTATCTAAAGATAATTGTATATTAATGACAGTAAACCAAATCCTGTTTTACGTTTTGGTAAGTTATTTATATATGTTACAATTACTTTTTGATCTTCATCTTGTCCATTTTAGAATATTGACAAAGGCAAGAGTTTCTTGCTGAAACGTTAATTTTGTATTACATTCCATATGGTTCAATGGTTCAAGAAACGCCGTAAAGCTATATATACAAGGTGGTCCAGAATTATGTACAATAATTTCTGGAGCTCATAGTACGCTAAAAAATAAGAGTACTTCTTTATGTAAACTTTTTTTATAAAACTGAATAATAAGGGAGATACAACCCTTTAAAGGGGTGAATTGAAATTCTTAAATATCTTCATAACGGTTTGGAATACGGAGTTCATATTTTAGGAGTGATTATAAGACAAAACTACGCATAGCTTTGATGATAGCCAAACTTCGGAACGAAGACGGCACTTGAAGAAGAAGATAAGACATTAGGATAATTAATCTCATTAATTACTATTTATAACTGGGAATAAGCCACAATTAAAGATAAAAATACGTTTATTGACGTTTCAATTTCCAATTCGGAAATCGTTCTCAAAATACAAACAGTAAATTAAACAAATTTTGTTTTTTGTTACATAGTGAAAAAAATTCTTCTAATAATTTAATTTTATCTGACTCATTTATATTGACAATTCAGACATACATTATGCATTTTAAAGTAGACGACTTTAAAATGATATTGCCAATATTGTTGAGTTGCGCTCCTGGGACGACTTTACTTATAAGATAGTTCATTCGATTACATGAAATCAACTTTAACTTGAGAATATCCGTCAGAAAAAATCATAGCATGTAATTCGTCTTTAAAAAGACAAACACATGACATGATGACAGTAAAATTCTCCTGTTAGTGATTTCATAGTAAATTATGAGGGAAAAACCAGGAAAAAAACCTCATAATACTATCCCGACATTGTAAGTATTTGTTCGTGAATTTAGTTTACCTTCAACAAACATCAAAATAATATTAATAACTTCCTCTTTCAATATTGGTAACCAGATCCTACTACATTCTGCCGAGGAATTTGCGACACAATTGGCCTCATTTAGCATAATATTAGAGCCGCTTCTTTGATTTTTCTTTTTTTACCATCCGTTTCTTTTAGGACTATATTTGAATTATTCCATTGAACCCTATGTTCATTATCCCATGCGTGTTTACATATTTGAGATCTATCAAATTCTCTATTTCTAATATAATATTGATGTTCACTTATTCTAACATTTAATGGCCTTGATGATTCACCTAAATAAAACTGATCGCATTCACAAGGTATTTTATAAATGCAATTCTTTGTTCTTTCTTGTTCATTGTTAGGTTTGGTTTTGGACAAAATAGATCTCAACGTGATTGTTGTTTTGAATGTTGTTGAAATGTTGAATTTATTTCCTATCCTTTTAAGTTTTTCTGATATCAGAATTTACAATGCCACAAGAAAATAGCTTTAGAACAAAATTAATCTCATGTCACCACCTACCACATCATATATTAATACAGGGTAGTTTTGAAGGGTAAGTGGGGGTTATTGCGTCACATATTTTTTAATTTTTACATATTTTAAAAAAATGTTTTAAGAATTGTATTTTTATTGTAATCGTTACATTTCTTAATATTCATCAAGTATGCTTTGGAATTGACACTTGTGTTAGCAATAATATTACAAATTAATGGAAAACTTAATTAATACTTAACATGTAATTAATGGCGAAAATAATACTTCACAACAACTGTTCAAAATATCCTCCATTTTTGTTGAATACATAATCTAATTCTTTTATATAGCGAACGCATTAATCCATTTAATGTTACTGGATCGTTTTGTAAATCGGTAAATACTTGTTCAATTTTGTCTCCTAACTCATTTACTGTATTAATTGGAGTGTTATACACTTTTGATTTCAAATAACTCCATACTGTAAAGTCCATTGGATTAAGATCACAACTACGAGCAGGCCTATAAATCGGTGCATCTGCACCCCGGCCAATCCACCTATCAGGGAAATGTTAATGTAACCACCTTCTACAAATTCTTGTGTAATGTGGTGTAGCACCATCATGCATGAAAAAAATGTTCTTTCGAAAGAAATACTTCGTATTTGTAATGGAATATCTTTCAAAATATCATGTAAAATATTGTCTAGAAAATTGTAATACATGTTACCATTTAAATTTCCGGGAAAGATGTGGTATCCTATCAAACTATATCCTAAAATAGCTGCCCAAACGTTTATCTTGAACGTGCGTTGAAAGTGAGTTTCCATTGTAGCTCTTGGATTTTCTTCAGCCCAGAAGTGCATATTTCTAGAATTGAACATACCTTGTCTTGTAAATATGGCCTGTCTGTAACAGAATGTTGCTTAAAACATTTGGTGCAGTAACAACTCCTGCACCTGACGAGTGTCGATAGTGGTAAGGATGTAATTGCTCTTCATGCAGAACTCTTAAAACACTTTGATGGAAAATATTCGTTCTTAATCCTAAACCTGCATGTACTTATTGTGGGGTCATTTATTACAGAATCCAATATTTGCTGTTCAACGCGAACATTTCTTGCTTCTCTTCGACGACCAGCATATGTATTCCTTCTTTAAAGACAACCGGTTTCCCTCAATCGTCGTTCAGTACTTACAAAAGTCCTGGCATTGGGAATATTTCTGTTCGGATACTGTTCTATGTAGCGTCTTACAGTGGCTGCAGCACTTCCCGAACATTCCCCTAATACTAAAAGTATATCTGTCATCTCAGAATTTGAATAGTGTGCTATATTGCGGGCACACAAATTTAAAAATATAGCAAAAGCGACGTGTTAAATAAATTTCACTGTCGAGTACAATAAACGTGTAGATAAAATAATTTATTTGTTATTAAACGTCATTGACAATTCATATGCTACTTGAGATTAAAGTGTTGTTGCTAACACAAGTGTCAATTCCAAAGCATACTTGATGAATATTAGGAAATGTAAGGATTACAATACAATACATGTATACCTTTGAGTTTAAATAAATCGAAAAACGGTGATATCTATCGAAATATTACAAGAGCACCTTTTTTGCGTAGAAAAGTCTAAGGAAACAATTTTTAAAATATTTTTTAAAAATATGTAAAAACTAAAAAACATGTGACGCAATAACCCCCACTTACCCTCCAAAACTACCCTGTATTATTATAGGATGTGGTAGTTGGTGACATGAAATTAATTATCCTAATGTCTTACAATCACTCCCAAAATATGAACTCCGTATTCAAAACCGTTTGGAAGATATTTGAAAAAATAAGAATTTCAATTCACCCATTTAAAGGGTTGTATCTCCCTTATTATTCAGTTTTATAAAACTACAGGTACATAAAGGGTACATAAAGAAGTACCCTTATTTTTAGACGTACTATGAGCTCTATATATTAATGTACATAATTCTGGACCACCTTGCATATAATATATAGATATATATATTATATATATATATATATATATATATATATATATATATATATATATATTATATATATATATATATATATATTATATAAGTATAAACCTTAATTGTACCTTTAAAGGTAATTAAAGTTCGACATTTTGACATTTAAAAAGAACAGAGCATTTAAAACCTGTTCACTCGATATAAGCGTTATATAAGATAAAAATGGCATTAACACTGAAAGCGCGCCGCTGGAGCTGGACTAAGTACTAATCTCTTTTAAAGTGTTCTTGTTGTTCGAAGTTTCGGTTTTAAACTACTAATGCCCTCTATCTTGGCAACTAAGCTCTTTAAAGTTTAGTATTCTATTTCAAATTTCAAATCATATTGCGACATATTTCTGGCCTAGGGCGTTGTTTGTTGAATATAGAAACATCGTATTAAAACAATAAAACAAATTATTAAAAAGCCAAATACAAGTATTACTAATGTCAAATGAAAAAAAGAAAAGTGTTATTTGGTTCTGCATCAAAAACTATAATGTTCTAGTCAATGTGGGCTCCGAGTATTTATAATTTTGACAAAAATAATATAAGTAATCAATTGTGAATATTAGAGATATATTTACATAAACAGTAAGTATACAAACTTTTTACATAATATTCAGTTAAACTGATTATTTTTCATTGCTGTCAATAAACAAATCCAGTTTTATTAGCAATATAATAACTGTTAGTAAAGGCCTATGTACCTGTTTTAGCAGGTGTTCAGCGTAGAATGTACTTTTTATATAATATTTATATTCCCTAATGAGAACCATATTCTTCAGCAGCGTCAAAAATGCAGCTTCCTTCAAATAACAGGCAATTATTTTTAGTGCATAAAAAAACAGCAAACTTTAAGACCGCCTTATCTCACTATAAAATAAAATTCAATCGAAAAATGAAATCGTTTCCTTTAGATTATCTAGTGATTCATATATTTGTGCTTATCCAATAAACAAATCTTCTTCCTCGTCTTCTTTTTGTGTAGAGATGACTTTGTCTGTTTTTAATGGGCCTCCAGTAAATTGTCGTTACATAGTTCTCGTGGTCTTCCTACTGATCGTCTTCCTATTGGGGAACCGTCTCTTGCCGTATTTATTACTCTGTTTGTTTTCATTCGGCTTATGTGATCGTTCCATTCTACTTTTTTTTTCTTACCCAGTTCTTAACGTTCTCCACCCTACATCTACGTTGGACCTATGTCTGTACTTCTAGCTCTGTCTTAGTCTGTCATAGTATCTTACCATCAATTTTTCCAAATGTTTTTATCGCTGTTGTTTCTAACATCCTTTTTGTCCCCTCTGTATCAGGTCTTGTTTCTGCTGCGTGTGTCATTATTGGTCTGACGACTGTTTTGTAAATTCTGCCTTTCGTTTCTTTCTTGGTATTTTTATTTCTCCATACGTTTTAATCAAGCAGCTTGCGTCTCTGTTTGCTCTATTCACTTGATTTTTCACTTAAGTTTCGAGATTTCCGTAGCTAGATAATCTGACCTTCTAGCTCCAATTTACAATTTATTTAAATTTGCTGTTGTACCCATGCATTTTGTCTTTTTTGAGAAAATTAACATGTTAAATTTTCTGGCGGTTATATTAATTTGATGCAGCATACGTTGTAAATCATCTTCACTTGTAAAGAGTAGCATTGCGTCCTCTGTATAGCAGATTATTTAAAGTTGTTTTTCTCCCATTTGGTATCATTTTTTAGTACTTACTTTTTTTATTATTTTTTTGTTCTCCATTCTTGAGGTATTTTGTGGATACAATAAACAAATGGTGGATGATTTCGTAAATTCTTATGCCAAAATAGAAATACAAGGTAAAATTTTTACAGCAAGAAGTTAAGCGGAACAAGTTTTTCTCTTTGTTTGTTCCAAAATACACACGAGATATTAACCAATGTGTTAAAAAAATCGGTGTAATTAATGTTTCCCTCATTCCTTAAAATTAGTGCTTCTATGCCGGAATG
Organism: Diabrotica balteata; assembly: GCA_918026665.1. Taxonomy (NCBI): domain Eukaryota; kingdom Metazoa; phylum Arthropoda; class Insecta; order Coleoptera; family Chrysomelidae; genus Diabrotica; species Diabrotica balteata. Next base: position 84,847,050 of record OU898282.1, on the reverse strand, counting down.
CGATCACATTCTTAGTTTAAGAAGACAAACTTGTATCATTACCCACAGTCTAATACCACCAAAGTGATTTACGTTTGTTTTTGAGAACCCTTCATATATTGATACAAATTATAATGTTAACAAATGTCTGTTTGTTTTAACCCATTGATACCAAACAAAATAGATGTATCCAATTAGGACAGCACATAATTAATAAACCAAAACGTAACTTTGATGATAATATTTCACCTGAATCAGATCCATATAATAAAATATATACTGATGCATCCAAAAGTGAACTTGCAGTCGGAGCAGCACTCGAAACCCTAAATGACTTTTGTTGATTTAAGCTTTCTAAAAATTCCAGCATCTATATTACATAACAATTTGGTTTGTTTAAAGCCATCAAACATGTAAATATTAAGAACATTCACTGTTATCTAGTCCTATTCAACTACTCGCTCAGTTCATTAAAAGCTTTAAAACACATATACTCCAAAGACTCCATTAAAAAATTATCAAAACCAAACTAATGCAAACTAAAAATATTTTCAGAAGAATCCGCTTCCTGTGGATACCATCTCATATAGTTCCACCAAGGAAACAAACAAGAGGTGCGCATAACGCTGTTAGCAAGGACTCATCAGAAACCGTGTTTTGAAGTGTCGATAGCAATTTGAAAGTTTGTTTCACAAATAAAGTGTTAAGTGTGTGGAATCGGGAGTAAAAGGATTCCAGTTCTAAACTCAAAAACATTACACGTACACGTGAAACATCTTTTCTTGGAAACCCACTGCCAGAGGCAGAAGATCACAAGATGGTATCAAATGTTTATATATAAAAAGCAATTAGTTATTTAAGCGTAAATTTTAATTTATATTCTTTAAATATTTATTATACTATTTGCGAATGTACTCAAGTGCGAACTATGGGATTTACTCATTTAAATTCGAGACGAGACTACTGGACCTTCATCCTTTTATAAACTCAACGAACAAACAAACTTATAAGGGCATGTAGGATAAAAGAATCTAAATGCAGAGGTTGGGACACAAAATTCCAAACATGGGTTTAAGGAAATCCTTTATCTGAATGCTTACGGTTAGAGATAAAAATGGAAGATAGGTGTAAATATATGGAAATATATTTGGTTACGAAATAAGTAAACTTGACGAAGCGTTTTAAGGATATAAAACATTTACGTTGATGTCCGTGCGACAGGTGAATGTTTTTTAAAAATTTAAGAGTAGAATATTGCAGATTTAAAGAAAAATAAAATTTTATTGTCGATTATTAAACATTTGTTTATATTGGTATAGTATCTAATATCTGCTAAAAAAATGTATGGATAAAAAAATAGGGTATCCGATAAGGGTAAGAGTACCCGTATCGTCTGCCTCTAACATGTTTTTTTATAATTCTGATTTATTTTATTTACCAACTTTTACTTTGTAATTTTTTTTTACAAAAATCAGCTAATGATGATGGACAAGAACAAAGTATTTTTCATAATCGATAAAACAAGGACATACATTATTCTGAAGCTATCCTTGTGTAATTTTAAACTAGATACTATTTTAATGAAAATAAGTCACAATTGAAGATAAAAATAATTTTATTGATGTTTTAATTACTACATACTTCGGAAGAATGGTTGTGAACATCTTTAATATTCGCCTCGTTTTTTAAGATTTCTAGGGGTTTCTTCTTTTAAAATTTCTCTTTATCCTTCTATATCTTTGCTTCTTTAATCTGCTTTCCTTATTCTTTGCCTTTTTTTCTCTTTTTCTTCTTTAATACTTTTGTTTTGTTCTAATGCCTTTTATAAACCGTTGACGTAAGCATGAATGAAGTTTTCTGTTTGTCGTTTATCCGTGCTTTCTGGAGTTTTCGGATAGATCAAAAATTTAATAATTATTGAGGACATTTGATTGTTGTTTTCATTTTTATTATTGTTTTTATCCTTCCCTTCTTCTTGTGTCATTGAATTATTTAGTTTTACATACTGTTGACACTTTGTTTCAAATTTATTAATTAATGAGGATATTTGATTGTTATTTTCGTATTTATTATTTTCTTTATCCGTCCCTTCTTCGTGTGTCTTCATTGAGTTGTTTAGTTTTACATACTGTTGACACTTTGTTTCAATAGAAGATACGCTCTCATCAACTTCTATGGATTCTTCTTCTTGAAATTCCAATTTTTGCTAAATATTTAGGGATGTATCAGGTAATTTCGTTAATTTAGTCTTGCATTTACCTGACAAAGAAAAAGCATGTGTCCGAATTCTATTTTGCAGTAGGATAATTTTTTTGTTCTAATGCTGTCCTCATTCGCGGGTTCTTTATCACAAACAACAATAGGTATATATTTTATATTATCTTTGTTTAAAAGTACTTCATTGTTGTAGTGTACTACGCTATCATTTAGTTCTTCTATTTGTATCTCTATCGTATGGTTATCTGCGTCAGATATCGTTTCAGATTTAAAACAGGTTTTCAATTTCTGTAATAATAGAAAATTTTTGTATAGATGAGCTATAGATGAGCTTTGTAAAAGCTCATCTATAGCTAAGTTTTAATAACTTATTTATTTCAACTACTTCAATAAACTTTTGATCAGTTAAAACCCTATTATTAACAGTCTTACGCTTTTCAGTGTTTTCAACATTGGAACCGGTTATTTTGGATGGTTTTTGCCTAAACATTTGTCATAGCTGATTAAAATAAAATTCCACAAATATAATCAACAAGATTTAAACACGCTAGAGGTAACTTCAGGCTTTAAAGAATATAGAGCTTCTTTAGTTCGACATTTGCAGGCTGTAATATCCTAGTAGAGTTCGGATAAAGAGCTATGAGAACAATACCAAGCTTTGTATAAAGAGTACTAAGTTGATAGCTAGAAGTTAAGTTGCATGGCCGTCCATAAAGGGAATGACAGAAAATTCGACATTTTTCTTTTTTAAATATGGATGAAATACATGTTGTATATAATCTATAAAAATTTTTCTTCTCATCCAGCCGTTATCGCTTAATACAATTCCGCATGTCTGGAACATTTACAACTGCTTTTGACAGACGCTTGCTTGGATAAATTATTAAAGGTGGAGTGGTATCGCCTCCGGCCAAAAACGTTAAACATAATTGTCAGATTTTTTGAAGTTATACTTCTATACGCACGGTCGGCGTTGAAAATATGCATGGGAGTGAATCTGTGCAACCATTACATGTAAGATAATGAGCCAGAGAGAGACAGAAGATATATTTTCTCTCTCTTCCTCTCTCGAGAATAAAAATGTTCTTTTGTATATATATTTAATATTATTTATATAATATTATATATATAAATAATATATATATATATATATTATATATATATATATATATATATATATATATATATGTATTAATATTATTATTTATGTGATACCTTTTGTATTGTTTATTAAACGTTTATAATTATTTTAGGCTTCTGTATTTCAAAATAATTTATTAATTATCAAATTTCACTGTTTGACGAGAACTGCCAATTTTGAAATCAGTTAGTGTCATGTCCAATTGGCAAATCCTTTGCGTGTTTGGTTCATACGCTGGTGTTTGTGAGTTCGAATCTCAATATGAATTTCCTTTTTTATTTTTGAAATATTTAAAAACTCCACGTTTTTAATCTTATTAAATATATTGATATAGGCAAAAAATGCTTAATTTTAAAATCAAATGAAAATTTACAACATAATCCGAGTTGTTGGTTTTTTTTTTGTCTTCGTAAAGTAAGTTATGTATATGGGCAGTTTTAAGTACTTATGAATATTGCATTTTAATTTATATTGTATTATTATATTGAATTATGTTGCAGTGTGTTTATTGTATTGTAATTTTTATAGTAATAACAAAATAAACAATGAATTGTACTGCAGAGTATGTGTAATTTTTTTTCATTCAACTACTTTTATACATATATGAAAATAAAAATATATATGTTTAATAAATATTGATACAATCCTTTATTAACTATACTCCTATTACAGGTTAATATCCTCGGTGTATGATTTTTGCATTAAAGTAGGCCATTAAAATTGTAACTTAGTTATTTTTAAGACATTTTAATGCTTTACTAATCAAAGAGTAAAATTTTACTGCTTCATCAGCATGTTTCCTTTCAACTATTAAAGCATTATTCCTTTCAACTATTAAAGCATATATTAAAACATTATAAGATATTTCGACTTACAACTGCACCTCTCCTAGATTGTGACGCATCTCGATATAGTATTGGCGCCGTTTTATCACAAACGATAGTTAGGAGAAGAAAAAGTTATTGTATATTTTAGTAAAACATTAAAAAAAGTTTAAAAAAATCACTAAATTATGAAAAAAGAGCTTCTAGCTATTATAAAAGTTCTTGAAAATTTTCATACTCTTCTTTATAATAAAAATTTTATAATTAGAGCTTACCATAGCGCTTTGCAGTGGCTAATTAATTTAAAAAACAAGACAAGGAAAACTTGCTCGGTAGATCAAGAGACTGCAACAATATAACGCGTAGTATTTCAAAAATAGCGTCTTCATAAAAATGCCGATTTCTTTTCTAGGCGACCCTGTATGGAGGGATAATGTCAGTACTCTAAAAGACTGTAAAAAACGGCATTCCAAATTGTGTTAGTTTACGTCGTTAGATTTTGTCTTTTTCTATTATGTATTTTCTATTTCTTATCGCTAATAAAGAACTCTGCTTCACGTTCTTTGAGATGCGTGCTTAACGGCGAACTGGAATCAGTTCGCCGTTTAATTTAAAACGGCGAATTAATAATTTTAAAAGCGTGTTTAAAACAAATTTATCAATTAAAAGTGTGTTGGAAGAAGTTATACAAACTTTTACAATTCCGACGAGGAGCAAGGCAGGGTTGTGTCTTATCACCACTACTGCTTAATTTGCATTCGGAGTCTATATTCAGAGAAGCAATAGACGAGCTTCAAGCGGAGTTAAGATTCACGGAATCATCATAGACAACTTCAGATATGCTGATGATACCGTCTTTATAGCAAGCAAGGCACAATAAGTACAAAAGAGAAAAAATCCGGTAGTTCACCACAGTGAAATGTTCCCAAAACTAAAACATTAGTATTTTCAAAGACAACAATTAACGTACAGGTAAAAAACATTTTTTAGAAGATCAGACCTTAGTCTACAGCTTAGAATCCGAATAATCAGATGTAACCTTTATTTTTGTTTTACTGTATGGCTGTGGAAGTTGGACAATGGACTCTGAAATAGAAAAAAGAATAGATGCCTTTGAGATGTATATATACAGACGAATGTTAAGAATTCCATAGGTACAAAGAGTTACTAATGTTAAGGTGCTTCGGGCATGTGTAAACAAAAAGATTTACTAACAATAATCAAAAACAGGAAAATGCAATACTTAGGTCATGTGTTGAGAGGCAAAAGATATGAATACTTCAAGTTATACCGGAAGGAAAAGTACAGAGCAAAAGATCAGTAGAAAGACGCCAGAACTCGTGATGAAAGACCTGACTAGATGGTTTGACCGCTCATTCAAATAATAACCTTTGTAGAGGACATTCTAGAGTCAAAAACACAATTCTGATTTAAACAGACACTTTTCAGTCCAAACAGATTTTACTGGATTGATGGTCGCAGAGATGTAGAACATTGGTGCAAGACATACGATTTATGTAACAGTGGAAAAAGTCCCAGAAGAAGAAGTAGTGATAAAATTTCACAATATTTTTGGTGAGCCTTTGAAACGACTTGCAGTTGCTATTTTTGATCCACGTCTGATGATCCAGGGAGAAAACATGTAGTTTATGGTCGCAATGAATTATTTTTTTAAATGGCCTAATATTGCACCCCTTTCTAATTAAGAAGCGGTTTTATTTTTCAAAAGAGCTACATTTTAATAACTAACGGATTTAAAATTAGAATTATGGCAAGAATTAACGAAAAACGTGTCTATTGTAAAAGTAAACTCGAACTATGCCCCTTCATTCTCAAGTAGATTGAATGGTAAAAAAGTATAATTAAACTAATTGGCAATACCTTTTAATGTTCGAGACTGATTAATTAAAAAGATCGAAAAAAAAAGGTAGCTTCCTCAACAACTCATTTGGAAGATTGCCTCGATGCGAAAAAAAAAACCTTCATCAGCAACATCATAGAACTGTGTTAAGTGACATTCCGGCCACTATTAACAGTCGCTGATATAATTAAAAACACTGGAATACTTTAATTGCTCCATTTCTGCCAACCTATTGGGACCGTGCAAGTTCGGAACAGCGACACCTGGTGTCGTAAATCAGCCAAATTTACTGCGCTTTAATGTTAGATCGAGGTTACCGGATAACTGTCAAATCATTTTTTGTTGTGTTTTTACAATGTATAACACAGCATTTCCTAAATCCCATTTTCTTCAGTGACAGAAGGTGTAAATAAACAAAACGAATATGAAATATGACAATTGACAATATGAATTTATGAAATCTATAATCTATGAAATGTACAGTAAAAAATGCAAAATTTCTCCACTACTCGCGCACGATCGTTTCTCGTATCCCCTCCAAGTACTTGCACGTCGCCAATATAAATTGCTAATATAAAGCAACCAGTTATTTTCCATAGATGATGATGATGAACGGAAGGGTAATGGAGCTTTTACAAGACCTTATTTTTCGAATATTGTCTCATAGCAAAGAAGAACGTTTGTACCTGACGTATATCGAAAATTTGTGAGAAAAATTGAAAAAAGTCCATGAATGTGTTCGTAAAAGTATAAAGGTTTAAAGCTTCTGGGACAAATTTTAAAAGAGAGTATAATAAACGAGAGGCCCAGTGTGGTTATACAAACCCAAATGTAATAGATGGATTTTTTTGGAACTTCTATTATATTCGAAGAGCTTGTAGACAGTCCAGTTAGCTGAATATCATAAAACTGTTTCACCCTGTTTAAGGAGCAGTGTTACGACAGTTCCGTAGGATTTATTCCATATAGAAAAAAGTCCCTTGACAAAGAAGACGTAGTAGTAATTGAGTTTTTAAACAGTTCTTAATTAAGTGCCAGTTATTAACATGTATTGTAATATTGTTTACTGCTTTGACTAAAAGTGATTTTAAATAAGTATAACACATTTTTGTTAAATTTTTTGTAACTGCTGTTTGACGTTTGGATTTTCGTTCCGGAAACGATTTCCTGCGTGGAAATCGTCTTAAACGTCAAACAGCAATTAAAAGGTGCTGTGTCTTAACTGCCATATAAACATAAAATTAAATAATCGTTTTTTATCTGTCTGCCTATGGATCTCACTGTAGATTTTGACAAATAGTGTTTAACTAAATTATTTAACCTTAAACATTTAAGTTGTCCAATAACCAGAGTTAACTCAAAATTAATAATGGCTGAACAACTAAGTTTGTTTACTTTCTACCGCTATCTATATTTTTTATTATATTACCGTGTAATCCCTTTCCCTGTTAATGGATGATATTTCCATTTACAGATTTCCTGAAGCCCTATTTTAGTTATTATTGTTTGCATGGGTTATTCCATTAATCAATTTCGACCCAGAGTGGGAAAACTCAAAACCAGTATGCAGTGTACCGTGGTTATTGCAACATGGGCACTCTAGCGAATCTGATGGTTATTAAAGAGAATAACTCAAAATGTTAAGCGAAAGGTAGATGAACATTTTCTAATATTAAAGTTTAATCAAAGGTAAAAAAATTAAAATGGCTATTTTATAAATATTATAGCTTAATTTAGATTTAATACTAACAATGACAATTAAATAAAAACACAAATAGTGATAAATTAAGACAAAAGGGAATAAAGGCGTACTAAAATCAAACGTCAGAGATAGAAAGAGTGTGATAAATGAGTAGCAATTAATATGGATAAAAAAATTGGTGAAGACTAATTATTGAACCACGAGTTAGAAAGACGGAATAAACACCAAAATATGTCTTTTAATGCAAGACCCATTTGTCCGCGTTAAATACACGAAATGTTATACAGTTTTAAGAAGGAAATAAATCACGAAATTTTTTTCTGTCTTCAAACTTACGGTTGAAATGAAAGTTGCTATTGACATCTACGTTATTCTCGGTCTTGTTTTTTTTGTTGATATATTTTAACAGAAAAATGGCTAGTTAATATTTTATGCGATTTGGCGACATCACCGAAGAGAAAACGGGATGTACGAAATTAATATTTAAATACACACGAGGTACAAAAATTACATCGTTTGCACGGTGAAGCTTATACTAATGCAACCATAGAGCGTATTGTACCAGCAAAATCAAACACTCTTAGTGATTGTACATGTAAAAGACGGTGCACACATACGTTTAGTTTAGAAGAAAAGCAAACAATTCTACAAGGAGTGTACAGTGGACGTCCAAAAAATCAACAGGATACTTTTGTTATGAGCCTCATAAACTGCCCGAAAGTTATTCGAAGAAGATCTAAAAATGAAAATCCCAGAAGACGTGACAATACTTTTCGTTATTTTATCCAAATAAATTCTGCAAAAGTTGAGGTATGTAGGCATACTTTTTCAATCCTGTATGCTATAATTACTTTTATAGCAATTTTTTGACAGGCCCCTCTTATTGCCGAAGGAAAATTACCGGTGGATCACCGTGTTATTCATTTAAATTGTGGCAACAATTTAGATAACAATGTAGTTCTTGCGATCGATCATCACATTTGATCATTTCCGTTTAAAGAAGTTCATTAGAGCACCAGAATAGTTCAATATTGGGCGCTAACCTCAATTTAAAGATATTGCATAAATTCTTTTGCAAAAAGTATCCCAACATGCTAACATCGTTAAATACGATTTAAAAAAATACTATAGTGATAACCATGGCTATCGATTTGAAAGACCACAGGTTGACGTTTGTTCAATTTGTGAAGAACTTGAGGCTAAAATAACAAGTCAAACGCTGAATAAAAACGCGAAGCATGTAGCAGTTGCAGAAAAGATCGTACATCTGAGACAAGCTAAAAAGTTTTACCTGAAGCAGCAAGAAGTGTTGAGATTATGTCAAGAAATTGAAAATGTCGGAGCTGTTGTTTTTGGCTAAATCTAAAACATTCCGCTTTTAAAAATACGAGTGCAGAAAATGTTCTATCTCAGAAAACTATGGCATTACGTGTTGCGTGTCTTAGATCTCAAAAAAAATTGTGCAGATTTTTACACGTACCATCAAGGAAAAGTTTAAAGAGGACCTAGTGATATATGTACTCTAATTTGGAAGTCAATCCAGAATATGGTTAAAATGTGTTTAATATGACTTGACTCATTGAGGTATAATAATTCCATATATTCCAGAACATAAAAAAGAATTTTACAAAAACATCCTTACATGGCCAACTACTGCATCAGATAATCATTTAGGAAGAAGGGTAGTTTATGGAAATAATTTTCTTTTGTATTTGTTTGTTGTTCATAAAATACTTTAAATAAAATAAGCTTTTTCATACAATTTTGTGTCTTTATTTATGTCAAAAAAATATAAGTTGTAAGAAAGGATTAAATCCAAGATTTCCTTTATCGCTTTTGTACATAACGAAAATCACTGGATGGTTTTACTCCAATCTATATTAACTTCTTATATAATATATATAATATAGATTTATTCTATATTATAAAGTGTATTTTATTAGTAGGTGCCATTATTAAACAAGAAAAAAATTAATAGAACAAATAAACAATTTTTATTGACTTGACCTGAAAATCTACTTTCTGGATTCATTCCTTTCTTCTAACTGATGGTTTAATTGGAACCTGAGTTTTATCATAGGTCTCGATAAATGGATCAGGCGTAAACACATAAAGACTAACGACTCGTATTGTCTAACATAAATATTAACAACACTACCAAAGAGAAACTGATGTATGTATGTATATGTTAACATGTGTATGTATGTATATATATATATATAATATATATATATATTTATATATATATATATATATATAATAATATATTATATAATTATAATATATATATATATATATATATATATATATATATAATATATATATGTATAATATATTATATAATATATATATAATATATATATATATATTATATAATATATATATATATATATATATATGGTAACAATGACACACTTATGCGAGCTGATAGTGATGTTATGATTTACTTGTTATTCCGTAGTAAACAAGACTGATACCGTGTTATTGCTATGTCTTCAAGATTACTTAAAACAGATATATTACTGAGAGTACAAAAGCAATCAGTGAGAATAAGGTAGTTGTAGAGTAAAAATGTTAACATTGACAAATGACTAATTTGGCATTTGGTAGGAAAAATTTTATACTTTTATTTAACAGGTCTTAGAATAATGTTTATTGCAAGTAATGGCAATAAGCAAAAATTAAGTTTCAAAATAAGTTTGTTTTTACAGAATATTATTGTATATTGTTTTGTATTTTGAGAAAAATTTTCGAAGTGGAACCGAAACATCAAAAATAAAATTATTTTAAACCTAAACTGTGGCTTATTCCCAATAAAAATATTAATTGCATTAAGATGCCACAAAACACAATATCATTGCAACATATAGCTGCAACAATATTAAGCATTTTTTATGATGACTATATTTATTTAATGTTGTCATCTTAATAGACTCAGGTCGACCACACCTCACTTTGTAATGTTATAAACTTGTTTATTATTTTTCTTTAAATAAATATTTCATTTTAATTTCTGTCAATTTTCTTTATTTTTTTACGGTCTGTTTGTTTTACTATTTTTCTTCTAAAAATAGTTTGCGCTCAATCTTCTGTCCACACAAAATATTCTGTCTAAAAGTGTTTAATATTACTTTTTACTTTTTTAAATTTTATTTCCCGTATTCAGACCCGTATCTATTTTATAGACATATACAGTGTGTTAAACGATGTTTCTAACAACCAGTTATTCAGTTAGTAATAAATATTTTTATTAGAAAATTGAGAAATCTCAATTGGACTGTTATTGGACCTAAAATACTATCAGTCCATGCATACATAAAATCACAGACGCTGTAACGTCATTACAATGGAAAAAATTAAATGGATTAGGAGGGTGAAGTTTAGGTCAGATGAAATTGTTTTCATCTCAAATTTAACGGTGTTCCACAAAAAGGGTATTAATTAAAATAAGTGAAATGTGAAATAATTTTATTAACCTTCATCTGCTTCAATACAAGCTTTAAACCGTCTAAGCAGTTCACGTGTACATACCTCATGTATCATCTCTGGTATAATCAGGGTGTTTGTCTAATCTTAGTTTTTAACTCGTCTATAACTGTATGTTCTTCGATATGAGCAATTACGTTTAAATACACCCACACAAAAAATCTAAGATTATTAGAACGGACGACCTTGGAGGCCATCGGGCGGGTCTATGAGTTCCAATTCATCTGTTTGGAAATGTAGCATTGATTTAGTTGATTAAAATACGGCTGTTATGGGAGTGTACACCACCGTTTTGCCATACTATAACTTCTCGTTCGCGTTAAGGAATAATCCCTGATTATAAAACTGAAAGAGTTTTTCAGAAAATTCAGATATCTTTGACCATGTAAATATTCTTCAAAAAAATATTAACATATTTAACGCCCATTCAGTAACCCAAAATAAACATTTATTCCCCATCTAATTTAAACGAGACTTTTCTTCACCAGTGCGGATTTTCCACTGACCAATAATGGGAGTTATGGCAATTTACAATCCGATTATTGTGAAAATAAGTTCCATCACTCCACACTTCATTCTCTTGCATCATTACATTAAATACAGTTTAACCCTTTAACTGGTAAGATATCCCTGAAGGCCCCTTCGCTTATTATTTATTTAAGCCGCAGGTAAAAGTCAGGTAGCTGCAAACTGTTTTGAATCTCCTTCACTAGTACGTCTGGAGAAGTTTCGAATGTATTCTAAATTCATCAAACCTTTTGTTGCATTTTTGTCTCAGTTTTGTGCTTAAGGTCGAGATGAATGTAGAACAATTATCTCTCATTGTGAGACATTTTTTATATAAAATTTTGAGTATTTTTTTTATAATTTTATTTCATTTAATTTGCAATCTATAAAATTTTACAATAGGCAAATATTAATGACATTACCAAAATATTTAGGAAAACTGTCTAGTGACAGTTTCCTTTTACTTATCTAAAGTTGGGTTGAAGGAATTTAACTACTAAACAACACTATTGAATAAAAATATTTATTAAACATTTAATGTGTAGAAAGGTGTACATATATTATGTATAATAGTAAACAAAAATGAGAATCTAATTGATTATTAATTACACCTCCAAAGAACAAATGTTAAATGCATTATACAATAATATAGTGTAAAATTTGAAGCAGAAAATATGGACATCGACAAATACCATGATGGTTTGAAAACAAGGTGATAAACAAAATTAATTGAACCAAAGTGATTTAAAACATTTAAGGAGGGAAAGTAGTAGTCAAACAAACTATATTTTTCGATTTCTATAAACCAGAAAGTAAATTTAATAAACGTTATATTTAATAATTCTGTGTTTATATAGCAATGCGAAAAGAATGCTTATTTTTTGCATGGGTCTTTTAGTATTAGCTGCAGGTTTTTCAGCAGTAAATTAATTCTTGAGAGATAGAGTCTCACGCAGCGGTCGCCAGCCTTTTAGCCGTTCAGCCAAGCCAAAGCACATCCGATGTTGTTTATTTCGATTAGAAGTGACGAGCATAGAAAATGGGATTTGCAGACAACGAGACCTCACTCGCATTTCTTTATAAGTCTCGTAAAGTATAAGGGACACGTCCCTATAAATGTAATTTTCCTTATTAAATAACCTTACACTGTACATACGATTTTGAATTTGTAATTTATATTAGATTTAACAAAAATGACAAATAATTTTGCTGCGTACAATTAAAAAGTGCAAATATACTGAAATAAAAGGGAAAATAAATATGTTAAATAGTTTATTAAATGTTAATGTTTATCATTAGATGAAGTACATCTATTTACCAGCTAAAACAAGCACATACATTGAGTGGCTCAGTTCCATACTTGCCTAAGCCGCATTTGCATTATAAGTCAACAAGTAGATCTAAAGTAAATTGGCAGTAATAAAAAAAGCACTCGAAGTAAAATCATTTTGTTATATTTTATTAAAGAACAAGTTACTAAAAGGTAAAGAAATAATAAATAAGACTTACTCACAATCAATTTAATTTAAGTATCAGACGACCGGTTTCGCTTTCTACAATATGCAAAGCATCCTCAGATCTCGACAAAGTTAAACAAATGCTAAAATAATAAAAACTCATATTAGGGCGTTTAATAACGATAAACAAAGAAGGTGTTGTAAATTACAATAATTATGCCAATATTACATGTCTGTGGTTTTATATAAACGAGTAAGTTGAATAAAAGGTATAAATTTTTTTAAAAAGTTTAAACAGACAAGGTGAGGCCCACAAAGTGTTATAAAATAGTCTCTTCGATGTAATAAATTAATAAATGAGAAAATAAATAGATAAAATAAACATTACTTACATGCCGTACTCTATTAATAGATGGATGGTGTAGAACATGGTTGAAACTACTTTATATTGTTGAATGGAGAACTCAATTCTATTATTGCAGTTGTTTGACAGTAAACGGGAAGTTCTTGAGGAGATAGATTTGATCCAATGAAGAAGAGATATGTGTGAGATTGTTTGTTAAATGTAAGTGATGTAATATACCATTGTGTTAATTAAAAGCTATTTATACTTATTCGAAAAATATATTTTTGAAATGTGTGTTATTTATTGAGTAATTGTTTTATGAAGGTGACAGTTTTATGAAAATGAATAAGTTTAGATGTAAAAATTGTGTGGGTATGCAATTATTTTCCAACTTGTAGTTATCAAATTACTTTGATAAAGTTCTATTGGCAATGAGTTAATTATTGGAAAGTCAAGTAAATAAAATATTAAAATACAAACAATTAAGGATAATTTAAACACACTAAAACAGAATACTCTTAGAAGGGACGAAACAAACATTGAATTTAAAAAGGGGGAAGGGCTTTAATGCACTACATCGCAGTCTTGGACACAATGAGTTTTTTTACGTTTTATCTTTTAGATTTTAGTGGTAAATTTGACAGATGTAGGTTAGCTTGTGACAGTTCATTTTCTGTTTCTCAATACTGTAAGTTAAGTTATCTAGTTTTATAAAATATGCTGTTATTAATGAATGTCTATAAATTGTTTCAATTTAGATATCAAAAGTAAATTGATGTGTTTAATATTGGCATACTTTAACAATCTTTAATTAATCAAATTTAATGTAACAATATGGATAATTGAAATATATCCTACAATATAACTAACTCAGTCTAATGTCCAAATTACTGAACAAATTAAAGTAATTCTTTGGCAACTGAATATGTACATTTTATAATCAAATGTATAATAAGTTTACAAAGTTTTTTATTTTTATTTGAAATTGTTGTAGGTGTGAGGTATCTGTCAGGGTATTTTTTAATTATTTGAGATATTTATTTCAAATTCTGATATTTTAATATCTAATATACTAATATGTAACCAAAGTAACAAATGGATAATTATTGATGGTAATTTATTTATTTAAATTAATTACAATTATTTATTAATTTATAAAAAAAAAATTAGCGAATTACAACTGTAAACTACCAATGTTATTTAGGTAATTTAGGTTTTTGCTACAAATTTTATCTTTTATGTATTTCAACTTGATTATTTATTTCTCAACTTCATCAGGAACATACTACATAATTAACTAACAATTAAATAAACATAACATTCATAATATTCTAACTGGTGTAGTCTGTAACAGTAGTAGTGTACAACATAATTGCATGGTCGATAACTACGAAAGATTTCAAATCCAATTATATTTATGTATTTGCATAATATAGGTCTTTCAGAAAAGCATACATGTCGTAAAAGAACAGTTTGTCAGTCTTTGTATCTAAATTGGTAAACACCAGCATCCCGTAGCCATTTCGACCTCATTTGAGCGTCTCTACAAATTTTCTTACATAGTGTCGGCGTACAAAGGTGACATCTACCTTGGTGATTAGCTAGCGTTTGCCGATTTAGATACAAATACTGACAAACTGTGCTCCTATGACATATTACACTGTCTTAAATACATCTAAACTACAGAATTTTTTTTTTTATTAGAAAAAGATGTCGCATCCACCAAAAGGTTATTAGCGACGGAAACAAAATATAAAAACAAAGTTAAACCACCTACAGATTGTACAAAATGTTTATAGATCTAAGATTATTCACTATATTGTTACAGGAACAGTTTTGACCTAGAGCCTTTAGTAGAACGTTTGGGATCCTGTAGCGCTGTCTTTCTTGGTCATATTTACTACAAATTGTTAAAAAATGTTCGACTGTTAATCGGACGTTACACTGATCACATATAGGTGGATTTTTCTTTGTAAAAAGGTAGGAGTACGTTAATCTGGTATGTCCTAGGCGTAAACGCTCAACCGCAATTTGTTCTCGTCTATTGAGCGACGATGGAAACCACTGAGACACATTATTTTTGATTTTATTTAGATTGGAATTAGTTTGAGACCACTCATTTTGCCACAAACACCACACTTTATTTTTAAAATAAGCTTCTAAGTCACTAAAAACACACTTGTCTATCGGCTGTGACAAATCACTTAAAATTGCCTCTCGTGCAGTCCTGTCAGCTTTTCATTTCTTGTTATTCCGACGTTTGAGGGAACCCATAAAAATTGGACGCTTCTTCCATGTTCATAAGAAATAATAATATCTGGAGAATATTTAGATAAAAGAAGCTGTAGCATAGGGAGACGATGAAAAAATCCATCAATGTTCCATTGAAGTATCGAGTTGAATGTTGTTAACAGATTCGGAGTTAGATGATACTGAACAATTGTCTACAGAAGAGTCACTATCTAAGTCAGAAATCTCTTTCTCTAAATGGATTGTATAGTTTCTTTTGAAGTTTTGTAAACTTGCTTTTTGTAGATCTATCATTTGCATATTGATAGCTGCTTTGTAAAAGATGGAGTAAACCACAGATATCAGTTGTAAATTCTTTGACGACGCTAATAGTGTCGGAGGAGCCTTGGAACATTATCAATCAGTAAGGACAATTGGTGGTAATTTAAAACGAATGGTGGGGTATGATTATCAATGAAATTTTCAAGAGTTTCCTGTGTAGATGGGACTTTATATGAGCGCGGTTTTTTTGGTTTAGAGGGTTTGGGTTTTGCAAACAGATTTTCTGATGAAATTACTGAGTCTGAAGGAGGCGTGACGATCTCACCAATACTGCGTTTTATGGAAGAACTTGTGTTTTCGGAATTGTTATTAGAGTTTTCATTTAGATGCTGTGGCTTTATTACATTTGGAAGTACTGGAGCAAACTCCTTGGTAGTGACAGAACTCGAGCTTGACATTTTATTTGTAAGATTGGTTGAAATGGTTGTTTCAGAAAATTGTCTTGTTGTATCAGTTTATTAGAATTTTCTGCAGTTGTATCTAATGAAAAAGGAGCTGATAGATTGGAGGATATTGCTTCCGAAGTTTGTGAAAACGGTATTGCTACTGAATGAGGTTGATTGAAAGTGTTGTTATGAGTAGGAGCGTTAGTAATTTCTTTGTCATGGAGATTTGTAGGTGTAGGTGATATGCTTGGATTTGATGATGGATAACTTGATGACTGCTGGGTGTTTGGTACCTTGTGTAGTATACTTGTTGAAGCTGTTTGATTTGGTACTTCATTGTTTGACTCAATATGAGTTGATTCCGTTACCGAACTGTTTTTGCATTGGGATGATATGTGCCCTGTATTTTTGCAAATAAAGCAGGTGAGTGTACCTTGTGACAAAAATATGCGGTAAGGTGTTTGGTCGCAATTTATTAGAATAGAATCTGGAATTGGTGATGTTATAGGGCTTATATAAACTTGCCTCCGAAAGCTCAATATGTGACTATATTCGGGAAGAGTCGAGCTAATTTTCAGAAATGTTATTGGAGAAATAAGCTTTAAACCGATATTCTCTAATTCTTCAACTAATACTTGATGAGGAATTGACGGGCAGACTCCAGACAAGACTAGTCTTTCTGCTGGAGAGACAAGTCTTCTTGCTGTTACTACTTCGCCGAGTACTTCTATAGAGCCATATTGTGTCATGAAGTTATCTACTACGGTCTTGTTTGCCAAATACATGCAGATTCTATTATGAGATAATCTAGATGAAAAAATAATATTTTTTGGGTTGATGATTGTGCCCAAAGGAATGAGATAATCCTGCAGTTTAGCATTATCGATACAACTAAATACAATTGCTTGGTTCTTACTCGGAAAAGAATGTGAAGCGGCTGAAGCATAACTGTTTGTGATATTCGAACGTTGATTTACTGGACTGGTTAGATCGGAAGGTGTGTTTACATTGTGTGAAGTCATTTTGAGGTGCGGTGGCGAAGGCCTTACTCCGACTCTGGTAAGTGAAAAACCAGTCGAAAAACCAGTATAAGCTACTTATAGCAGCTAACCTCACAAAATGATTGTATGGTAGTTTATATTTATTATTTGACTTTTTCTTTTCACAATAATAAAATAATAATTACGTATAGATGACTTACGTAGTAGTATCTAGTAGATAAACACGTTAATTTTAAAAAACTGTTTAATAAAACCACTTGTTTTTATTAAAAACTAGGAGTACGATATCAATACAACTTAACCTACCTTGCCCAAAAACTACAGAAGTCTTTTCTAAAAGAAACATATCTTGCACATCGTTTAGCACAGAGGACGAAAGATGTTAATTATTAAACTTTTTGGTTGATACACATCAGAGCGTCATTCTACGCTGCTACATAAATGGGAGATCTTGTCAAGACCTCTCTTTATAGATCTCCGCACGCCCTATGAGAATAAACGACGTCGAAAAGGGTCTAGTAAGCTAGTTATTGATTTAAATACAAAGACTCAAAATCGTAAAATCTTTATTCAGTCGACGGACAAAAATTAGGGACATACTATTACGAGCAATGCGAGTTTTAAAAGAATATAATTCCACTGACTTCTCTTAACCGTTTTTTTCTTTGCAGAAGTATGCAAGAATTTTTTGACCACAAAACGCCTTTCGTATACAAAATGCAGTATTATACGGAAGTTATTGTAAGCTTTTTTTACTTACCACAAATAAATTGTGTTAAAGCCTCTTACCTAAAACAAAGAATGGAATTAATTAAATAATCCAATAATTTATTTAACGCAAAGAAAAATAAAAAAATCAAAGTTTAATATTTAAATAATCGAAGTAAATATGCACTCTCTATTAGGTCAAATTTAGAAGAATTGTAAAAAGCGAAGAACAGTACTGATTCCAAATTAATTTTTAATACAATAGTTACAAATATCACCTCAAAAGGACAAATAAGAGCTTAAAGGGGCAATAAAGCGTTTAGTTTAAAACTTGTTTCCGGTGTCTGAACCTGCAAAATGTTATGTTATATGCTTTAGAAATTCTTGCGTACAAAGACATTACTACTGAGATTTAAATTTACGACACTTTTTTTATACACAAACAACCGTGTAATGTTCACGGAAAATTTAAGTTAATCAAAAATATATTACACAGGATTTATGTCTCGAGCACATGCTTTATAAATATTTAATCCACCAAACTTTACTAAACGTTATCATTCGTATTAAGTGTATAGTAGACAGAAAGCGTGAAAAGATAAATGTTGTTTTGCTGTCTCTGGTTTTTATGCTCAAACGTTTCCTTTTCGCTTTCTCTAGATGCGACGTTTTCGTGACAGTAAATCATCAACTGAATAAAAACAGCTACTTTTGAATCGGATTGAAGTGTATATCTGATGTTCGACTGACAAAGAAAGGGAGCAATAAAATTAAATTGACATATTCAAAACAAAACGGGGGTGGTTTTGAATTTTAAATTATGTTGTTCTGTATTAGAGATATATAAGTATCTTATTTTGGCTACACATGTTTTATCTCTCACATAATTTATTTCCTTCCATGTTTCGTTACATCGGTATACACAGTTAGTACAATAAAAAATAATATTCTAACAAATGTTATTACTTATATTTGCTATTCGCTCCGTAGGGTCTCCCCTCTATTTACAGTCACGTGACACGCTTGTCATATTTGTGAGGAACGTTTTAGTATCTCAGTCTTATGGGATTATTTTGTTAAACTTAATATTTTATTTAACCCCCTCTGTGGCTCAGTGGTAAGAGCGCCTGCCTTTAAACCTAAAGGTCGTGAGTTCGAATCCCACCTGGGTGGAAATTTTCGTTTATTAAAAAAAAAATTAATAAATGAAAATAATTTCTATCCTTGTGTGATCGGTACACACCGGAGGGACCGCAGACGTTCGGATACAATTAGCGTCTCTTAGCAAAGACAATGACGTCGACTTTGCTAAGTATCAAGAAATTACTCTACACACACACAACACACACTACACCTCAAATTGTAAGATTGGCGAATGGATTTAGTGTCCGCAGTCATTTAAACACAAACAAACAACAACAATATTTTATTTTGTATTGTTAATATCCGGATACAATTTTTAGAATTAATTAGTTATCTATTTATAGTGACATTTATAGTTCAACAAAAATATTTTTTGTCGTTAATAGAGATTTATTAACATAATATACGAAAGTGAGGTTATATATACATGATCAACCAATGATTAACATCCATGGTACAATAAAATATGTTCATTGTATCATGCACAAAAGCGTCCTGATAAAATTTCAAGTTATCGCCACCATGAGCAGGTCAGTCGATTTTGCTTTGACACTTTGTTAACCCTCGAGCGAATAATATTTTAATTGAACAAACGTTTAATACTATTTTACTATACTATACTATGAACAAATTTTAAATCTACAAAAACGTTCTAAGTCATGAAAACCATTTTTTCGGGAAACTGAAAAAAACTGTATAGATCTGTATTAGTCATCTAAATTAATACCAAAAAATTTGAGAATGGTTTTGACACTTTTAGATGTATATTTAACATTTAAATGTATATTTAACCTAAAAAATACAATTTTTAAGTTAATGTTTTTAAAATAAAACATTAAGTCATTTTTTGCACAGACCACTAATAACTAGACGTTTCACGTAGGTAGTCAAGGTCAAATTAAACTTAATGTCATTTGTAGTACCGATACTAATCTTCAGATGTCGCTTTACTCTGTCTTACTTTTACTCTGCAGTTTAGGTTTAGAACACAACTAAGAAAAGAATTATAATTGTCAATCGCCAATTGTCATATTAGCGTCTATATTTTGATTTTGTTAGTGTTAGTTTGTAAATTACAAAACAAATCACCTACCTCAGTGATCTACGTTTTAAATGTTCCTGGCGGTGTTCAAATAGTATTTTGCAGATTAATAATAATCAGTTAAATATGGTTTTTCACAATAAATGTTGTATCCTACAATGTACTAATTCGTCATTAATTAGACATACCTTTCCAAATCCACGATGAAGACATTACACGATTTAGGAAGTGGCTTAGTGTTATAAATAATCCTAATTTAGATATGATGAATGCTAGTACAGTTTATAAAACAAAACGAATCTGCCACAGACACTTTGAAGATAAGTTTGTTTCTTCATGGAGTCATAAATTGTATAAAAATGCAATTCCTAGCTTACATTTGTATGGTGAGTCCAATAAATATTTGATATTAGAGAACAAATAACTGATTGATGAACTTAAATCTGCAACTTCTTTCCTTGAGTTCCGTAAAAGAACAAAATCCTATCTATCTGAAAGATCATATTATTCAGTAGAAGAGTTTCTTAACGAATAGTGTTATGTACAAGTAACTAAACAATTTGTATAAATATATATTTGAGTATCACATGCAGAAAACTTGTATTAAAATGTATTAGTTCGTAAGGATTTATTATGCAATTTATTTAAATTTTGCAATACATTGTGTATTTTATTATTTTTTATTTTGTGATATTGACGATTTATGTAATTTCAGTAAATTTTAAATTGCTATTTTTCTGACTTTTTTGTAAGCTTTTTCCATAAAATTGTACAATTTTCAGTGATAATAGCATATTTTTATTCTATATTAAATTACAAAATTGTTTTACAAGTATTAAATAAATAAATAAATTACATTTTGTTTTATTTTTCCTAAATTGTATTGTGTATATTTGAAATTAAAAATGTCATGCATTTTTTTTTTTCAAATATACCAAATTATATTTAAAAATTTTTAAACTTTATTTAAATTTTCCCACCAAAATTAAAATTTGAATTTCCCGCGTAATTTCTCGCTTGAATTAGTTCCGATACTAATCTTATGGAGCGCTGAATTTCATATCCAACTAAAGTATTGTCGTGGAACATCTAGGGAGGTAGGTGATCTGTGATTTTTTGAATGCTTCAAAATGTCATGTTTTCTCCTACTGGATGTCATGTTCATCTTCCACAGTATTGTGACTATCAGTTGTTGGCCACTCCATTAATTCGTCATAAAACTGTCTGACACTATTAGGTATATAAGGTAACAACTTACCAATATCTTAGAGCTTCACTTTTTTAAGTGGTACTTTACCGGATGAATAACAAAGTATTGTGGGAAATTCAATTGATTGATTGTTAACTTAAGAAAGTTTATAGGTTTGTTCCATAAACCATCAATAAAAGACCTACAAACAATCACACCTTTAGCTGTTCCATAGGTAAAGTACATAAAAGAACTTATGCCAAAAGATATCTTATCTTTAACAGGAATAAGTTTTCTTCTTGTTTTCCTCAGAAATGTACGTCTTTTTATAGTAGGTTGGCCACCAATGTTATCTCGTGTAAGGTGTATACCCTATGATGTCTATTTAGTTTTCTTTTGATGATTGAAAAATCTCTGTCGCAAGGAAGGTAGGAGTGTCCTCTAATGAAATAATATTGCTCAATTCGATTGAATCGACCACTGTTGGTAAGGACTAAAAACACTCTGTTTTATGTATGGTTCTTATTTTGACCTCCGCAATTATCCGAGTAAATGTGGACTTCCGTAAACTGAGGAGCAGCAGAGTTTAAATAATTATATACAAAGGAACAAACCTCATCCGGACTTTTTCTGGTCCGGATAAAGGTCCCTTCGTGATATAGATAAATATTAAACTCATTGCTTTTAACGCCATGAATCCAAAACACATTCACCGTTAGTTGTCTCAAATAAAAGGTTTCCTGTACTGGAATCATGGGTAGCGGTATATTTTGCATATAAACGAAAGCTATTGCTAGCACATGTGATTCTTTTGCTTTTGTTTCTTGGTTAAACTCTCTTTTTAATTTATTGTAGAATTTTTTTGATCTACGCTTGTGAGTCATCAATTCAGCAGAAACATTTCTTTTAGCTGCATCACTAAGATGAGGACTTCTCAATTTGAAATTTTGTTCTTCACAAATACGGCATGAATTAATCTGGGGGCGACCAAATCGTACATTGAAGTTATCTTATTAATAGCCTGGTATGAGCACTAATTGCATTAGTGTTTGACCCATTAATAATAATGAACGAAGCCTTCTAATACGAGTTATTTTAATTCCATAGAGTGACTTAAATGCTTCTATAAATACCTTTTATCTGGTTTTACCCACAATTACCTATGGGTTTGTACATTGTTACAGGTAATTAATGTTTGTATAAAATATCCTGCTCGTTCTTAGTTTTCAATGTTCTCAAATAACCGAATATCTCTTCAGGTTGATTCTGCAAGCGGTCTGTTTACTTCTGTTTACATCTGAAATCAAAAAAATCTCGATGAAATAAACCTTAGTTTATTATATAGACTGCAAAACGTATCTTACCTGCAATCAGGGCCAACAGTGATACCTGGTACAACTCTACCTTTGTAACTAATGTACTCTTCACCTTTGAATCTAGCATTTCTCACGATATTTCGTTTCCACTTAGCTTAATTTTATACTTTTCTGCCGTCGCTGGTACTGCTTGGTTCGTTATCCATCGCAATTTTTAAAAGAATATAATAAAATGATGCGAAATACAACTTTAACCTTACAAAACAATTATTCATTAGAGATTCATAGAATATACAGGATTCATCATTACAGTACAAACACATATATTTATAGTGTTGACTACAAAAATATTCAGTCATAGTCACTGACATAGAATCTTTTAGTCTGCAATGATATATTTCAGTTTTCTCTTTAACATACATGGAGAGTAGAGACTTAGAATGTTTTTGTACCAAATGATGTACTTTTATTCTTAGTACAATTTTCCATCAAAATGTCAAAAATGAAAAAAAAAAACGACTTGAATGTTTTTGTTTACATCGATTCAATTAATGTTAATGTTTTTAGCACACTGTATAAATTTATAAATTTTAATTTCGTATAATCATTTTTTGATAAAATTTGATATTTAACTTTATATTGTAGGGGGTTCATTATAACATGGTTTTATTATCCTAACTTTGAAATATCCTGTGGAATAATTCCATTTGTGAATTTTAGTAAAATTTTTCATGTTTTAAAAGTTTTCATTTATAGAGTCAAATGAATTTGCCACCCACAATTTAATAGGTTTTTAATTATTTTTATTTTGAAGTTACTTTATATCACGACAAGGTGGCTTTGGTGACTGTTATCATTATATCACTTGCATTTTGTTTACTTATGATTGATCATGGTTCTTAGTGTCGAAGATTGTGCGAAATCCAATGCTCCGGCTGAAGATGGGCGAAATTATAAATATGCGGTTAGAGTACTACATACTCATCGCTCTACCATCCAAAGGGCAGTAGAACGTTTTATGCGAATTGGAACAAACAAGCGTGCAGTTGGAAGTTACAGGAAGCGCGAAACTACCGCTTTGGATGATCGTTTTATAAGAGTCAATTAACAGCGGAAAATTTATTTCACGGCACAGAGTGGCTAGAATACAATTTTCTAGGGAAAAATTTACATTTTAATTTAGGACAATGGAGTAATGTTCTTTTTACGGATAAGTCGAAACTGTCTTCACTCATCAAATGGAAGAGAACGAGTATGGCGTCGAACTAGAGAGAGATTTACAGAATGCGCTTTCAGTCAATGTGATTTAGATCATCTTCTTTTTGACAGTCTGGACATAAATTTGATTGATATTTTTTAGTTTGAACAAATGACTAGGATAACAGGCTTGTCCAAATTTTATTCTAATTATGGATGTTATATACCTTCGTGGGAACAGAATAATTTTTAGACCAATAATCACTTGGGATTGAAGGTTGTATTAGAAGCATATTGCGACGAAGAATGCGTAATATATATATTATATATATATATATATATATTATTATATAATATATATATATATATATATATTATATATGCCAAGATTGTTTCCACTTACTATTGATATTATTTTTAAATATTGTAAATGCGTCTTGTCTACAGATTTGGTGACTCGCTTGCGTTCCAGTATCAATGGCCTTTTTAGCTAATAGATCAATATGTTCGTTGTATTTAAGACCTATATGTGCTTTATAACCCACAAAAAAATGGACAACTCTTCGGTTTTTAATAAATGTCATAAACAATGTTTTTTAATTTGAAAGACATAATATATATTTTGAGTTTTTACTAGGAAAATTTAAAGTTTCAAATGGCTAACATAAAAGACAGATACTATTGTAACATGTATTCTGAGTATTTTTCAAAGTATCTTAATGCTTCATATATTGCTACAGCTTGAGCACTAAAGATTGAAAAACTAGGATTTAGTCGACAAAGTTTTTCTGTATTAGTTGATGGAATGTAGAATGCACACACCCAGTACCAACAATAGACTTTGAGTCATCCGTATAAATAACTAAAGAGAGTCTGACAGACTAGATAAACTGGACCTCAAAATATTCGAGCTAACAGAAGAATTTACATGGTAATTCGGTTGTATCACAGTAACGGGTTACAAGCACGAATAAAAATGTTCGATGTTAAGATTTATCCTCTGATTTAAAGTGATAATTAAAATTTGTCACGCTTCTAGAAGCGTCACAAAGTGGAGGTGAGTTCTTTAGTCTCAAATATCGATTAGTTAAATTTTTTTCGTTTAGTTTTCTGATATTTGAGTAGAGAGTAGTACTCCAAACTGCAAATTGCAAACTGCAAATCTGGAAGTAACTTCTTTTTATCTAACCACCATTCCAATCTATGTTTAATCATCCGTTCCAAAGTTTTCAGTACACAAGATATAAGTGAGATAGGTCTATATGAGTGAACGGAATTAGGATCTTTCTCTTGTTTGAGTATGGGGATATATAATTACATTCTTGAAATTGAGCTATTACTAAATTATTCATGATTATATCATTTAATATTTCCAATAGTAAAGTTTTGGCACTTATGGGAAGATATAGGGACATTGGATATTTAATATTATCTAAAACCTGGACTAGTACTACTTCGATTTTTTAAGACAAATTCCAATTCTAAAGTATTAAAAGATTCTAACAGAAAATAATACTGCTTATTGAAAGAATACTCAACATTTTGCAATTTTTTATGGAGAGTAGAGCAATTTGACCAAAAAATTGTTCTTCGAAGGAATCGTTCAAAACATTTTATAGAAGAAATTGGATTTCTGTTTAATTTTCTAGCTTGATTCCATAAGCTTGTTGACGGTATATTTTTATTCAACTTTGAGCACCAATCAATCCAGCTCCTTCTGGCTTTATTTTTTAGAAATATTTTGGCTTCTGATATAAGCATAAGCATATAAGATTTTGGCATTGTATGTTATTGGCCATTGTAGGAGATTTCTTATATAATTTAATAGCTTTTTTTTTCTACTATTTACAACATTACAACATTCATTATCCCACCAAGGAGGCGGAAGATAATTTTTGCTAGTGAACGGTTTAAAAGCAGGTATTGCCTTTTCTGCAGCCTCATTTTATGCTATTATTAAAAAAGCAATACTTTTCGCCAGTGTTTTCAAATTTCATATTATTCTCAAAGAGAGAGTCTACAATATCTGTATACAGTTTCCAGTTTGCTTTTTTAATATTCCATTTACTGAATTTTTATTAGATATTACCGAACGTGCATTCCATTGCATAATCTTCAAGAAAATTATTTATTTGCAAAGGTATCCTCCAATATTAGACTAATATTATGCTTAAGTGTCGTTACATACTATAAGAAAAACACCGACCGGGTCTTTAACGGTCCGAGTGTTTTTCGTATGAATTTTACACAGCGCATACCTGTTTATCCGATTTCTCTCGATCGGAGACCTCACATCATTTTCAGTATCAGTGCAGTATTCAGTGTTCTTTCATTATGGACAGACGTAAGAAAATGATTATTATTTCTTTATTAAGACATCGTCGCAAACAAAAAAATTGAGAACTGTTTGGGTTCATCCAATAGTTGCACAACGGTATATTGTTGGTACATTTCAGACACTATTTTCCCAGCTAAGGGAAGATAATGTGAAATTTTTCAATTACTTTCGAATGTCTATTTCTACTTTTGATGAACTACTAAAGTACTACAACCTCATATCCAGAAAGAAAATACCCACTTAAGAAATTGTATTCCACCTATAGAAATGTTGGCAGTAACATTAAGGTAAGTTGGGAAGTTTAATTAATTATTACTAAAAAATAAGCTTTATTATTGAGTTAATAACAACAACTGTATTAAAAATCCATATCTGACAAGAATGAAGAAAGTGAGGAGGGTGTCCTGCTTCTGTTGAAAGAGGTGTTGATGTTTGACGAGTATACTCTTCTTGGTAATGTGTTGTTGCTGCAGTTAACATATTGGACTGTGTCTGTGTATTATTAAAAGCCGTAGCTTGACTGTTGTCTTGTGTCCAGGTACAAAATGTTGCTGAGGTCGAGGGTGCGCTGGAGGATATGGATTGTGTAGCGTAGAATAGTAGAGAGGCGTTTGTTGGTTGACAGCCGGCAGATGAGGATTTCCCGATTTAATGTTTTTTACCAACTGTAAAATTCCCATCTGAAACTCAATAGTTTGGGAGTCATTAAAACCTTGAATAGAAGGTAGGACGCCTTTAAAAAACAGTAAGTGCCGGTCTTGCGGCTCATCCGACTCCAAGCTTTTCAGCATTCGCAATTCAAACTCGTCCATTCTACGCTTTTTGTTTGCACTTGGGTTACTTTGTGAGCACCATCACGACGTTTGGTAGTTGTTTTTTCTGGTGCTACTTCTGTTACAGGGGTGCCAGTAGCTTGGTCCTTATTTTGTTGTGAATCGTTTTCACTTTCGTGTTGTTCTTCGCCTTCATTTGGAATATTAGATTCTGTTGGTCTGTGGGTCGGAATTTTCTCCAGAAACTTTAATTGTTCAGCATAAATATACTTTCTTATTTTTGATGCTCCTGCTCCTGATTTTTTTACGTCGTTAACCCTCTTTTTCCACTTCATCCATTGGTCTCGAATATTTGTCCAACGTTTCAAAACCAATGTACCTGCAATAAGAGAATCGTGTAAAATTTGTGTGACTTCAAGGTGAACATAGTGAACAAGTCAAAGGACCCCGCGCTTTTTAGTAGGAAAATGACCCTTGATGAAATTTTCTACATTTTTGATATGTTGTAATTATCATCAACCATGGACCCAACTCAATCTATGAGTAGTTTTCGAGATAGAGGGTGTTACAGTTTAAAATGGTTTCATTTTACTACTACTTAAACTTGTAGTAAACGTTTTTGTGTAACATAAATTCAATCCATTTTAAAGTTTAACACCCTGTATCTCAAAAACTAGTCATAGGATTGAGTTGGGCCGGAGACTTTTGATCAGGATGATGAGAAATATAACATATCAAAACAATTTCGGCCTATTCTATTGTCGTCATGCTTCTGGAGTTCTGTAATCCAATAATCGGCGGGGCGTCTGCCGGATAGTAGTTGTTGGAGCTTCAGAAACGGCCGCGAATATCCCTTGACCTCAGGGGTTGTGGAACCGGAGATAAAAAGCGCAAAGCTTGTTTTGTTTGTATGAACCAACTCCGGAAAAATTCGCATATCGTGTGTGTGTGAACATATCAATAATTTAGAAAATTTCACCAAGGGCCATTTTCCTACTAAAACTATGATCAATTACAGTTACTACTTTCTTTTTCAGGTACCTCGGTAGTGGATGTTATTTCACAGATCTACATTACAGTTATCGAATGGGAATATCTACAATAGCGAACATTGTGCGAGAAGTTTGTAATATTATTTGGTTAAAGTTAACCGACGACTTTTTGCCTAAACTTAATAGCGAACTATTACAAAATGTAGCCGAAGGTTTTGAAGAAAGAGCAAATTTTCCACATTGTATAGGAGCCGTTGACGGCAAGCATATCCGAATAATTAAACCAATTGGTAGTGGATCCATGTTCTTTAATTATAAAAGCTATTTTTCGGTAGTGCTGATGGCTGTTGCTGATAGCAACTATCGATTTATTTACGTTGACGTTGGTGCATACGGAAGTGAATGTGACTCAACGGTTTTTAAAGAAAGTTCTTTGTGGAAAAACATTCAGACTCAAAAACTACAGTTACCAAATCCTAGGCCCTCTATGGTTCATTAAATCCAGACATACCTTACTTTTTTATCGGAGATGAAGGTTTCGCCTTGAGTACTCATTTACTTAGACCATTTGCAGGGAAAGACTTAAATTATAAAAAAAAAATTTTTAACTACCGCCTCTGTCGAGCAAGAAGGTATGTAGAATGCACATTCGGAATACTGGCAAATAAGTGGAGAATTTTTCATCGTCCTCTTAATGTCCATACAGACTTAGCGGTTAATATTGTTAAAGCATGTGTCGTCCTTCACAATTTTGTAAGGGAAAAGGACGGTTATAACTTTGAGGACACCGTTTCAACCGATGGTTTTGATGATATACCTACACATCAAATCAGTCATGGTCAAAAAGCTGGGACTGGCATACGAAACGTTTTAGCTGACTATTTTGTAACAGATGAAGGCTCTGTGCCGTGGCAAAACTCAAAAATTTAGATTAATAAATTGCATAATTGTTACTATAGATACTTATTTCACAATAATAATAAAATTTATAAAATTTATATGAGCTTCAATAACTTGTAGTGGACATATAAAACAAAATAATAATATAATATAGCCAAATGTACTCACCAAATTGTTTGCGCTCCACGGCATCTACTTGGTCGAAGTTTTCATCCAGTTTGATGCAGATCTCTCTCCAAGCATCTCTTGTTTTATTCCTGTCTTTATATTCCTCGAACTTTTGTTCCAAATTACAGGATAATCTTCTACCAAACTTATTAGCACGTCTATGTCAATTTCCCGTTCGGACGTCATAGTAGTAGTGATCGCACACACAACACCAGTACAACCCAGATGCTCTCGGATCACTGCGTCCGAGTACTACAGGAACAGTGTGTAGTGATATATTTACGCCAATGCCCCACTAAGTCTCGGTACGGTGAAATGCCCGGTCCGAGACTCGGACGAAGCAGCAGGGATCCGAGAGGTATTCGGTCTCGGCCGGGCGTTACTCCGTTTCTTGTATAATGTGAAAAGACTAATATGTTTAAATGCCCTGGTACGATTTATACGAAAAACACTCGGACCGTTAAAGACCCGGGCGGGTGTTTTTCTTATAGTATGTAACGACACTAAGAGTTTCGTTTTATTTATATTTTTTTATATTATCGATAGTTTGTATTTTATTAAAAAAAATTATCACAATTTGTAAATAAAGATTTAAACAAGTTATTTCTAATAAATTCGATATCATTAGTATTTGTTTTATGTGAATTGGATGACAATGATTTAGATGGATCAAATTAAAAAGGAAATAAAGGAGGTTGAGTGGGAGATAACGTGATAGGAGATCCTGCTTAACTTTTCTTTCTATTGCTTTCAAAATGATTTATATTCCTAGATGTACTAGGTTGAATTTGAAACATATTATTTTGTAAACGATGTTTTCTTGGCCAAATAGGTTCGGACGAAAAAAAAATGTTGATTTGCTGTTAAAGAAGGAAAATTTTCATCAAGTTTAGTCAGAGGCGAGAATCTGTTATTCCCTGTAAAGCCGGCAAAAGAAGATTCGCTAAAAGATTTTGCTTCAGTGTACGAAACCGTATAATTAAACATAATGTTTTTAATTTTCTTTTGGTTGTCATAGTAAGGGCATTTTTTATCTATAGATACATGTCCACTGGTTTTACAATGTATGCAGAATTTTTCTTTTTGTTTACATTGTGATTTTGATTTTTTTCTGAACCACAGTTGAAGGGGTTAGAAGCAAAAGGGTACAAGTGACAAAAATGAAAAATAGAGATATTCAATGTTAAAGTTTTTGTTTTATTGTAAAATCCAGAGAGCTATTGCATTTTTCATTTCTTCGGCAACTTAAATGTTGCAATCTCATAAATTTTGTTAGCATAAGACATTTTTTCAAAAATTTCCTGTTTTTGTTTTTTTGTGCACTTGTACCGTTTTGCTTCCAAATAAATTTAAAAAACTTGGTATTTCGGAATGTTTTATTAGTGAAAATAGCAAACTTATTTATAGTTTAGATAATAAAAATAATAATTATAAACATTCATTAATTAATCATCATAATCTGAGTCCAACAGATCCTGAACATCGCTGTTATCACCTTCACTTTCTGATGTCTGAGTTGGCAGTATATTCACATCTACCTCGGAAGTTGACGGTATATCTAACTGGGTTATATTAGCTGTTTTTCTTGCTTTCTTGCCTTTTTTACTTTCATGAGGCAAATCAATATAAAATTGATGATGGCAAGGGGGTATATAATATAATAATGTCCTTAAATTTTCATACTTTTCATATGAAATTTTTAATGCGTTCTTGTAGAGTTTTTTATTGAGGTTTTCCAATGTGAAGGTTGGTCTTCCCCTTGTTAGGTTAGAGCAACTTTCGGTATAAATTGGAGTCCAGCTTTCATTTCTGGACACCCTAAAAGAAAACTTCAAAAAGTCATTCTTTGTATAAATAAACCAGACATTTTGACGCCATCTGAATATTCGGTTTTCTTCATCTTTCTTTGGATCCTTTATGTTCTCATGAAGATATTGGAATGAGAGAAAATCGGCGTCACTCATGCAGGTGACAATGAAATTTTTACTTGTCTTTTTAATAATGTCAACCCAATCATCAGGTATAAATACTTGAGGGTATTTCTTCTTCCTTTTTTCGATTTGGCCAAACGATCTATCGCATTCCATGTATGAATGCCCACTTTCATAAAATTTGTGGTCTATTCTTTCCAGACTAGTACATTGCACCAGATACATGAACAGCTTAGCTATGTTTTTATTTTTATTTTGCCCTCCACAGGAATCAGAATAGGCAACTAGATGTTTAACTTCTGGGGGCAGCTGCTTAACATACTAAAAATTAAATAAAAAAAGTAGCATTCAACAATTTTCAAACACATATAGGAGTAATAAAATTTACCTTCACCAGACAAGAACCAATTTCTTGAGAGCCTCGTGCAGCAATTGTTTCATTCCAAGTATACATGTAAGATTTACCAGAAATGACTTCATGTATGCAAAAATTATATGTCCACAGCTGTCTGAGGTAATATATCTTATTAGTAGTGAGCAGGGGTGTGGCTAGCGTTTTTTCCAAGTCGAAGGATATTAAGCGAGTTGAGAGAGAGTGTTCTGTGCAATATTCAGTGTCTTTTTTCTTGGCAGCTACAACACTTTCTACAACTCTATGATGTACCTCCAGCTCTGTTTTACTTTGTGTAATGACTTCGCTACTGGAGCCATATCTTATTAAGTTATTCAATCGATCGCATCTATCGCATGTATCTGAATGGGGTTTATGAAATTTCAAATTAAACTCAGTACAAAAAATATGCCTATAGTATGTTTCCTTTACTGGTAATTTATTTAATTCTGAGCACCATTCAAGATAGAGGGTGTACATTTTTTTGATATTTAGATCAGTTGCTAAATATCTGGAGGCAGAATTTTCTAACCGAGAATAATGGCTCTTATATCTCGGAAACATTTTGATGTGGGATATGACGTCATCACGTCTCTCTTTACTTATTTTGTTGGATGGTGTATGTTTGCCACGTTTATCGCCTTCCAGAAATCCTTCCTTGGATAGTTTATTACACACCGTATTAAATCTGCGATTAGTTATTCCTAATAGTTTTAAATAGAATGTTTTGCAGACTCTAAAGCCCATCAGGAGAATATGGGTGACAAATTCTTTGTGATAGCGTGCCTCAGCTTTTACTCTCTTGGGAGGCACCTTCTTAATACAGGAACCAATATAATTTGTTTGTAACTCGTATGTTTGAAGTTCATAAAACTTTGTAAAAAACACTTAGTGCATCATTTTCTGATATTTTCATGCAGTCGTACCTGCATTCGTGCATCCAAAACTCCATTTCCCTTTTTTTGATAGTTTTACCTTTTTTCGTTTTATATTCGTTTCCACTTATTCTTGCTTTCTTTGCCTTCATTCTTTTCCATTCGTCTTTTTTTATTTGCCTTTTTCGTGTTCTCTTGGGCGTAACTAAAAAAATGTGTGTTATTTTGTGCACCGTGAATGAAACAATATAAAAACTTTACCATGAACCGAAGCTGACGTCGCCTCAATGCTACTATTTGATACCAATATGTTAGGATTGAGATTATAGCCACCTTCCTCCTCGGATAAAGAGTCTGAAGTTAATTCATAATATTCACTATCCCCATCAGTTGCATAAGGATCCGAATCACCATCAGAATCATGGATATCAGGTTTATAGACTTGAAATCCTGCAAAATATAAAAATATTTTATGGGTAATGTTTGCAAATCAACTAAAAATTTATTTTAATGAATGTTTATAATGTTTAACAATTTGGTACTCACTTTTAGCACATCTACGTTTATTACTGCTATTGTTTTCACTCATTTTAACAAATTAAATTTACACGAGAACCGACAATATCAAACTAAAACAAAAGAATATAACCTACAACTTAACATTTACCGCCAAAGATTTTACCGCAAACGTTTGGAGGCAAAACGGTACAAGCGTGTTTGTACCATTTTGCCACCAACGTTTTCTACATTTTTATTTCTATGTAATTTCCACTAGCCAATAGATGGCACCATAGGTATTGAATTCATTTGGATTCTTATGCCACTATATAAATTGATATTTTAACTACCCAAATCTGCACATAACTAATTTCATAGAAAATATGCACTTGTACCCTTTTGCTTCTAACCCCTTCAGTTAATGCATGCGGAACAAGTGCTTTTACATTATTTGGATATATGCCCAAACTTTTAACAATTGTAACATTGTGTTACACGACCAACAAATTGTTCAACGGGAAAAAAGACTCTCTTAATAGATATTTGACCAGGTAAAATATTTCGTTCGAATGTGACAATAATCATTTGTTTAGGTTTATATTTTATCTCATCATTTTCTTCTACTCTGTGATGCATTCTCCAAATTTTTAGTACTTTTGCTGTCGACAAATTTGTGTACTTTTTTATGTAAGATATGGCCAATTGATAAGGGATGTAAACGTCCTAGATTGTCATTGTTAATATTTTCTATATAAACATGAATAATATTAAAATTATAATTATCTAACAAAACATTGAACAGACGAGTTTCGTTTGTGTGTGATTTATCAGAAGTTTTTTCGCCCATATTTTATTTACCTTTTAATAAGTTTATGTCCGTGTCCATTTCTACATTACTAATATGAATTTGATTTTCAACTGCACTGATCTTTTTGTCTATCAAAAACACACCCGCACAAGTTCTGTGTTCACTAGACTCCCCTGTTAGAGGAGTCTTTTAAAACAACTGTATAACTTTAAATGTATAATATGTTTATTTACAAACATCTAAACTAAAAACCCAAATAAGTCGAAAACCGGTTGGTTCCGTTTTCAACGGAGCAAATTATTAAGGTCCTATATTGTCCGAAGTTCGAATCGGTACTATATATATATATATACAACATTTTATAAAATCATTTATGATACAACCTCATTAAGTTTGTAACTATCGAATTTTTAATTAATTATACAAATTTGAAAAAATTATTCATCACATTTGTAGCTCCCTGATGAAGGACATAACCAATGTCCGAAAGCTTGGATTAAAAATTTTAAAAGAGTACAACTTAGAGTACAAAGAGTGCATACCCAATATTTAAAGTTTACTTCCTTACGTGGTCAGCTAATACTTCTGGTTCATTATATATATATATATATTATATATATATATATATATATATATTATATATATATATATATATATATATATATATATATTATATATATATTATATTATATATATATTATATATATATATATATATGGTCATAATAAAATGAACTGGCCAGCGTGTCTGCTAGATCTGAACCCAATATAGCACGTTTGGGACATGCTTGTTAGAAATATTAGAGGTCGCAAAGTAGCATCGGCCTCAATTAACAAATTTCGCTTGGTTCTAGAAGAGGAATGACAAAACATCCAGCAGGATGATATTCGAAACCTCATAGACAGCATGAGCCGACGTGTTTAGGCAGTTATAGAGGCTAGGAGACGCAATACAACTATAAAGTTGTTTTTTAGTAGTTTTTTTTTGTTATTTGCGTACTTAGGTTGAGTTATATTTAAGTTTTTTTTATGCTATGTTATTGTTACCATTGTTCATAATAACCAACATGTCGTTGCTTTTAATCAATATTTAAATACAACAACGTCGATATGATATTCTTTCCAAAAATTTGACCAAAATTTTCTCCGTTGCTTTTTTTTGCATCTGAGTGTATTATTATTATTAATATGGCCCTGATAGTGTCACCTTAAATTGTCCCAAAAAGTTTCAAAATTTACGAGTATACAGGAAGCCTATGGGACATTTTTAAGGGGTCAGTTGACTGAGCTAGTACTTTATTATTACTTTATTATACTTATATATAACATTACATTATTTACACATACATTATTATACATATATTTATATATATATACATATATATATATTTATATATATTTATATATATATATATATAATATATATATTATTTACATATATATATATATACATATATTTATATACTTTATTTATTATATTTTATTTTGGTACATGTAGCAATGTGTACACAGGTAAGGTAAACTTACAACTCACGGGTGAGGGCTGGGTATTTCAGTCAAACATTTTTTTACGGCATGTATAAATTAGGTAGGTAATAAAAAATAATGACTTGGGACCTAATGACGTAAAACAATATCCAGTAACAGTACAATATTTGATTTTCGGAAAATTTTGACCCCATTTTCGGTAATTTGATACATTACGGCATTCATACACGTAGTTTTGGATCGTTATTTTGATTAATTTTTTTTACTGTGCCGCCCATTTTGAATGGTAAAAATAACAAGTCTTTAAAAACTTGTTATTTTTAGAATTTGTTTTCACAATTTTCACCCAAAAATTGTTCCTGACACTCTTCTGACTTGTTTAAAGGTGAAATTTTTGAATAGAAATCTGTAAAAAGTCGAATCAGAAACAATTTTCCTACAGAACCGGACTCACAACCTGGACTATAATACCTTTAAATCTAATTAGCATATTTTTTGTACGGTATATTGTTTGTTATCGTAATATTAAACTTACCAGAGGGAAATTACTTTTCTTCGCATAAGCACCGTATGTACCGTAAAAATGTAATATTTTTGTCAAATATGTCGAATTTTGATGTCCGGAATATTCCAGCTTTCTCTGCTTGATGCTTTTTATGATCTCATTAGTCTTGCTGAGACGTTCTAGTAATGTGGAGTTACGAATCTTCTCCACCCAGGAAACTTTTAAAATTCTTGTATAGCACCACATTTCGAAAGCTTTAAGGCGATTTAGATCGATTTTATTCACAGTATAGGACTCGACAGCATAAAGTAAGACCAAGAACACGTAGCAGCGAAGTAGGCGGATCCTTAATGCCAATTTTAGGTCTCTGTTACATAACACCTTGGACATCCTTCTAAAAGCAGCTCTAGCATGCTCTATTCTGGATCTAATTTCGCCGTGATCTTCTGCATTACAATTTAATTGCTGTCCAAGGTAGACGATTTTATCAACTTGCTCAAGTTTGGTATTATTTACATATGTAGACGGTTTTATATTCTGTTGTTTACTTATTACGAGTATTTGGTTTTCCTTATGTTAAGATCCAGACCTGCCTCCCTACAACTCTCAACGACACTATCAAGTAGTGTTTGCAGATCTTCTTGACTAGAAGCTAGGAGTACTGTATCGTCCGCATATCGCAAATTATTGATGACTTCGCCGTTCACAAGTATTCCTTCTTGTTTTTCAGAAAGTGCTTTTCTGAAAATTCTTTCGGAGTAAAACGTTAAAAAGCAGGGGTGACAAGAGGCATCCCTGCCGTACTCCTCTTGTAATATTGAGAGCTTGTGATTTCACACCATCTACTAAAACTGATGTTGTTTGATTCCAATATAAATTTGCAATTATGCGAACATCTCTGCCGTCCAAGCCAATGTCTTTTAGAGCTTCGATCAATATAGAGTGCTTAACACGATCAAATGCCTTTTAAAAGTCAATAAAACAACAGTATATGTCTACAGATATATCACGACATCTTTGAGCAAGTAAGTTCATTCCATAACAGTGCTCTCTCGTTCCAAATCCGTTACGGAAACCAAACTGAGTGTCATCCAGGTATTCCTCACATTTATTGTAGATACGACCATGTATTACCTTCAGAAATATTTTCAATAAGTGGTTTCACAAACTGATGGTTCTATAATCAGCACAGATTTTTGCTGTTGTCTTCTTAGGTAGAGCTATAAACAGTGAGTTAGACCAACCATTAGGTAGTTGTCCGCTGGTATAGATGGTATTGAAAAAACGAAGTTATAGCCTTTAAAACATTGCTATCCTTTATAAGCTTATATATTTCAGTTGGAATTTTCATCAGGACCAGTCGCTCTGCCATCTTTTGATGATTGTATGGCCTTAATAACCTCACAGCGTGTTATTAGGGGTCCGTCGTAGTTAGTAATATCGGAAGGTGAACTACTCCTATCGTCTTCGAATAGGTTCGTGACGTAATTTTCCCATTCTTTAAGTTTGTCCTCTACTTCGAATATTACTTTACCATTTTCATCCTGTAGCAATGCATTTTGTTTCTTATTGAAGATACCAGCCGCTTCTTTTATTTTTTTATACATGTTAAACGTGTCGTATCTTTTTTCGAATTCTTCAATGTCACGACACTGTTTGGCTAGATGTTGACTCTTTGCTTCTCGTATTTTAAGTCGAATTTCTTTTTGTATGCTATTGTAAAGTGTTTCGTTGGTTTTTGCTAGTCGCCGTTGTTCCATCAAATCCAGTATATCATCTGTCATCCAAGCATGTTTTTTTGGCTTTGACCTGCCTTGTAAATTTCTCACAAAGATTTCTTTTACTGTCGTTACGATTTTATTTAAGCCCTCATCGACGTTTTCACGAATATTTTCCCAAATTAAATTTCCATTCAGTTGTCTTTAAACTGATTCCTTAACTTTCTCGTCTTGTAGTTGGGCTGTATCAATCTTTTTGCGAGACTTCTTTTTGATCACCTTTTTTAATTTTAATTGGGTTACAGCTACTATGGGATTGTGATCGGACCCAATGTCAGCATCTGGATAAGTTCTAACTGATTTGATGCAGTTTCTAAATCGATTTTTTATTAGAATGAAGTCGATTTGATTCCTAATAATTTTTTCCTCTGATTCTGCATTTGACTTCCAGGTGTAGAGTCTTCTCGGTGGTAGTTTAAATGGGTATTCGATATAATGAAATCGTGTTCTTGACAGAACTGGACAAGTCGATCTCCACGTTCGTTTCTGTTTCCCAAGCCATATTCCCCCACAATGTTCAAACAGCGTTCTTTGCCGACTTTAGCGTTAAAATCTCCGAGGACTATGGTATTTTCTGATGCTTTGACAAGATCTAGAGCATCAGTAAGATCTTTGTAGAATGCTTCTAATTTATCTTAATCACTAGATGATGTTGGGGCATAGACCTGAACTACGTTGGTAATGAACAGCTTTGAACTAAATTTTACTAGCATTACTCTGTCAGATATGGGAATATAAGTTAAAACTAATTGAGCTAAGTGTTTTGCTACTACGATTGCAACTCCATTATAGTGATTGGCATCTGGATTTCCGGCATGGTAGACTTGACACATACTCCTGATCCCGGCCATCGCATTTCGCTTATTCCGAGGATGCTGATTTGCATTCTTTTCATTTCTTTTATGGCATTATATATTTTACCTGACTCAAACATGCTTCTGACGTTCCATGTGGCTATTTTGCAAGGATTTCGCATATTAATGACCTGAGAGGCCCTGCAGTCTTTAGATTGTCCTCTCTTGCCAGATCTTGGATTCTGAGATCCATGATCATTAATGTTTTGACTTAAGTTATTTACAGCCATGATAGTTAAAACTAGGAGTGCCAAAAGGCCTTTAATGCAGTAGTTCTCCTTTGCTTTCTGCATCCTTATGCCGTTGACTAATTTGTAGTTTTATAGTTCTTCCGCGTTCGGAATCAATTTCTCAATTCCAGGACAAAAGAGTGCCCTGCTACTTACCAACTCGTCCGCCCGAAGCCGTTGGTCAGTAAGTAGGGGATTGCTTATACCGACAATCGCTCGGACGCCAGAGCCTCGTTTGTTGTAAAGCAGGATGCAATGGATGATCAGAATCAAGATCATCACACGGGCAGGTGAGGTTGACATTTTCACAGGAGAGACTATATATTGCGCATCACAGTCCCTTACATCCCAACACGGCGCACGACACTGGTAAATTATGAATTCTTCCATTTTGTGGGGTACTTTCAGTTGACCTCTGATTATTATGCGCGCGGGCGGCTGTTTTCCGAAAATACAAGAATTCGGGCCAGATTTGACCCAGTATACCTTTAGTGACACTATTTTTGTTTGAGTGTTTTACATAATGAACCACCGCAACAGACCTTTTACGCTGCAAAAACTTCCAAAAACTTGAATAAAAGGCTTAAACGCTTATATTAGTGACTAGTCGTGTGATGAGAGCGAGTTAAGCGATCATGACAGTGATTCAGTGTTACAGAAATCAGAAAAGGAGCAAGCTGAAATTAAAATTGTTCAAGAACAATCCGATACGGTTGAAACATATGAAAAGGAAGAATTAGAGGTAGCAGGGCAGTATTTTTTTAAAACAAATAAATACAAGTGTTTAAAAATACCTCCAGTCTCCAGATAGTAAGGTAATTACTAGTTTTGTTAGATTTGTAGTTTTAATTTGCAACTGATATTTAAGAAGTACGAAAAAATAGCACTGAATATATTTAGCGTATGCACAATCTTCTAAGTAGAAATAAATAGTAAGGCAAGAATGTTAAAAACAGATGAAATTACTACCAGTAAACAAAATTATTTTAACTAAATTACAATTGTTTAAAAAAATATTGTTTATTAAAAAAAAAAAACAACAACAAAAATATCTAATGGGAACATTTTTCTGAACGAACCCGAGCTTTTCTTTTTGTCCAAAATATGTATTTTTTGAAGAAATATTTTAATTATATCTATTTGTTTGTATTATTTGTAAATATAATATACTAAAATTAATATTATATTGAAAATAAATACAATTTAATAGTTTTAAATTATATGATTTTTTTTGTAAAAAAATTTATCGGGAAATCGATCTGAATTATAAAAATAGATATTATGAATTCTACGTAGACATGGCCATATGATTTATCATTTTTATTGCTGTCACTACTCGAAGCTTCCTTAATCTCATTTTTCTACGTAGAATTCGTCTTTTTTGATTATAAATTCAATTTCGCCAGACGAAAATTGAAAGTGAAATAAAACGGAAAATCGAAACTCCAGCGAAAGCGCCTCGTCACTTCCTTGAATGTAACCAAAAACAAGTAAAATAAAATAAAAATGACCATTAACTCTCATATACACATCCGGCGAAACGTAAACACATAAAAGTATCATTAATCTAGATTATGAAGCAAAAGTTTTTCGTTTTGTGTCTGCCTGCGTCTGTTTTGGGTTCATGGTTTCTCTTGATAACAAAAACCAACACAAACCCTTCTGGCTTATAAACCTCGAGCAAAGTGATGAATTCGGAAAATTTTCTGTTGATTAACAATTATATGGGCCTTATGTTTTAGTCGTAAAACTCGAAAAAAGGGAGTTCTATGTTGGACGATGCTTGATAATGTTAAATTTATTTTATTTGTTATTTTCATACAAACAACAAAAACAGAAAGAAATTAAGAGAATTCAATATTCTTTTTTTTGAATGGTAGGCCTTTCTACTCTAAAGTAAAATTATTTCAAAGTAGTTCTTAGATTTCTAGCATATTGTTCTGCTCATATTTGTCTTCTTTATTATATGACATTTATTCTATATATATTATATATATATATATATATATATAATATATATATATATATATATATATATATATATATATATATATATATATATATATATATATATATAATGTTAGATAATACAGAAGACAAATAAGTGCACTCGTAAGTGAATGGGATGTTTTTTGGTCCATTTGGAGATAAAAACAGACAAGAGTTGTGCTACTTTATCTATTTAATGAAGACGTTTCGCCCAATGTTCAATAAGCATCATCAGTTCATCTATAATGTATACATATATATATATATATATATTATATATATATTTATATATATATATATATATATGTATATATATATATATATATATATATATATTATATATATATTATATATATATAGAGTGTGTATAACGACG
Source organism: Diabrotica balteata (assembly GCA_918026665.1). NCBI lineage: Eukaryota > Metazoa > Arthropoda > Insecta > Coleoptera > Chrysomelidae > Diabrotica > Diabrotica balteata. The sequence continues at coordinate 84,806,084 of OU898282.1, read as the reverse complement.
CTAGAATTACAATTCTTTGGAGGGTAACTTTCGGGAAAGCGTCAAAACAAGGATCAGCTAGAGATGGTATAAGCCAGCTTGGTGTAGAACTTTATTCTAAATGTGAAATTTTCGGTGATATGTTGTCACCTTCATCAGCACCTAAATGGAAAACCTATTATTAGTACAGTGGTGGAAATCAACATTTAAAACCTACATTGAAATGTTCAGTTGGTCCTAGAATTCTATGTCCAAATAAAAGGAGCACCCATGGGTGGAGCTATATCCCCTACTTTGGCAGAAATTGTAATGAACTCCCTACTTCACTACTGTACTCAAGAAGTTGATTTCCAGTTCCCCTTCATTTACCAATATGTAGACGACCTCATATGTGCAGTCCCTGCAGACAAAATCAACTACACTCTTGACATTTTCAACTCATATAACACTCACCTACAATTCACAGTTAAAACAGAAGAAAATAATAGTGTTCCATTCTTAGACACCTATGTAACCAGACATGAGGACAATACAGTAAGGTTGGATTGGTACAGAAAAAAAACATTCTCAGGTAGATATGTGCCTTTTCACTCGTATCATCCAGACGAACAGAAGATTAACATCATCAAAGGTCTGAAAAACAGAATAAAAAGAATTTGTCACCCTTCAAACTACAATAAGAACATCAAGTTATTGTATGAGATTCTTAGAAAAAATCACTACCCTAAGATGCTTCTTAATAAATTGCTATTTCAAGATATGCCAACAGTTAGAACACAGCAAAGACAAACATTAGAAGGAGAAACAGTAGAAGTGTTCTATGGGAGATTGCCTTACATCAAAGGTTTATCACCACAGATCACAAACCTTTTCAGACAGTTCAACATAGTGATAGCAAATTCTGTTTACAAAAGATTAGGGACATACTTTACTCACCTGACAGAAAGAGTTAAAAAAACTGGATAACTTCAATGTAGTGTATTCTATTCCATGTGGTTCTTGTTCAGAAGTGTATGTCGGTCAAACCAGCCAGAAACTCTCAAAAAGAATAGCTTTGCACAGGAGTGATGTTGTGAGGAAGCCCACCAGCACAGCCTTTAGCCAACATATTAAGAATACTGGACACACTGCTAACTATGAAAATGTGCAAGTACTAAAGAGGGTTGACAACCAATTTAAGAGAAACTTCATAGAAATGTGCTACATCCATAACTGCAGCTCTCCTATGAACTGTAAGAAAGATGTTGAAAACTTAAGTTGTATTTATTCCTTTCTACTTCAACAGGACTTGACAAGAAGTAACAAACTGGAAAATGTGGGGAACTTATCATGACATGCATAGATTACCTACCTGTGCTTTAGAGGGGACTTCATTTCCTTGCTTATTATGTTGCCTAGGGCTCTTTTCTTTTCGTATCCATGTGGTGGTGTGTGAGGTGCAAAAGTGAAAATTATAACCTCGTTACATATGACACCCGGATGTTGACAGAAATATGTCATCAAAAAAGAAGATTAATTCTTCTTTTCTATTTGCAGTTTTTGTATGTTGTAAATTTTAGACTTTTTGTTGTGTTTGTATTTGAAAAACTACCCTGTTTGTGTTGTAATGTTTTTATTCAAAATTTTAAATGTATTTTTAAATATTTTTAACATGTTTGTGACAGTGTTCTTTACAACTAGGACCAACTGAACATTTTCAATGTAGGTTTTTAAATGTTGATTTCCACCACTGTACTATAATAGGTTTTCCATTTAGGTGCTGATGAAGGTGACAACATATCACCGAAAATTTCACATTTAGAATAAAGTTCTACACCAAGCTGGCTTATACCATCTCTAGCTGATTCTTGTTTTGACGCTTTCCCGAAAGTTACCCTCCAAAGAATTATATATATATATATATATATATATATATATATATATATAATATATATATATATATATATATATCTATAATGTATATATATATATATATATATATATATATATCTATAATGTATATATATATATATATATATATATATATATATATATCTATAATGTATATATATATATATATATAAAAGGGAAACGATGGGTTATTTTCAACGTTCCCTGAGAGCACCAAAACCCTTGTGGTGACCTGTCTTGATTTGTTACAGGATTTAAGCGTAGGTTGCTGATTCGTTTTGTTACTCTTGTGGGGTGAAATTATACACTTACACTTTACTTCTTTCGCTTTATTTTACTTGCAAACTATTTTACATATATACACCTTGCACGTTGCTTGTAATATATATATATATATATAATATATATATATATATATATATATATATATATATATATATATATACGGGTGAGAGAGAGAGAGGAGAACGAGGGAGAGAGAATAACTTATTTAGCGACTTCTTAACTTGAACTACTTAATGCGACTGCGACTTATATGCTTGTATGCAATATGTGGCCAGCTTGGGCAAATGACAAAGGGTCAGCGGGTGTAGGAGGGGCGTCAAATGCACTGAAGATTTCTGGTTCTTTTAACTAATGTTATGGAATACTATGCGTTTATTTCTTCTCCGGACTAACTCTTTGTTTTGGAATTAAACAGAATATATTGACATGTATAAATTTATTATATTAGAGGATGAAAATTACACTGCCTGTTATTTCTTAAAACTATGAATTTATAAGTTCTGTTATCTACAATTATTTAACGATGTTTCTGGATGGATTTGAGTACAAGAGATTGGACTCAAATATTAATATTAAAATAGCAAATACGGATAGCTTATCGAACAAAGAAATAAGAGAAATAAATTATTATTATTCCATAGATACGAAGTATTAGGCGAATAAACTAGCGAAACTTATTTATTCTAAATAGGAAAATATTTATGAAGAGTATTGATTCTGATTTCTAACAGCAAATAATTATTAGTGATTATACATGAGAACTTTTCATAATTGTAAATAACATATACCAGGTGACTAAAAACTATATAGAAATACATAGATACTTTAATTATCTTACATGTGAGTAGGTAGGTACATTACACCTCCTTTTGTAAGAATGAAAATAATTGTAAAATGAATTTTCATTTAAATGGTATAAAACATTTGTATACATTATTATTTTATTTTAACACATTTAAATAGTTTCTTTTAGTCTCGATAGTCTTTCACTTCGTCTTATCGGTGTAGTCTCTGTGAAACTAGTCTCTTCACACTTTTTGGATTCACTATAATTATTGTCTTTATTATGTTTACAATCTATACTTAAATCTGTCTCATGTACATGTTTTCGTTTACTTTGACATATATTTAGTGTTAAAACAATTTGTAATTTGTTGACAACTATGTGACGGATTTTCTACGAAATCGTCGTTAAAAATATTTAATTATCCTGTATAAAATATAAAGTAACATACATTTTATCAAAAATAAGATTGCATAAGTGAAATAAGAACTATTTTTTTATTGTGTCTGAAAAATTAATATTTGTTTCTGAGGTCATTTTCTCTAAATTATCTAGTTTATGGCTTGCTAAATTTAATGCATCTCGATCGAGATTATTTAATTGTAAGGGAACAAGGTGTAATTTGGATTCATTATTTATCTTAATATCATCACAACAGACTTCTGGAAGGGATAAAATCTGGAATGATAGACTGAAAATTACTTTCTTTTGGATTTGAGACAGATATCAAAATAGTTGATCCGGTGTAAGTTTTGCAATTATTCGAAGTAGAAAAAATACCTGTGTTTGAAAGAACAATAGATATTGGCGTACTAGTCTGACAGCTTAAAGTTAAATCTGTTGGTTTGGGTTAAAACATATATCCAAGAATTTGGTTTGTTTAATTTATGCCAAATTTCATATTCTGTTTGAATTATACGAGTATCGCAACTAGATGGTATGTTTGTTATTGAAGTTAACAATTCAGTTTCACAAATTGGATTAGTGTGTGTAAATCGGAAAGTATCAGGATTTTTGCAAATAAGTTTTTCTTCATCTAATGAATAACAGTCTTCTAATGTATCAATAGTAACATAAATGTTTCTATTTCTGAAAGAACAAGATATTTGACAGATGGAAGAATAAAGGTAAGTCTCTTTAATGTTGGATGAATTATAGGAAGAGATATTAGTTTAAAAAGAGAATAAGGAGTATTACTAACCAAAGGTATACTAACCGTAATTAAAATCTTGTTATCAAAATATTATATATTTAAGTAAAATGATATCGAAATATTTATGAGCATAATCGATAGTCAATGGAAATGGATAAGTCGATGTACTAGGTAAATGCGTTACCGTTTTAGATAATTCTTGAATTAGTTGCTCAGGTGTTATAACAGAAGGATGAAGGTTATTATTTCTTGCAAATAGAATAACGTTTATTAAAGTAGAATATTCTTGTTGTAATTCTGTTATAAAGAAAGTTAGTAAAGTAAAATGTTCTTCAATTTTTTGTTTTAAATCTAAATTAAAATATTTATTATTCATTTTATCTGTGTAATTGGTAATTGATTCAAAATTTTTATCAAAAATCACTTTGTTTCGGTCTAGATTTGTAATAGAGTTATTAAAATTTGCAATCGTGGCTTTTACTACATGAATTTGTTGTTTTAGTAAATCAAGAAGATGATTTTCGTTACTTTCAGCTTTGTTAATAGCATTATTGAAATTTTCAGCATCATCACTGTCTAAGGTACCGAATAAGGTCCTGAAAACAGATCCAATTGCATTAAATAGAGCGCGTTTTGGTCTAAAATGTTCATGCAGAATTATGTTTTTTAAAGTTTGTTCATCTTGAAAGAGTCTAGGTATGATTTGTCCTAAGAGTTTTAGTGAAGTATCACATAATCGTAATTCAATAAGAACTGGTTTGTTTTGACACAGTCTTAATGTTTTTTGATAGGTGAGATCTACAAAATTTAATTTGTCTGTAAAAGGTTGTAAAGGAATATGACTTAATATGTTCCAATGAGTTTTCAATAAATTGAACATTTTTTATGTGTTCGTAATAGATTCCAGGTGATTTGTTGATAGGAGTATTGGTATATTTCTTGTGAATTTGTTCACTATTTGTCAGCCATATTATTGCATACCTGAAACAAAAGCATGTTTCAATCTATTCATGTGAACTTTTATTGGTTTTTTATTTACTAAAATTGTGCAATTGACAGGAGAATTTATCTCTAGAATTTTATAAGGTCCATTATAATTTTGTGTAAGTTTTTTGGTTTGACCCTTCTTTGTTTGCTCATTTTGGAGATATACTAATTGTCCTTCTAAGAAAACGGTGTCATTAATCTTTTGGTCATAATATTTTTTACTGACTACTTTAGATTCTAATAGATTCGTTTTTGCTAACTCATGAGATTTTCTAAGTTTAAGTGTTAAATTATCTAAATAATCTTCATATGTATATTTGAGTTCTACTGGTCGTATTATACTGCTAGGTAGATTAGGTGTATATCCAAATATTAGTTCATATGGTGTGAATTTGGTTGAAGTATGATTAGTTGTATTATATGAAAACATAGCAAAATCTAGCCATTCGTCCCAATCGGATTGATCAGCTTTAATATAATGTTTTAAGGTAGTCTGCTAAAGTAGCGTGACTCCTTTCTAATGCAGCATTTGATTCTGGATGATAAGCAGTACAATTTATATGTCTGATTTTAAAAAGCTTGGCGATTTGAGAAAATAATTTGGAAGTAAAATCTCGCCTTGATCAGTAACTATTATATCGGTTTTCCAAACTTGCAAATAAATCCACGAACCAGATTTTCAGCGATAGTCTTGGTTTCATGATTCGGAATTGCATAAGCTTGAGAAAATTTTGTTAAGTCATCTTGTAATGTTAATATGAACTTATTACCTGACTCGGTTAAAGGTAAAGGACCTACTATATCTAAAAATATTTTTTTCTAATGGATTTGAGCTTGTTGTTGTTATCTCCATGGGCTTTACGAATTTTTTTCTAACGAGTTTATTTTTCTGACAAGATTCACAGGTTTTTATAAAGTTTTTAATATCATTTTTCATATTATTCCATTTGAAATGTTTTTTTATACGATTGTATGTCCGATGAAAACCAGAGTGTCCAGCCGTAGGACTAGTGTGATTCTCTTGTAATATTGTAGTTATTTCCTCAGGTTCAGGATTTGTTAGTATATCATGATAAATGATAATAGATATATCAGTTTTTCTAAAAATAAATCTAATCATAGATCTAATTTTTCCCCAACTTAATTTATCGTAGCTAAAAGTTATTCTGGGTAGGCAAATTTTTAATATTTTATCGTTTAATAACCAGTCTCTTAATTTTATTAGGGAATTAAATATATCTTCATAAGAGGTATTGTCCCAATAATTATTTTTTATAAATATGTAATAAAAGTTTTTATTTTGATCAGGAAATATATATAATGTCATTTAGTCTTGGATTTTTGGCTTTCAATTTTTCTATATGACTGAATTGTTTATTTATTTGTTTCTGAACCGATCTCATTAAAATTTAAATCTACGGAAACAAACAATGCTAAATTTTGTGAAAATGATGTAATCTTTTCATTTGTTTCTTTTATTATTATCATTTGTTATTAATATAGTTTCGGATTTAGATAAGAACTGTGAATAAGTGTCATTATTTTCTTTACTCATTTTGTTTATTTGTAAGGTGATTGTTGCCGGGTTTTTGTTTTCTTCGCAAATATTTGTTTCAGATATGGTTAAAGGAGGACGACTTAAACAATCAGCATTTTGATTTAATTTACCTGGTTTATAAATAATTTCATAGCTATATTCTTCTAATGCTAATCTCCACCTAACGAGTCTTGATCCGGGATCTTTTACATTAAATAGCCATGTGAGTGGTTTATGATCCGTATAAATGAAAAATTTATTTCCGTACAAATATGGTCTAAAGTGTTTAACACTCCATACAATTGCAAGTAATTCTTTTTCTGTTGTGCTATAGTTTGATTCCGCTTTGTTCAAGGTACGACTAGCATAAGCAATAGGTAAATCATCTGGTACTTTTACCTTGAGAAGTATGGACCCTATTGCATAATTACTAGCATCCGTTGTTAAGACAAAGGGTTTGGTAAAATCTGGATACTGAAGTATTGGTTCTGAACAAAGTATTGATTTCAGGTTCTCAAATGACTGTTGTTGAATGCTTGTCCAATTAAATTCAACATTTTCCTCAGCAGTTTTGTTAAAGGTTGTGTTAAAGCACTGAAATTTTTTATAAAGCGTCTATAATAACCAGTGAGACCCAAAAAGCTCTTAATATCTTTTTGTGTTCTGGGTATAGGAAAATCTGTAACAGCACATACCTTTTTTTTTTCGTCCGGTTTGACACCAAATTCAGTTATTAAATGTCCTAAATACATTACTTCGCGACGAAAAAATTCGCACTTATCTGGTTGTATTTTTAAGTTGAATGTAGACAATTTTTCGAATACTTCTTTTAATCTTTTATTATGATTTTCTAATGTATCGGCATGAATGACTATATCGTCGAGATAGGACAAAACATCTGTAATTTTGTATTCCTGAGAGGACAGTATTCATTAGCCTTTGAAAAATACTGGGAGCATTTTTTAATCCAAATGGCATTCGTGAATATTGATAATGTCCAGACGGAGTTGAGAAAGCAGTCTTTGGAGAATCCTCAGGATCCATTTTGATCTGGTGAAATCCTGATGTTAAATCTATTGTTGAAAAATATTTTGAATGACCCAATTGGTCTAATATATCGACTATATTCGGAAGTGGAAATGAATCTCCTATAGTAATATCATTTAGTCGTCGATAGTCTATAACAATTCGCCATTTCTTCTTTGCTGAAGCATCGGCCTTTTTTGGCACAACCCAAAGGGCGAATTCCATGGCGAAGTTGATTTCTTCGATAATACCTTGATCTAGCATACCTTTTATTTGAGTTTCGACTTCATGTTTGTGTACTTCAGGATACCTGTATGATTTAGTGCTAATAGGTACATTAGAATTTAAAGGAATTTTGCAAGTTATGGCATTTGTACTGGTAAGTTGATCTCCTTCCAGATAAAAGATATGATTGTACTCCTTGCAAATAGAAATTAAAGATGATTTTTCTTCACTATTTAAATGATCTGTTCTCAAGGCATTTTTTAATTTAGCAATTCTGTTAGAATTCGTATTATCTTTATAAGAAGACATTTTTCGTATATTTGCATTGTTTTGTAAATTTGGAATTTTTTCTATTGCTACTTGAATATCGTTTAATTCAACATCCGTTTCAGTAGTGTTTACGATTGAGGTTAAAAGAAATCATTTTTTACTTTAACAACACTAGGACATAAAAATACACCTTTAAAGATTTCGCGTTCGGGACATAATCCTTCGCTTAATTCATTATTTATTACTTTAATTTGAACAATTGTTTCAGTTTCTTGCGGATAGAATAGTTTTTATTACTTCTTGAGTTAGAATTAGAGTTTTGATTTAGTATAAGATCGTCTGAACAGGATTTTTCTTCTGAACAAGATTTTGATTTATGATTTCGTGAAGAGTTACAAGTTTTATTTGTGCATATCTCAGTGGATTTTACACATTTTGGACTTGAATTTTCTTTGGATTTAGAGTTAGATTTAGATTGAATTGGATTGGATAGTAGTTCTTCACTACTTAAGGTTATTTGGATATCATTGGTTTCTAAATAAGAATGATCCTCTATGGATTTAGCATCATAAGGAAATATTTCATCGATATTAGAACTTGTCTCGATATTTTTGATCTCTCAGAATTTCGTCTTGTCATTGTTTAATGGAAATTTTATATATTCAATTGGAATAGAACAATTTTTAAAGTTTAATTTATTTTCTTTTATAATCAATTTGGCATTTATTTATTTCAAAAAAAATCGCTACTAATATACCGTCGAAATGAAGAGGAAAATCGTCTTCTACGACATAGAAAACATGAGTTTGGACAAAATCTTTTATCTTGAAATTTACGTTACAACTACATATAGTTTTATTTGGATTTAAGACATTTTTATCAATGCCTCGTAGAGTAATAGACTTAGAATAAATTTTTGGAATGTTTAGTATTTTTGAATATTTAATTAAGAAATATCTGCGCCTGTATCGATTAGAAACTTGCAAGAGGATGGATTAGAATTATTTACTAAGGGTAAATCTACATAGGAAGTGACTGAGAAGTTGATGGTTGTGATACGGCCTGAACTGAACGAACTCCTCGAGAATCGACCGTTGGTTGTCGAGGATTCTGGAAGTTTAAAGAATTTGTTGGATTTTTTGTTTTTATTGTTAAATTCGCGTTTTCTACATTCTTCTATAACGTGACCTGGTTTTTTGCAGTATCTGCAAAAACGTTGGGAAGTGTTGGTATTTTCTTTTCTTAAGTTTGGAGGAAAATCAGAATTGGAATTTGAATTTGAAGGTTTATAATTTTGATTTTGAGAATTTGACCTTTGAAGATTTGAATTAGGATATTTTGGGTTTTGAAAACTAGAATTTTGAAGATATCTAACATTTCTATCTGAATTGTTTTTATATCGACAGTTATTTGAGGAATGGTTATTTCGTTTGCAAATATTACAGAATGGTCTGAAAATTTCTTGTCTTGATAACTGTTCTTGTTCTTCGGCAATTGCTATAGCAACAGCTCTTTCTAAGGAATCTGGATTTCGGGCTTTGATTAAAATAGAGAGGTCTTTGTTTAAATCCTCTAATAAAGACATTTAGTGCTTGAGTTTTTAAAGAGTTTAGTACATGCATTTCTTGCATCTGGAGATAAGTCTGGATCAAGTGTATTTATTAATTTTATATAGCAATTTTCAACTTTATTTGCAAATGACATTACATTTTCACTGGGCATCTGACGTAAGGAATGTAATTCCAATTGCCACTGACCTTCAGTTCGGCGTTCAGAATAAGCATCTAATAAGAAGTCTTTTAAATCTTTCCATTCGTCAAATTGTTCTGTTTCTAGTTATGGCCCTAGCTTTATCGGTTAATTTAGTTTCTATAATGGCTAATAAGATGGGTTTGGATTGCGGATTTACTAAATTGTATGCTTTATCACAATTGTCTATGAATTCGTATAATTTTGATTTTGTACCATCAAATCGAATGAGAAGTTTTTCAGCTATTTCAATTGATACTGACATTTTATTTGAATTAGAAGTAGAAGAATTTGAAAGAGAATTTGAGTCGGGAGAAGGTATTTGTTCGTCAAATAAGTTACTTATATCAGGATATAAAAGTAGACATACGTTTACAAGATTTTTAAAATATGAGACAGAATTTAAGATAGAATGTACTTACAAGTAGAATATTGTTGTTGGTCGCATAGTCTATTATTCCACGGGTTCACCTCTACTTCCGATGGAACTACAATTGGGTTATGACTGGAACTGGATTTCGAACTGGATGTACTGGACCCCAATGTAATTAGTTGTAGTGGCGATTTTTCCACACTGACAGTTTTTTTTGAATGATTCTCGAAGGAAACAAGTCAATTCAAAAATTCCTCAGCTCTCCTTCTATCAGCAATCAGAGGAACTCTGCTACTAATATCCCACGTTCTGACACCAAATTTTGTTATGGAATACTATGCGTTTATTTCTTCTCCGGACTAACTCTTTGTTTTTGGAATTAAACAGAATATATTGACATGTATAAATTTATTATATTAGAGGATGAAAATTACACTGCCTGTTATTTCTTAAAACTATGAATTTATAAGTTCTGTTATCTACAATTATTTAACGATGTTTCTGGATGGATTTGAGTACAAGAGATTGGACTCAAATATTAATATTAAAATAGCAAATACGGATAGCTTATCGAACAAAGAAATAAGAGAAATAAATTATTATTATTCCATAGATACGAAGTATTAGGCGAATAAACTAGCGAAACTTATTTATTCTAAATAGGAAAATATTTATGAAGAGTATTGATTCTGATTTCTAACAGCAAATAATTATTAGTGATTATACATGAGAACTTTTCATAATTGTAAATAACATATACCAGGTGACTAAAAACTATATAGAAATACATAGATACTTTAATTATCTTACATGTGAGTAGGTAGGTACATTACACTAATAAGGGATAACATGTGTTATTCAGGAACAGAGGCGGCGTTTAGTTTTAAATTAAAACAGTTAAAGAATTAGTTGGTTTTTCAACAATATATATATATAATATATATATATATATATATATATATATATATATATATATATATACAATATATTTTTTATTATTGTTTAGTCTAGTGCAAAGTCTTACTCAGTAGGATATACACATTTAATTTATTACTATACTAATTATATACAGTGTGGAAACCACTTACCCGAGGTAATTGATTGCATTAGATTAAAATACATGCTCAATATGTTCTCCGTCTTGTTGTTGGCAATAACACATATTCCGTATTTTTGTAGTTATCCTTACTATTTAAGGTCTTCAATGATAGTTGATTATGTTTTGCATATACTTTGTTCTTGAGAAAACCCCACAAAAAAATCGAAAAGCGTAAGATATGGCGACCTAGCTGGCCGCTCACTAGTCCCATTTATCAAATCTCCACATTAAATCTCCACAAAATCCACCAAATCTATATTGAAGAAGATCTCATTTAAGTAATTTCTCACCATTTAAATTATATGGGGTATAGCACCGTCCTGCTGGAACCAGACAGTTTCATGCGGTATGGGTCGGATCTATTGGATTGGGATATAACTAAGCCGACTAAGGAAGAACATCGTTTCTTAGCATGCTTAAATATTTTTTTGCTGTCAAATTATCATCTATAAATATAGGACCAATAATATGATCTCATATAATACCTGCCCAAACATTCAACTTTTGAGGATACTGAGTGTGTTTCTCACGCATCCAATGAGGATTCTCCGCTGACCAATATCTACAGTTTTGTCAGTTTACCTCTCCGTTTAATCTTATTTTTGATTCATCAGAAAAAAGAATTGTGTCAAGAGCTATTTTATTGGTTAATTTTATCCATTATTATTTTCCAGAGATCCATTCTACGATCCGGATCGTCTTCTGATAGCTCCTGCACAAATGTGAATTTATATGAATGAAGTTTTCTTCATGGATACACCTTAGGAGAGTTGTGTGACGCACATTATTTTGACGTGCAATTTGACGTGAACTTGACGTTGGATTTTTTGTGACACTTAACAAAATATCCACTTTCATTTCATCTTCAATGAAGTTCGATTTTCTTTTTAATAGTTTGACATGTCCAAGTTATCTGAATTGTGCATAAATTTTAGACACAGTACCTTGTGAAATAATAGGCAACCGAGTATACCTCTGATTAAATAAGTTTAATACTTCAACTTGACTTCTAGAATTCTCCCCGTAACCGATCATCATTAAACTCTCAATTCGGTGGGCCTTATTTAAATATTTCATTTTTATTTCTGCAAGAAATTAGTTTTTAATTAGGAATTTATTATTTTATTGTAAAATGTCAACAGTATGTGAACTGATTGATAACAATCCGCATTATTTACCGATTTAGTTTAATTAGCAGACTATCTATACAGTTTTTACCTATTCACGACAAAAAATGTTAACACGGTTACTAAACAGAAATTTTCCCCAATATACAGTGTACTGACACTTAGGGTAGAAGTCTATTGTATGTATTTAGCTACTTTAAAATAATACCATAACACGTGATAAATTATTAATTTAAAAATTTCACCTTGTATTATTCATTATAGACCCTACATGATATAGTTCATTGAAATCAGGTTGTTAAAAGTATTTTAAAAACATAAAAATATACAGGGTATTTTATTAAAAATAAGGGTTATGGACTATGCCAGACTTGCGTGGATCACCCTGTACATTTAAACTTATGTTTAAAAAACGCGCATTAAAATTTAAAAGTTAACGTGTCCCAGAGTTTTTGATTATTTTTTATAATAAGGACACAAACAATTTTATTCCATAAGTGGTTTCCACACTGTATTACTTCTAATATTTAAGTATATATGAATATTTTTTTAATCTATTTTTTTTTTTTAATTTTAATGACCTTGTTAGATCGAAAGAGCCTTAGAGTAATTTTTTGCACATTAGAGAATATTTGTTTGCTAACCCTCATTATGGCATTTGCCAAGGAGAACAAATGTCGCTAAAAGAGAATATTGTATTGTATTTTTTTTTTATGAAAATAAAAATGGATTATTAAATTAATTGATTAATTGATTGATTCATCATGTAGCAGTTTCATTTAATTCACATCTTATTTTGTTTATGAGCGTTTATTTTATTCGTTCATTCAGCTCATGCCGTTGTGCACCATTTTCATAAGAAAATGATGCAGCAACGGCAGTGAATACCAGTTTTGTATTATTATGCTTAAAAATTGTTTTGTATGATTTTAAGTTTATTTCAGGGTATTGATCTGTCAACACTTTGTCCACTTGATAATTGTTTGTTACCATTTTTGTCAATTTTACAAAATCCATTGCACTTTAATTCTTAGATGTTAAAATATAAACGTACCTTCTTTGTTAACCGACACCCACCAACTCCTTCAACTGTGTCTATAGAAACTATTTCAAATGGTCGTTTTGCTAAACCTTAATGTGACATCCATAAATATTTTGGTTTTCTTCTTGATTTATTTTTCAAACAAATTTGACAGTTATTGCATATTTTTCTGTTTTTTAACAAGTTTTTTGCTGTGTAAAATGGAGTTATTTTGTTTATCACCCGTGTTTGTCCCAAATGGCAGTAGGTATCATGATCTCCACTTTTTATTAGATATATACTAAATTTTTTCTGAATTTTTTTTTCTAATTTTTCTATGATAGATTCCATTCCTAAAGGTCAAATTACTATAGTGTTAATATATTTGACTTTGACTTATCTCTGCAACATCTATTATATTTATTTATTTTACTGATTTGTAACGAACAATAATAGTTAATAAGTTAATAAAATCAATATAGTTTTTATCTAATTCTTCATCCGTTCTAGCTTTAAAATTCATATCCCCCCAGCGTTTAAAATCAGAATATACCTTAAATTATTTGCCCATCAGCCAATGTTGTCAATATTTTACTGCTCTTTTATGACTTAGCATTCTAGATATATCGCTATATTCGTTCTTTTATGCTTCTGTTAACTTTTTTAAAAAATAGGCCACCACTGGTCTACTATTACCATTTTCATCGTTATGGTTTAGCCCCATACTCACAACTCCACACCAACCATGCATGCATCTGTGTTTATTTAAATTGGATTATTTAGGTCAAATATCTTTAGAATGAGTTGTGAAGACAACCAAGTTTTTATCTTATCTAAGGCTTCTTGACATTCTTTTGTCCAAATAAACTTAATATCTTAAGTTAAACCTTAATGGTTTATGTAATGGGTCAAGTATAATTCCTGTGTGTGTGTGTGACATGCGCTTTTGATGACAATAATTGTCGTTGCTATCGCTATCGCGACGATATTAGCGATTGTATATGAGGGTCGTTAATTATTGAAGAAATGACTTTTGTTTTTCGTACTTCAAACCAATTCGCTAATTGTAAATTTTAATTTTAATAATAAGCTCCGTGTTGAATAATAATTACCTTATTATTGTGACTGCGGTAAGTACCTACTAAACATTTATATTAAAAAAATTCTACCCATCAGGATTCGAGCTCACTACTCCTAAAAGTTCTTACTCTTAGTAAGTTGATGAACTTATTATTGTCATCGGATAAAAAAGTTTTTAACCAGCATACACAGTCGATTCCAATCAAAGTGGTTTCTTACAAGTTTTCTTTTTGGTTGAGCCGTACATAATACGGGTCTTAAGTCTAGGGTCCTTCGTGCGGATGTTAAGTTTTGCCGTTCATTTTATTTGGTTATTAAAAATAAACCACCGAAACTAAAGTTAAATTTAAAAATTTGGTGTGACGGTTTCCTCTGATTAACCATTTCAAGATTAAAGGTCTAGACAGATGACTTCAGTTGTCATACTGTGGGCCCATTATTTACTTTTGTTATTATAATAAATAATTCAAAGTAAAACAAATTCTTATTTAAAAAACATTCGCACGATATAAGTTATTTCATGTCCTTCTGAGAGAAGTTCTATTTACTACATTTAAATATCGTCGGGCTAGTACTTATTTGTTCCATATGCCAAATTCTCGTTTTGAGATATTTACATTTGAATATTTTGGTAATATTTACTCGTTTATTTTAAAACTCAGGAAAATGATGTTAATTCTAAAAACAAATATTTAAAATGGTGTGCTGGATTATGACTTCAAATTTTTACTGACTCTTTTCCAATTTGAAAAAAAAAAATAAAAACCTTTGCTTATGGAACAAAAAGTAAAACTAGTACAGGAATTTGCACATTTGTTCCATATACAATGAAGTACAAAACTGAATTATATAATAACATTTTAAGTAAAATATTTTAGTTTGCGTTTCTATAACTTATGTATCATTCTACAGTTAGATCACAGTTTATTACAATATTTCTAATCTTATATTACTGAACCTTTAAAAAATACAAGGGTACATCAAAAAGAAAACTGCTTTTTGTTTTCAAAATTTATTAAGAATTAAAACATGTTTATGTGAAACAAACAGTAAAAGTTTTACATTCTTTGCCGTAGGTACACGTCATGTAACTGAAATAAATGAATAATATTGTAACTAAAAGAATGAACCTTATATTACTGCACCTTTTTTTTTCATACAAGGGTACATCAAAAAGGAAACTCCTTTTTGCTTTTAAAATTTATTAATAATCAAAACATGTGTATGTGAAACAAACAGTAAATAAAAGTAAAATATTCTTTGCAGTAGGTACCTACTCATAACGTAATTAAAACAAATACTTGCAGTTGGATGAAATAAAATTATTTATTTAGTGAAGAAAATATTGTTCTGTACAATATTTTGTCAACCTCAGGCATGTAGGCAAACATAGACTCGATATGCTTTATTTTTTTTAGCATCGACTGTAGGTTTTTCGGTAATAACCTTTACCATGGAAAAGTTAATAATATTAGGATCGTTTTTGCCATGTTTTTTAGCAGAGCCGCGTGTCTCATGTTTATTAAGTCTAATAAAAGTAACATTGTCATTTTCATTAAAATCACATTTAAAACTAATATGCAAGGGGTCATCTTTTTTATAGTTAATTTGTTTAACTTTAGTAAAAGGCAGATCTTTAAAATTTAGAGTTTGGCTTACTGTTTGAAAATTTAAAAAATCTTCTTTTTTTAGTTGCAGTACCTTGAGAGGTGCTTTACCGGGGGGTATATTTACGAGGTGTCTTAAAAGTGAAACAGGGCTGTATATTTCCCTATGTTTTAAATACTTTTCTATTTTACTGTGAACAGAGTCGATTTCTTGAATTAAACTATGTCCGGGCTCTGAAAATTTTTGTTCAACTGTATTAACGCGTTTATTGATATGTAAGAAATACTTTATAGCTAAGGCCATGTGTGAATTGCGGTTTTGGGGGACACAAGAATCCGACCATAATATAAACTTATTTACATTAGGATTTGTTTCTGAAATTGTGTTTAATAGTTTTATAAGAGCACTGGCAATGTGATTACCATTACGGCCTGAAATGGCTTCATGCCATAGAGCACAGTAGGTAATTTTATCTGTGGAGCAGTGAACAGTTAAATTATATACTGAAAACTTTTTTTTATAAAAAAAATTTGACACCTCAGCTTTTGGTAGCGCAAAAACATTTTGCATATCAAAGCATAAAACAGCAGTAGACTGGTCAAATTTGTAGGCCTTTCTATCAAAGTCTCTTTCTATTTTTCCTTCGATTTTATTTTTTATGTGATAATCATAATGTTTTTTATTTTCTTCAGTTTTATTTTCAATTAATTTGTATTTCTCGCAGGTATCACATCTATCCTTTTTTGGTAGAAGAAAACCAAAATTATATTCTCTTGTAAAAATTTTTCTATACTTATGTGATTTAACAGGAAAATTTTTACTATAGTCACTTTCTAGATATAGTCGATACACTTTTTCAATAGAGAGAGCACGGATCTAAATACAATCTAACACGATCTGATCGACAGTAATGAGACTCTATATGGGGGAACGACTCAATATGTTTTCGTACCCCATCTAGAGCTTCTAATGGTAAGACTTTCTTTGCATATTTTCCTTTCAAAGGAGTCTGAGCAATCCCTGAGTTATCCTTATAGTGATTTTTAAAGAAATAATAAATTCTCTGTTTACTAATGTTTAGAGTAGTTAAAAAAAATTCCCTACATACTCTTATTTGCTTATTTAAAACCTCAAGATTATATTGAAACAATTTTGTTTCTGGCAGTCAGAAATATTTTCTGTTTTCACATACCTTCGTTTTGGTGAACTTCTTTTTACAAATTTTGAATAAAATGCGCCTTTTTTGCTATCGCTTAGCTGCCAAAAGTTTTTAAATATAACCCCCCTTTCGTTCGTATTAATATTTTTAATACATTGATAGGTACAAGTTTTTAAACACTTGGATTGACATTGCCTGGGAGCATGGACAACTCCTTTTTCGTCCTTATATTGAAGCCCATGTTCTCGCTGAACTTTTTTTCACATTTCTAGTCACATTCTCAGGATTTCTCAATCGCTTTCTTGTTTTTTTAGAAGTCATCTTGCTGCTTGCTGGCACATCTTGATTTTCCATGTTATTTTCTGCTGAGCTTTCTTCTGTAACATTTTTCGGCACATTCTGACACCTTTTTGTAGAACTCTCTGTATTTTGTCTGTTTCCATTAGAAGATGTTGAACTTGAATCACTGTTATAGTCAAATTTTTTTCTGAGTGGTTCGGCATTATAATCAGGATCCCAGACTGAATCGTCACTATCAAACATATTCTCGACATCAGTAGGTAATGACGGCGCAGGGAACGAACATTCAGACATTGCAATATTGTTTCTTTTAAAAACATCGGGAATCGTCTTAAATAGATTTCTTTTTATAGCGTTAATTTGTTTACGATCCATATCCACTCTGTAACAAAAAAATTACATGAGTTTTTACGCTCTCCTGGCAGAAATATCGTCAAATTAGTGCTTATTTGTTTCCACATGCCAAATTCTTATTCTGAGACATTGATATTATTAAATTTGGTAATATATGAAAACACATCTTCTTCTTCTTCTTCTTCTTCGTCTAGCCATTCACGTCCACATCTGAACATAAGCCTCTTCAAGTCTTCCTTTCCATTGTTTTTTATTTGTACGCTACTTGTAGCCAATTTTTCCCGGCAGTCCTTTTTCAGATCATCTGTCCATCTCATAGGAGGTCTGCCTCTGGGTCTTTTGTGTTGGTATTGGTCTCCAGGTTAAAAGTGATCTGTGCGCATTTGTTTAGATCGCTCCTAGCTACATGTCCAGCGTATTCCCATTTTCAGCTTTAATGCTTTTTGCACCACATCGGTGACTTTGGCAAGAACTTTGACTTTGACTTTGTGACAAGAAAAACACATCATTAAATAGATAATATGTATACATTTTTACACACGTAAATAAATAATATATGCATTTACTTACCCGTTTTATACTTTTATTTATCACATCCAGTCGCGACTGGCGCACCTGGCGCCACTGGCGCACCATGGCACAAACAAGCACCGAAGCACCGAATGCGCGGGTGAAATACTGGCTTCCTATTGGCCTTTGCATATGGAACACTTAAGCACTGAAATAACCCATAAAATAATTATATGGCACAAAGTTACAAAGGTATTACAGAAAAGTTTTCGCTGTTAGAGTTATCAGGGCCAAATTACATACATTATTATGTTGTCAATGTTTCATTACAGCTTCTAACCCGAAAAAGTAGAAAATGTGGTATGGAACAAATAAGCACTAACCCGACGATATATCTGACGGATTGTTTTGATTGGATATTCTTTCTATTTGTTCAAAAACTTTTTTTGTTAATAGAATCTAAGAATGTCTATCGCAGATGTTTTGATGTGCGCAGATAACGTACAAAAATAAAGCGTAAATTAATAAATCTCAAAATTCTAAAATTAAAATACAGATATTAAAAATTTACCAGCTCCAGTGGCGGTGCTAGAGACACGCCTAATTAAAATCAAATTTTATTTATTAACGAAATTTAAATCTGTCTACTATGAAATGTAATGTCAAGATGATTTAATTTCGGAGGAAGATTGTTCAGAAAGACGAGATCATGAAAATAAATTTTACAGTGAAATGGATCTAGCCAAGCCTTTGTTAAAAAGTTTAATCTTGTAAATTCTGTTCCCTTCCCAAATTTAGTAGATATTTTAAAAACTGAACAGGTTTCCTTAATGAATTTGATTCCTAGTTACAATAAATGTAGATTTAAGGGATATGCAAAATTTTCTACAACTACTATCGGTTTACACGCGTTCTCTCCGACGCCTTCCGACTCCTAATCTCCATTTTTCTCTATTTAATCATAGGCCTGGGAAGGCTTTTCTCTTCTTCTCTAGTTCTTTTTAATTTTCTCTCTTCAGCTTCTTCTCGGCCTTCCTCTTTTCCTCTCTTCCTTGTAGTGTTTAAGTCAAATCTGTTTCGGAATCCTGTTATCTGACATTCTTTGTACGTGGCCGTACTATATTAACTGTTTTGTTTTTACGTCATCAACTATTGCATACTTGACTCCCATCACTTCTCGCATTCTCTTATTGGTATGCGATCTCTTCTTGATTTTGCCTGCTGCTTTTCTCCAGAAGTCCATTTCTGTTGTTAGTAACATATTCTCTGTTCTTTGTTTTATTGTTGTTTATTCGCTTTAGATATTATTTGGTCCCACATAATGCCGTTTATCATGGATATTGCTTTTCTACCCTGTATGTTTCTGTCTTTTATAGCAGCATCGAGTGTTCCATCTTGAGTTATCTTCATACCAGGTACTGGTATTCATCACAGTGTATAATTTCTACTCCATCGTCTAATATAATGGACTGCTTTGTCCCTTCAATACACACGGTTTTAGTTTTCTTATTGTTGACTTCGAGACCCCATTTGTTATACTCTTATATTAGCATCCAAGTAATGTAACTCAAGTCATCATGATCCTGAGCAATCAGTATTTGGTCGTCAGCGAAACATAAGGTGTACAGTGTAGTCTAGTCATTGAGAGGGATTGCTATACCATTACAATTTCTTTTCCACAGCTTGAGTGCTTGTTTCAGATAAATTTTGAAAAGTGTAGGAGAAATACAGCAACCCTGCTTTAGTCCTTTTGTAACCTTAAATCCCTCAGATATCCTTGATCCAGTTTTAAGTTTTTGCAGTCGATCCATTATACAGACTTTCGACTGCTTTGATAAGACCATGCTTAATGTTGGTTTGCTGTAGGGTTGACCATAGTTTACTGAGGGGTACATTGTCATATGCTTTTTGTAAGTCTACGTACACTAGGTGTGAACTTCTTTATTGAAGGCTGTTTTTTTCTCAATAACTTGCGTAATAGAGTATAAGTAGTCTACTGTGGATCGCTCCAGCTCTAAAACCAGCTTGCTCCTCTGCTTCGTAATCTCCATAGTCATTTTCTATTTTGTTCTTAATAAGTTTTTCATACATCCTACCGCAATTCGTGTGTTAGCAGGAACATGCCTATTTACCGCATTTCCTGTGTTAGTTTTCCACACTGATCCTTGCTGCCTTTTTGTGGATAGTTGACATGATAGATAATTTTCCATTATTTTGGTAATCGGCGCCATTCAAGCTGTCTTAAAAAAAATTTTCTTAACTGTTCCTGGAGTTTGTCTGTAGCGGTCCTACTAATTCTGCAGTGATGTCAACAGGGACCAGCGGATTTTCCATTTTTTAAGGGATTTGGTTATTTCTTCCATCTTTGATTTACTTATTGATAAATTTTATACGATAATACCTATCGTGTTATTTTTCATGCTAGTAAATTCTTGTCTTTGTTCTGTTCCCATTTTTTCTGTTGTTATTGTTGATATAACGTCTTTTTTCTTATTATTTCTCATATTTTTAATTAATCTCCACCTCTCTGTGCTTCTTCTACCTCCTATGTAGGTGTTGATCTTTTGGTAGTTCTGTTCCCATGATTAGTTTTTTTTAGTTATTTTTTTTTATTACATTGGCTTGTGCTTCTTTGTAAATTGTTGTATTTTATTGGTTTTTTATTATCAAAAATTTGATTATCTCAAATCTGCAATTTCATGCCGAAAATTTACAGTGATAAGTTTGTTGCCATTTTTCTCTTCAAATTTTTAATTAGCATGGCAACTAATCTGTGAAGTGTATGCAAAAAAACTATTCTTATATTTAGTCATACACAGACAATTTTTAATTAAGTAATGGTTAATTAAGATCATCCTCATTAACTTATAATTAATTGTTAGACACTTTTTCAAGTAATTTTAGTGAGCCTACAGATCAATGGGGTACACTTCTTTTATATATTGTGTTAAGTAAACTCATAAATACAGTGCAAACATTATATTGGAACCAAAGTGCCATAGTTCAAATTGATGGGCAACACTCAGAAGAAATGAGGATATGTAGAGGAATTAGGCAAGGATGTGTTTTATCGGCACTTTTGTTTAACTTATAATCTGAAGAAATTTTCCAAAATACGCTCAATAATATTCAAGCTGGAGTCACCGTTAACGGGAAAGTTAATTAACAACTTAAGATATTCAGACGAAACTGTGATCATACCAATGAGTATCTAGGATCTACATTTTATTAAAAGCTTGAGTATGAAAAGTGCTAAGATGGGAATTACTATAAACGCTCAAAAAACTAAGTATATGTTAATTACAAAAAGACTATAAAATTAACATCATCTATTGACAATCAATGGTAACGTGATAGAACAAGTAGAAAAATATCAGTACTTGGGAACTTTGATCAATGAAACCAATGATCATACTGTAGAAATAAACAGGCGAAGAGAGATTGCCAGATCAGCATTTATACGAATGAAGCCACTCTTAACGTGCAAAAATCTAATTTTGGAGATCAGAGCACGTACCATCCGCTGTTATATTTATATTTTCAATATTATTATATGGAGCTGAGACTTGGACATTAAAAAAAATGTAATTTAAAAAGAATCGAGGCCTTCGAACTCTGGTTATACCGCAGAGTATTGAAAATATCATGGACTGATATAATTACAAATAAAGAAGTACTGAAGAGGGTTGGTAAAGAAACATAACTAATCACCACTATACAAACCAGAAAACTGGAATACCTAGGCCACGTGATGAGGGGACCAAAATATGAAATTTTGAGAATCATAATACAGGGAAAGATTCAAGGAAGAAGATCTGTTGGCCGCAGGCAGAACTCATGGTTAAAGAATCTACGTGATTTGTATCAATGCAGATCGATTGATTTGTTTAGAGCAACGAGTTCTAAAAAAAAAATTAAAAAAGTGTTAAAAATAATAAAAGTAAAAATTGAATTAGTAGTGGATGACACACTTTTGTGAAGGGGATTAATATTTTTGTAGCCAAAGATAGAGATAAATGGATTAAATATTGTTTGAATATTACATCGATCAATTAACATCAATTATGAGTTAATTTAATATTAATTTTCTGAGTTCAAAGTGGTTCCCAAAAAAGTGTAATTTACTGAAAGAACATGAGAGAAACCTTAAGTTTATTGCATACAGACGTGTTAACATGATATTGCAATTTAATTGGACTGATGGATAGTTTCAGATCTTTCCACGCGCGGATAGAACTAATTGAATAGAGGGAGAGTTGAAATAGATGCAACTAACATTGTATGTAAGTAATATAATCGGGTTTCAAATAGATAAGATAATTATACATAGTCGATGGAATAGAATGAGCAAATTGGAATAATTGAAAGTTCTTATTACTTTACTTCTCAGTATTCTGAGAAGTAAAATAATACGTATTTTATTTCTCAGTATTCTCGTTTCTTTTTTTTTTGCAGGTCAGTTTTGCTTTTTTTTGCTTCTTTATCACTTTGCTCTATTTTGTAATTTTTATTTATGTTGAATAAACATATGGATAGGCAATATGGCAAGTGATGGGAATTTGCGGCTTAGTGGTGCTCAAATCATTGATCCAGGTGGGATGCGGCAAGAAACTGTGACACCCCCCAAATATAGAAAGACAACTTTTGATTTCCACTTAGGAAATTTGTTTTGAAATTTAAGTTAAATAAATAAACTTTGGTACTTTTATTAAATAATATTTTTTAAAAATTGAATTATATTGCATCTCTAACAACTATTAGGGCATCAATTGAAGTAGAACACTTTGAAATTGTGTTGTCAGTATTTTTGTAGTTCTTTTTTTTTTCATTTTAAAATATGTTATATGATATAGTCTCAACTGTCGGTATAAGCAGGATAGATAAACTTAAAGTATTAAAAAAACTTTTCCAATTTTAAATAACAGAATAATATTATTTGTTAAATTTCTATTTGCAGAACGACTTCAAAGTTGAAAATCGAGAAGGTCAAATTAACATAAAACATATTAAATAATAACTGTAAACTGTGGGTTATTCGCATAAAATATAGCAGTTAAAATAAAGATTTTACATAAAAAAAATAATTTTGTTTAATAAATAAATGACGAAGATGTAAAAAAACGCGCAATATCTTTTTTATCATTGCTGTTCGCACATATAAACTTATCATCGTATATTTTAAATATTTTTAAGATTTTCTAAAGTAAATCATTTCTGTCATTTTCTTGTAAATATGCCAGTCATATGCTGCTACAAAAGAAACAAAAGAACTTTAAGGGAAGTAATTTCCTTGCCACTAGAGAGGAATTAAACTCGAGTATCCCCAGCAGTAAAATTATCTTCTTGCTACTTTCCTTTCCAGCAGCGTTCGCGGTATTTGCCTTTTTTGTTGGTAGCATTCTATAAGAGAGGCAATATAAGATTGTAACAATGATATTGTTGCCTTAATATTTATTGAAAGAGGTAATAAAAATCAGAAAAATCCGAAACGCAAAAGAAAATGAAAATTAACTAAAACTGTGTTAAAATTGAATTTCTATTAGAAATTGAGTAATTTTTCAATTTAATGAGATTTTTGTTTAACAAAATATGCAACAAAACTGAAAAAATTTAAATTTTTATGACATTTTTTGTAAAGAGTTGCTGTCTCTAAGTCAAATATTTCATTATGGGATGTCCTGTTAAAAAAATAATAAAAATAAATTAATTAAGAAAGAGGCATAGTACACCTAAAGATTATAAGTTATAAAATAAAAACATTGCTTTATTTTGAAGCTAAATGAATAGATATACCATAATGAATAACATCTAAAGTCCGCTCCCAATTATTTTCTGAACCTTAAAACCTAAATAAATAAAAAACAAATTTGGACATTTCAGTTTATTACTTATTTTAATCTTTGTCTAATAATATTTAAATATTTGAAAGCAATAAGCGAAAACGTACTTAAAATCAGTTTATATACTACTTGTACGACTGGTTTCTGGACAATTTTCTGGTTTTTTTTCAGATCCCCGATAATGTTATTTAACCACCAGAAGAAAAACTATGTTTGTTGTTGTAACATAAATAATATCAGTATTAAGTATATTAGACAGCAGTACACGTGTGGTTTTCGAGTAGTCAATACGCCATTCTCAGTATCTCCGATGACTCTCAGTGATTAAAATACATTATTTAGTTACGATTAATTTTACATATTCGCTAATTAAATACCAGTGAATAGCTTTTGTGAGTTATCAACAATGATCAACGACCCTCCCCCGGAGAGAGGAGTATACAAGAAAATAAAACACAGTTCTATTACCAAAAACATGGATCCTAGTGGTAAAATCGACAGTCATAAAAATTGTCATCATCAATCAGCCAATCGCGTCCACTACTAGGCATAGCAGTGGACGCGATTCTTCAGTTCTTTCCAGTGTTCTCTACACTGTGTCGCTTGTAGCCAGTTTCCTGTTACACGTTTTATATATATGAACATCTAGTCGGTTTGTTCACCTTCCATCTTGTGTTCTGGCCAGGTTCCCCGCCCAGTTCCACTTAAGCGTCGTGGTTCTTTCGATGACGTCTTGAACTCCTGATCTTTGCCTGATTTGTTGGTTTGTTATGTGGTCTCGAAAGCTCCAGTTCAGCATTGCACATTTCATGGTTTCGTTGTGTAACTCTGAATTTATTCTCAGATTTTTGCGTGAGTGTTAAAGTCTCTGCTCCATAAGTTTATTACAGGCCAAACACATTGGTTATAAACCTTTCGCTTAAGACACATGGGTATTGAACTTTTTAGAATATTGTTTAATTTGTCAAATGCTGCCCATGTCAGGCCTATTCGCCTCTGTATTTCATGTGTTTGTTTGTCTGCTTATTTTGTTCTTATAGTCAATATATTATTGTCAATAGTTATATTTCCACTCATTACGAGATTTGTCATAAGTTTAGTTTTCTCAAAGTTTATTTTTAATCCTTCTTTTTGTAGACAGACTTTTAAGAAAATTTATCATATTTTTCTGAAGCTATTTTCTTGTGGCATTGTAAATTAATTACTATTAAACTGGGAATAAGCCACAATTAAAGATAAAAATACGTTTATTGACGTTTCAATTTCCACTTCGGAAATCGTTCTCAAAATACGATTTCCGAAGTGGAAATTGAGAAGTGATGAAAAAAAAAATACTAAAAATAGGGCTAAGCTCAGAGGAACCAAGTTAAATGGCCAAAGCAGACACTAAATCTCAAGTGAGTGTTCGGGCTAGCTTCAATGCACTGAATTGTGGCTTTAAAGATATAAAGCAGATAGCAAGCATAATGAGCTAATGAGTCAAGAAACGAAATGAGACCTGTTAATATCAAATGTGATACAACTAAAGAAGGTCACTGGGAATAAATTTATAGAAAAAAGGACGATAAGAAGAGAAGAAGAAGGGCGCCAACTCAACGATAGTTGAGATTTTGTAACAAATGACTGGAAACAAATGATACTGGAGATAATAACCTGAAATACAAAATATTAAATACTAATCTTGTCTTGCTATATTATATACTGGTTAGTAGAAACTAAAATAAAACTCAAAATAGTAACAATAAATATATTTATAAAAATGTGTATATCGATTATATATGTATTAACAATTTACATATAATGCAAAACTAAATAACATTGGTAGTGGGTAGTGTAAAGATACAATAGGACCTAATAGCCCCTCAACAAGTGAATAGTCACTACCACTGGCCAAATAACCAACTCTCGACAAACACGACAATCGCCGTTTAAACAGATTCTGGTCTCGTCTGGAAAAAAAACACAAAAATACAAAACTATTGAGGGAGCTGTATGTGTTCTTAGGCCCCCTGGAGACAGTGCATAACATGTGTAGGTTGTAGCTGATAACCTCCCAATGGTCGACAACTTCTCAAAGTTGATTCTAAAATATTTCTTCATATCGTAGTCAACGATACTATCTCCTATTTGCATACCTGAAGTGTCTTTGAAAGGCTGGTAGAGAATTTCTTTGAACGGAAATACTGATGTATCTATTCTGCGGCTTTTGGTAACTTAGGGTTTACCAAAGCGAGCTCTACTTTATATTGAAATTTGTCTCTATAAACCTATAATCTATAAACCATTTCTGTAAGCCATTACAATGAGAAACACACGCTCTTTCCATCACGAATCGATATGAATGGCGTTCTTCAACTTAAGTGATAAGTCTTGTACGATCTAACTCATAAACTAAATTACGATTATTAAAAAATGGCGTTTTCATCAATTTTACCAAATAAATTTTACCAAAATAAATTTTTTAAATGTTTAAACCTTCAAAACCGATTCAATTTAATTGTTATTTAAATCAAATGAAAAAAGCTATATTTTATATGAAAAAAAACCTATTAAGCTTGTAATAGGAATGCGGTTTTATAAAATTGTAAAATATACAATATACAATTACAATGTACATATATGTATAAATTTTCTAGTTGTCTTTCTTCAGCACATATAGGTTCTTTGATGACTTATTCGGATCACCCAGTATAACTATACGTCAAACCCGATTAAATGGAACAAGAGAAAATCGATAAGAGGTTCCTAGAGAAGTAGCAAGATCCACTTTATAAAAATGATTACTTTGGCTTTTAACGAATTACCAAGCGGCATGGAATTGCATATAAAGTACTTTGCGAGCAATGCCGTGTTTGTTCCCGACAAGAGATTCTATTCCGTCTACCTCATTACAAAACTTGTAAAATGTGATTTTAAGACATAAAAGTAAATATAATCTCTGTAACATTTTGCATATATGTAATTATTGAAATTACGTATTTGCTAATTAACATAATAAGAAACCAAAACAGTTTGTGTTAGTTTTTAATTACTGGTTAATAATTTATACAAATCATTTAAAATTTATTGTAATTATACTAACAAAACAGGAAATGAGAAATAAACAAGATAATTTTTGTTGTCTGTTGTTGTATATTGATACCAGTTATTATTATAGTATGTTACTTCTATACAGATGCAAAGGTTAACACCTCTTCGACAAAAAAGGAGTTAACTAGCTTTTAACCAAATAATGTGCACATTACAAATACATATACTCCAGTAAATGAACTTTATTAAATATTGTTAAACTGTATAATTATCTGTGTCACCACCGAAATGCGTGGTTGGTTGCTTATTATTTTGTAGGGTTGGGAACTACCCCTATTAGAAATAAAATGGTATAATTATAAATTAAAGCGAATAATTGTTTTAAATATTTTTTAAATGAAGTGAATGAATGTTAATTAACATTAAACAACATAATTTAAAGTTTAATCGAAGTTTAACCCCAAAATCTCTTCTCCTAGAATAGTTATAATTAAAAAAATGTCATTGAATACCTTGTATAGACTTGTGCCGTTAGTTGCCTTTTATTTTTTCAGGGTGTAAACGTACCTTACAGGAAAAAAACGGGTGTGGCAGTCCAGTGGGACTGCCGGTGGAAGTTAGACTTCTATACACGCGTTCGCCGTTACAAATTTATGTGGGAGTCAATCTGTACAATCATTATATATGTAATGCTATAGGTAAGACAGAGCAGAAAAAAAAACGAATTAGGTATACAGGTATATGGTTTATCGTTTGCTGTATATAAATGCTGTATATTTTCTGTTTTTCGTCAGATCCCTGATAATGTTATTTAACCACCACCAGAACAAATATGACTGTAGAGTATGTGTAAATTCTCTTTTTGCATTCAACTTCTTTTATACATATATGAAAATAACAAAATATATTTTCATTAAAATATTGATCTAATCCTTCATTTACTATACTCCCATTACAGGTCAACTGTTTATATACAACAAAAGATGCACCACATACCGATATAACTAATTATTTTTCTCTTTCTACTCTCTCTTACCTATAGCATTACATATGTAATGATTGTGCAGATTGACTCCCATACAAATTTGTAACGGCGAACGTGTGTATAGAAGTATAACATCTACCGGCAGTCCCACTGGACTGCCACACCCGATTTTGTTGTTATTTCACGTTGAAATATTTGATTTAGAATTTGACGAATAAGAACCTACTTTTCATGAGCTACAACTCTGCTTTGGACTACTGAGTCGGACTGGGTCTACTGACTTCATAGGTAAACCATTTTTTTTATCTAAGCTATATTTTTGTGAAATTTTTTTTTCAATAAACACCTATTTTTTTAAGTTTTTGTAAAAAATCTATGACAACGTAGTTTTTATTTTAGAAAATTAATATTTTCACTAGCAAACTCAAAAGTATTTGCTTAGTAAAAATTGCTAAGAATTAGTCAGTTTATCTATTTCTGGATTTACTTTTATCGTATGTTTTTTTTATCCTAGAGAAGGAATGTCTTTTACCACCCAAGTAAAAGCAACCCTGTATTCAAGTCCAAAAGTAAATTTGAGGGTAGGAGGAACTTAAATTCAAATTTGCAAAAAAAATCCGTCGTGACAAGAAAATTAATAACCTCCAAAAAAAACCGTCATTTACTAGAGTCATAGAGACAAATAATATTCTGTTTTTTTAGAATAGTAAATAAACAAATTTTATGTGGGTTTTTAGAGATAGATTTACAGAGCATAGATTATTTAATTTTCAACAATATACAGCTAAAAATAATTAATATCTTTAATGTTGGTAGGTAGCTTAAAACAGAGCAAAACTTTAAGATACTGAACCAATAATAAGTTTTTGGTAAATTTTTTAGATTTACAGGAAGAATACAAAGTGGGATACCATCGTGTTTTAAAATATTGTCTACTAATTATTTATTGTTTAATTATTATATATTTTTGATTTTCGTAAAACTGTCTATGTTATGCCACAATTATATAGAAAATTCATTAGACGCTGGCATTTGCTGTTTCAGTGTTTTGCAAATTCAACTCCAGTGTCAATGCTGAATGCGCTGTTAGGCTACCATCCAAAAGAGTTGTAGTAATTCCAGGTATTTCAATGGCCAGTGCAATATTATTTTTGTTTTGTATTGTTACCAAATTAAATGAAAAAAAAAATCGTCTTGCCTGTACCACCGAGCTCATTAATGGAAAATAGGCCACCGCCTTTTTCTGTGATTGCAGGCATAGTTCTGCCATACGCAACTGCGGAAGTTTTTCTAAACATATGTTTCTCGTTGCAACTCGTGATCGAATATTTTGCATTCCCCAGTTGCACTAGTGCCTTACGTATGTCTTCAATCAAAATCTATGTCTCATTATACAAGTTTGGTATAAACTAAATGTCCAGAGTTTAATCCGAGCCACGCACTCGATATAGAATATTGTCACTCATAAGTCCTTGTATATTACCCAAATATCTTTTGGACTAGATATAAAGCAGGTTGTCAATATTATGGCAAGTAGCTTGCGTACTTGCAGTGGTCGGGTAGTGTTCGATGCATTAGCGAGTTCAGTGTCCCAAGATTTAGTTCCTAATAAGCTTGTCGATGAGTGCACACAGCTGATCTTTGACTTTTCTATAATTTTAGAGGGATGTCGATCTACGTACACTGACTAATAGCAATCACGAATAGAAGCATTCTGCATTGTTCGGATGAACAGTGTACAGACAACACAATGCGTTACTGGGAATACAATTTGGAATGTCCTTTACTTGGAACTGCTTTACCTTGTTTGCAACGTTGAAAATTTTTAGCCGATGCATTCCATATGTAGAGTTTTTTACTTCAGAATAAAGTACAGCCTTTTCAAAAATACCATTGTGACACAATGAGTTAAATGCATTTAAATTTATTATTACCAGTGAAACCAATACTCTTGCACGTACATTATCTGCTGTGAAGTACACGCGCACCACATTCTGAGATGTAGTGCGAAGTTATGTCATTCGTTTATAGGAAATAATAAGATTCGCCATTCACCAACGTTTCGTACTTTCAGAACGATGGATTTGCCGCCATCCTCATCTGATCGTCGACGATACAGTGAGTATTCGTCATTGTCAGTGATGATGTCAGAAATTATTTTTCTTGAGTATAGTTTTATGAATTTACTATCAATATGAATGATAAATTGTTATTGAATGTGCCACATGGACCATGAATTATATTTTGGTAACGACGTGGAATAAGTGTAGATCAATATCCTTGTCTAGTATTTCTGCTGAGATGAGTTAATCAGTTTGAACTGACGTAATTTTTTTGATCAAACAAACTAAAAAATGTGTATGTTGGTGTCTTTTGTGTGCCATTCAATGAAATACATCCAGCAATGTGGCGCTCCAAAGACATGATGCTTAACAATAACATCTATTAAAGATTAAAATTTTGATTGAATATGCGTTAGGGTAATATTATGGCGGTCCCAAAATTATTCATTTAACAGAATTTCTTTTATTTCATCCGATGTTGGATTGCGTGTAAAAATAAACAAATCTAGACGACCATATGCACAATACTTATGTCATCGCACCTTTTACGTATTCATTCATCTACTTCCCACAAAAGCAGATAGGACCATTCTTCCCAATACTCAGTTTGATTCCATCGAATATATATATAATTGGTTTTAAATGTTCACTGATCTCCGTAGAACAATTATTGTCAATATTTTAGAATGGGATTTTCAGCGTCTTGATAATTCCTCAATCGATGCGAATAATAATTTATGGCACAGACTTCCTTATTCGTTTTCTCGTCCGTTTGTGGATTTTTTATTTTGACGTTTAAATGATATTCATCTTTTTTTCGCCAAAACAGAATCGGATATTGCAATCCGTCATATGAGCGATGAGCAGACTTAAGCAAATATGCAAATTGTATATCTTGCATACAATGCATAAAAAATCCAAAAATGTCAAATTTTGCATATTTTTATAAAAGGTGGGCATTAAAGTGCTATATAATTTGAAAATTAGGTGTTATAATACTATATATTTTTAAATTCAAACTTACAGATAGCATGCAAATGCCAATATTTAATTCTTTGTATATTTTATTGTAATTTTAATTCTTGGTATAGTAACTAATAAAAGACAGCGGCTTATAGTTTTGCATCGTTTTTGTCTTGGAATTAAGAATTTGTGTAAACCAGTTTATGTCTCTATATAAAAAAAATTATTTTGACGGTTAGTTTTACTTGGTTTCTTTTTTGTTGTAAAATTGGAGGCGTAAGCAATGTGTATTTCTCCTCTTCCTCCTCAGTCCTAATCCTTTTTGGGATGTGGTTACACTATCAGGCCTTTACAGTTTTTTTACGAATTCCCTCCATTTTTCTTTGTCCTGGGCTAGTTGTTCGGCTTTATGTAAACCTTGGTTAATCAATGTTTTTGTTTGATCTACCCAACGGCTTGGAGATCTTCCCCTAGGTCTTTTTCCTTCAACTCTACCCTCGACTATCAGTTTTTCCATTATACCTGTGCTTCTAGCAATGTGTCCGAAATACTGCAAATATCTCTGTTGTGTTTGTTTAAGCAATCTATCCTTTACTTTAAGTTGTTCTAATATCGATACGTTAGTGCGATGAATAATCCAGGATATTCTTAACATGCGGCGGTATACTCACATTTCAAAAACGTCCAGGTTATTTGTGTGAAAGGTGAATAATTATTGAGCTTTAAAAATGCCGAAAATAAGCAATGTTTCAACTTGGATAAAACTTAACAAACAGCTATCTATGGATATGAATAAAGTTTATTACTCATGTTGTGGCAAATCCTTAAGTACGTATGTATTATTATTTACTTTGAAGATTTATGTTTAAGAAAAGTACCGACACAAGGCTAGTTCGCAATCAATCGATGTATTTTTTTCAAGCATTTTTTAAACTTCTTGCGATAAAAAATAGGATACCTATTTAAAATTCGAATAATTCAATAGTCTACTGAAAGGTCGCTATATTTTTTTTTTCTAAAAATACCATAGTTTGCTTTAAATTTGCTAAAAAAAAGAATATCAGAATGATATTGGACTATATATATTGGACTGGATATATGGACTTAATTAATTAAGTACTTTTAATTTATGCTCACATGTATTTTTTTTATAATGTAAACAGGAAAGACCAAGAGACTGTTGTTAATATTTGGGGGTTCTTCCCTTTTTGCACTACTACATCGATTTTTATTTGATTTAATTTAAATATTTAAACTGTTATGAAAAAACGTTCATTTTTAGTTTATTGTTACAATCTATCTTAGATTTTAAAAATGGGTACAACTATAGAATATTTATATTCTTTTTTAGACTTCATCTGAAACAAAATTTCAAATAGATCAGCATGTCAGAACCGCGAAACATTTAGCTAAAAAAGCAAAAACTATATCCGGTGAAAAATATCAACTTTAAGTGTCCAAGTACTTTCAGTCAAGTTCCAAAAAACAAACCGAACAAAAAGCTGTTAACGAAGACTTGTGTCGTGCGTTAGCATCTGCTAATATACCGCTTTCAAAATTATCTAATGAAACGTTAAGTTCTTTACAAAAAAAATTGCAAACAAAACATTCCAATGGAAGGAGCTTCTAAACAGAAATAACGTCAATTTGTTATACTCAGTTATCCACAGCATTAAAGCCGAAATAGGTAATAATTACTTTTACATATGTGTGGACGAGACCACTAACTCGTCAGGAAGAGACATTGTGCACTTATTGTGCATAGGTATAATTAGGGATAAAATCCATTCAAAATCGTATTTAATTTCCTCTAACAAGTGAAAAAAACCAACGCTTTAACAATATCACGGTTTCTACAAGAAGCATTAGCAAACTTTTGTCTTCCTTCTTTTGTTCCTAATGAAAAATTATTGCTTATTTTATCTGATGCCGCACCATATATGATAAAAGCATAACAAAATTATAAAAAAAACGGTATCCAAATTTAATACATGTCACTTGTTTAGTGCATGGAATAATTAGAGTTGCGAAGGAAGTAAGAAAAAAATTTCCACTATGTTAATAGCGAGCATCAAAAATGTATTCCTAAAATCACCTGTATGAATATAATGTTACAGAGATATGCTTCTTGCTGTTCACTGCCACCGCAACCCATTTTAACACATTAGGAAATATGGTTAGATGCAGCTAATTTCTATGCTGATCATTTTGTTGGTTTAAAAAAATAATTCACCTTTTAACGGATAATAGCTGCCAATCTTTATTGGACACTAAGCAAGCCTTCCAAAATAAACATTCTCCAATCAGCAAACTATTACTCAATTGGAATCCTCCAAGTTATCATAGTTAGAGAGTACAGTTTTACAGTTTTAACAAAAGAATATGAGTCATTGTGTCAAAAAGTTAAAGGTACCTACTATTAGAAAGGAAATTTTTTAAAAATTTAAACTAACCATGGAAAAAAATAGTGGTTACCAGGTTCTTTCTGAAGTAATTCAAGTACTAGCTTGGACATTTTCCGAACCACTTAATCTAGAACCATATATTATAGTAAATTTATCAATGCCCCAGTTACATCAGTTGATGTCGAAAGAAACTTTTCTATTTACAAATATATGTGTTCACATAGAGGCCATAAGTTTTTATTAGACAATTTTAAACATCATTTGATAATCTATTGTTACCATAATTCAAAATAATATTTATATGTTAAAATAATTGTGTAAGTTATTTATTTATAATATTGTAAGTATTTTTTAAATAAAAAAATATTTTTTATTACATGCATATTTTCTAGATACATATGCATATTTTGCATAAAATACGGCATATTTTTGCATAAAATACTGCATATTTATGTGCATATTTCATACTTTTTATTTGCATATTTGCCCAAGTCTAGCGATGAGTGTCGAAGACTTGCTGAACTTCACCACTGATGCGATGAAGAATTATGTCACACGTTTTAAATTCTTCCAACTACCACGATCGCCACTGTATCAATTGTCCATCACATTACATTTCGAACATTTGTACTAATGGTAGTGGTATTTTCTGGAGGTTGACCACAGTTTAAAGAAGAAGAAGAAAAAAGAAGATATCCAGCTTCTTGACAGGTGACTAGGCGCGAATCACTGTTTTTTTCTGTGCGGTGTTGATCACAAGTGTTTTCCGAATATTGTTATAAAAAGTGTTAAAAATGCCAAAAAGTTATCAGAGAAGGATAGTGTATCCCGGAAGAGGCGTAAATATGAAAAGTTACAACAGAAATTGGCAAAGTTAAGGGAGGATTTGGAAGAAAGTGACCAAGGTATTTATAGGTTATGTTATACATTCTAAACGCTTTTTGGAAAAAAGATATTATATTGGTTGTCTCAATTAGGGTGCCTTTAGGTAGCCAAAGTAAGGCAGAATAAATAATTAACGCCTTAACAAAAACTAGAGCAGCGGGTACTTTTTAGTAGCCCAGTAAATCTTTATGATTATTTGACCTATTGGTCTGTTATGTTATACATTCTACACGCTTTTTGGAAAAAAGATATTATATTGGTTGTCTCAATTAGGGTGCCTTTAGGTAGCCCAAAGTAAGGCAGAATAAATAATTAACACCTTAACAAAAAACTAGAGCAGCGGGTACTTTTTAGTAGCCCAGTAAATCTTTATGATTATTTGACCTGCTCCCATTTCTCAGAGGTACTTTACAGTAGCCCAAAAGTTTAGAAAAGAAATAGATTTTATTTAATTACTTTTGTACATTTTACCTGGTTTTTACTTTACAACCATAACAAGTTTACATACTTTTTTAACTTCAATACTAAATTTTTTGTTTGGTATTGTCAAAAATATTAAATCCTTTTTATTCATTGAATTTTAGATGAGGAGAGGCAAACTGAAGGTCAAAATAATATTATACAAAAGCATTGTGGGTAAGCTTACAGAAAAATTCCCACCTGCTACAAACTGCGAGAGACTTTGCCCACCTCAGTTAAATCCTGAGATCTTATCTGCAATAAATGATAAA
The DNA here is from genome assembly GCA_918026665.1 of Diabrotica balteata. Taxonomy (NCBI): domain Eukaryota; kingdom Metazoa; phylum Arthropoda; class Insecta; order Coleoptera; family Chrysomelidae; genus Diabrotica; species Diabrotica balteata. The sequence continues at coordinate 84,770,666 of OU898282.1, read as the reverse complement.
AGTAAAATTAGGGAAGATAAGTACTTGCAATCCATGCAAACATTTTAGCGGCAAGTATTATGGCTCTTATGGAGGTCGAATTGGGATTAAATGAAAATAGGAGTATCGAAACAAGTGCCAACTCCATAAACCTCAATATAGAGGTGCTTTATAAGATGTCCTTGCACAGAGGTTTTTGCTCAGTTCTTCATTAAATTCAAAATTTAAGAAATTATTAGATGAGCAACCTATAGATAAATATTTATATGGAGAGAATTTGAGTAAAAGGTTGAAAGAGAGCAAGGACACAAAATCAGCAGCCTTTCAGGTCAGCTCTATTATGAAGCCACAAACATCAAATTTTTACCCTAGGACTGCTCCTCAACGCTAAGCTCCTATTTTAGCTCAACAGCCAACAAGAGTTCTTGCAGAATCTAGCAACTTCAATCAGCAGCGTTTAAACTACAGTCCAGCCTCGAACAGACCGAGATTTCGACAAAGCCAGTACCCAAATCTCCTGCAACCAACATCAAGATACAAGCAGTTGAACAGGTAGCAGTACCAGGACCAGAGTAGAATAACCAAGAGGTCATATTGAAGGTAAATAAGAAATTAGCAGGTAATGTGGCGAACTATATTGAAAACTGGAAAAAGATTACTGCAGACAACAAAGTTTTAAGTTGGGTCCAAGGTTTTAATATTTTATTTAAAACAACGCCCTCTCAAGAGAGAGCACAAAAGTTTTGATAGACCCAAATGAGTCATATGACTTAGCTATAAAATAATTACTTGAGAAAGGAGCTATTTCTCTCTCTTCATATACACAAGGGCAATTTCTTTCTTCATATTTTCTAGTGCCCAAAAAGAATGGGAGTCACAGATTTGTTTTGAATTTAAAACAATTAAACTGCTTTATGGAAGCCCCACATTTTAAGCTGGAAGACTATAGGTCAGTTCTTAAGCTCATTTTCAAGGGTTGTTTTATGGCAAAGGTAGATTTAAAAGATGCCTATTTTGCTATACCTGTTCATAAAAATTCTAAAAAAATATTTAAATTTTGAGTACAACAATATTCTGTATCATTTTAAATGCTTACTATTTGGTTTGAATATCTTGCCTTTTATATTTTCAAAGACTTTGAAATCAGCTCTAAATAATCTAAGAACAAGAGGTTTTACTTCTGTCATTTTTTAGATGACACTTTACTAATTTCAAAATCATATTTAGAATGTAAAGAAAATATTGCTGAAACATGTTCTATGTTTTCCCGCTTAGGCTTTACTATACATAAAGAAAAAAAGCATACTTTCACCCATGCAAAGTATAACCTTTCTTGGTTTTACGTTTGATTCCAGAGAAATGATATATTTTGCTCCTGCTGACAAAAAAAATAATTGTTAATAGAATTCAGACAATCAAAAATAAAAGTACATGTAGGATAAGATCATTTGCAGCTTTAATCGGCCAGTTATTAGCGATTTGTCCTTCAGTTAAATATGGTAAATTATACTTAAAAAATTTAGAAAGAGAAAAGTGGCTTGCTCTTTCTAAAACTATAGTTATAACACTAAAATGACCATACCTAAATACTTGGAAAACGATTGCAATTGGTGGTTAAATAACATACCAATTAGTAAGCAAAATATAAAACAATCAAATTATGTACTTGAAATATTTTGTGAGGCATCTCTTTTAGCCTGGGGGGCATGCTGTAATGATAACAAAACTCATGGTTTTTGGAGTTATGAACAGCAGAAACTACATATAAATGCACTTGAGTTACTGGCAGCATATAATAGCGTGAAATCCTTTTCCAAGGGATATAGAAATTGTAACATTTTGCTAAGAATAGATAATACAACAGCGGTGTCTTGTATTAACAAGATGGGGAGTGTGAGTACTCTAATCTAAATAGCATTTCTAGAGAAATTTGGCAATATTGTGAAAACAGAAATTTAAGAATATTTGCATCTTATATCAGTACAAAAGAAAATATTATTGCTAATTCAGAGTCAAGTTCTTTAAAAATAGAAACAGAGTATTCTTTAAGTGATAATTGTGTTAATATAATTTTTGAGCAGCTTCATATTCCAGATATAGATTTGTTTGCCACACATCTTAACAAAAAATGTGCAAGGTATGTGTCTTGGAAACCTGACCCCGGATCGGAAAAGGTTGATGCATTCACTCTAAATTGGCAGGGATTAAATTTTATGTTTATGCTTTTCCACCTTTTGCTATTATTATAGTTAGTTTTAGAAAATATAATATGTGACAAAGCCATAGGGATTGTGGTAGTACCAGAATGGTCAAGTCAGCCTTGGTACCCAACCTTTAATAAGCTGGTATCAGGCAAAAAGATAATTTTAGGACCTGATAAAAATTTAATCTCGAACCCTTTTAGGCTTCCATATCCGGGACACCAACATCTTACCCTGGCTGCTGCATGTTTATCAGGCAAGCTTTTTTAAGAAAAGGCATTCCTGAGGTTTCCATCCCAATTATGACTGCATCTATTACAACAAAAACACTAAATTTGTATAATACTGTTTTCAAGAGATGGTGGAGGTATAGTATAGAAAAAAATATATAGACCCTTTTGCTTATGAATTATCAAATATTATTAATTTTATTAGATCTATAGTAGATCAGGATTACACTTATAATTCTATAAACATTCACAGAGCTGCATTGGCTTTGATAATAGATATTCCAAAAAATCATAAAAACATTTTTAAAAAAAATTTACAAAGGTATATATAACCTCAAACCTTCATTGTTAAAATTATGTTAAGTAGACACTAATATTTTTAAAGGGTAGTGTAGTGTTCGGCATGCATCTACCTCAGCAGGGGCTAGGGCTGGATTAAATATAGAAACTATTAGGGAGACGGCAGGATGGACAGAAAATTCTCAAATACTCAATGTTTTTTATAATAAACCTTTAGCAAAAGATTACAGGCTCTTAACAAAAACTATATTATCTGGTTAGTCCATGTAATTGTATATATATATATATATATATATATATATATATATATATATTTATATATATATATATATATATATATAAATATATATATATATATATTTATATATATATATATATATATATATATATTATATATATATATATATATATATATATATATATGATTTCAGTTGTTTTCCGGGTTTGACTCCGCGTTAAGTAATTTTGGTTTTTAGAAAAACCATTGTTTTGACGACGTTTCGGCAAGGTCACACTTGCCATTGTCAAGTCAGATTAGTTCTGCTTCGTCTTGATGTTTCAGGAGAACTGATGGGGTGTGTTGATGTTTCAGGAGAACTGATTGAAAAATCAATGCAGAGTTAGATGGTTAGGTCACATTTGGCGAGCAGGCGATGAGGCAGTGACATACGCAATGATAGAATGGAATCCAGGAGGAAGAAAGAGAAGGGGAAGACCGAGATCAAAGTGGCTGCAAGAAGTGGAAGAAGACCTCCAAAGGGCAGGAAGTCAGTGAATGGAGAGGAAGTACTAGAGACAGGAAAAAATGAAGAGATATTGTCAAGAAGATAAGATAAACAAAAAAAGACTGATCCACTTAAGAAATAGGATCTAGAAAGCATTTGCGGTTTAATGGGGTGTATAGCCATTATATATATATATATATATATATATATATATATATATATATATATATAAATATATATATATATGTATATATATATATATATATATATATATATATATATATATTATATAAATATATATATATATATAAATATATATATATATATATATATATATTATAAATATATATATATATATATATATATATATAAAATATATATATATATATAATATATATATATATATATTATATATATATATATATATATATATATATATAAATATATATATATGATTTCAGTTGTTTTCCGGTTTGACTCCGCGTTAAGTAATTTTGGTTTTTAGAAAAACCATTGTTTTGACGACGTTTCGGCAAGGTCACACTTGCCATTGTCAAGTCAGATTAGTTCTGCTTCGTCTTGATGTTTCAGGAGAACTGATTTCTCGGTCGCTGCTCGCTAAGTTTAAATACCTTGAAGCGCTTCTTGTTATTGGTCCTGTGCGCAGAGTGGGCGGGGTCTTCTTCGCTATTTTAATTTCTACGTTTTTCTGTAGAATATGTTTCCACGTATTTGGGAGTCTTTGGGCATCGTCTCTGGTATTTAAATTTTTTGGATGTTTTTCGATCTCTATGGCTTCCCTGATTACACGTTTGGCCTTATTTTCGATATTGGCTAGCATTGTTGTTCCATTTAAGTCGATTTTGTGTCCTGTGTTGATGGCATGTTGTGCTAGAGATGAAGTTTTCTGTTTTCTTTCGATGGCGTTTCGATGTTCTTCGCGTCTAACTTGTATCCTTCGATTTGTCTGTCCGATGTACGATTTATCGCAGTCCTCACACGGGATTCTGTATACACCTTGATTTTCCAATGCAACTTTTGTTTTTGCCGATGGTAATATGGTTGCGATTTTTTTGTCGGTGTTAAAAATAGTCTCTATGTTGTTTTTACGTAGCACTCTACTGATTTTGTCTGTCGTACCCTTTATATAGGGCAGGATAGTTTTTCCGACTGGTTTTTTCCTCTTCTTCTGGATCTTTGATTTTGTTTCGGGATTTCTGTGCCTTTTCAATCGTATACATGGAGAAGCCATTTTTTCTTAGAGCTGTTTTGACTTTTTGCATTTCTTCGTTCTTATGTTCCTTATCTGCCAGTTTCTCAGATCTTGTTATTAGGGTTTTTATTACCGAATTTAATTGTGCAGGATGATGGTGTGAGTCTGCGTGTAAGTACCTGTCAGTATGGGTTGGTTTTCGGTATACTGTGTGTCCTATGCTTCCGTCTTCTTTCTTAATAACTAACACATCTAGGAATGGAAGTTGTTGGTTATTCTCCCGTTCCATCGTAAACTGTATTTTTGGGTGGATATTATTAATGTGTTGTAGGAACTCGTTAAGCTTCTCTTCTCCATGTGTCCAGATAATAAATGTGTCATCAACATACCTAAGCCACAGTTTGGGTTTATGCTCTGCTGTTTCTATTGCTTTTGATTCTATATCTTCCATAAAAAGGTTGGCTATTACGGGTGACAGTGGTGAACCCATCGGTGCTCCTTCAACTTGTTTGTACCTCTGGTCCTTGTAGATGAAATAGGTGTTGTTTAAGCAGTGCCTCGTCAGGTTTAATGTATCTTGTGGTATTGGATATTTTCTGCGTATAATTTCTAATGATTCTTCTACTGGCATATTGGTAAATAATGAGACTACATCAAAGCTCACTAATAGGTGTTCAGGTTCCAGAACAACGTCCTGATACGGTCGATAAAGTGGCTTGCATTCTTAACGTAAGAATCCGCTTTCTCTGCATATGGTTTGTAGCTGGTCGGCCAGAAATTTTGCTAGTGATTGTAGCGGTGACCCGATAGAGCTGACTATTGGTCGTAATGGTAACTCTGCCTTATGTACTTTGGGTAAACCGTAAAGTTTTGGACATCTTGACGACTTTTCTCGTGGAATAAGCTGGAACTGAAATCATATATATATATTTATATATATATATATATATATATATATATATATTTATATATATATATATATTTATATATATATATATATATATTTATATATATATATATATATATATATATTTATATATTATATATATATATATTATATATATATATATATATATATATATATATATATACATATATATATATATTTATATATATATATTATATATATATATATATATATTATATATATATATATATATTATATATATATATATATATATATAATGGCTATACACCCCATTAAACCGCAAATGCTTTCTAGATCCTATTTCTTAAGTGGATCAGTCTTTTTTTGTTTATCTTATCTTCTTGACAATATCTCTTCATTTTTTCCTGTCTCTAGTACTTCCTCTCCATTCACTGACTTCTGCCCTTTGGAGGTCTTCTTCCACTTTTTGCAGCCACTTTGATCTCGGTCTTCCCCTTCTCTTTCTTCCTCCTGGATTCCATTCTATCATTGCGTATGTCACTGCCTCATCGCCTGCTCGCCAAATGTGACCTAACCATCTAACTCTGCATTGATTTATTTTAGTTACGATATCTTCCTTAAGTTCTTCCTTAATTTTTGCATTTGTTATGCTTCTATATTCATTTTGCTCTGTTCTGATTGGTCCTAGTATGGTTCTCATAATCTTTCTCTCTTGTATTCTTAAGTCTTCTTCATCTTTTTTAACCATCGTCATTGTTTCTCCTGCATATAATAATATTGGTCTAATTATGGTGTTATAAATGCTCATCTTACTTTTTTTAGTCAGTGTTTTGCTTTTAAGTAATCTTATGTTTGCAAAATAAGCTTTATTCGCTGCTTATATTTTTTCTTTTATTTCAGATTTCCTTTCTCCGAAATAACGTATTGTAACTCCTAGGTATTTGAAGTATTTTACTTCTTCAATCTCAGAACTTCCTATTTTGATTTTTTCCTTCATTGGTTTTTTCCCTAATCTTAATATTTTTGTCTTTAATTTTCTAAGTTTATGTGGAATTTTTAATTTTTTAAGTGCTATCATTAATACGTTTCTTTTAATTGAATCAAATGCCTGTTTGGAGTCTATTAATAACATTTCCAATTCTAATTTATACTCGTTTGCTTTTTCCATTATTTGTTTTATTATGTGTATTGCATCTATTGTAGATCTTCCTTCTGTAAATCCACATTGGTACTGTCCTACTGTCTTCTTTGTGATTTTTGATAACCTCTGTTTTATTATTGATGTCAATATTTTATATGTTGTATTTAGTAATGTTATTATTTCATAATTTTCACAGATTTGTTGGTCTCCCTTTTTATGTACTGTAATGATCTGTCCTACCTCCCAGTCCCCTGACATTTTCTCTTCTTTTCATATATTTTTTAATAGTGCCAGTATTTTTCCTCTTAGTTCCCTTCCCCTGTATTTTATTAGTTCCATATTAATTCCATCTTTATTAGGGGCTTTTCCATTTTTGCTTCTCTGTATTACTTCATCCAATACCTCTAAAATTTCGATGTCTACTTCATCTGCTTCTTCTTCGTGTACCGTTTCCTCCTCGTTATGCATTTTTTCTTCTGTTGTTTCCTTCGTCAAGAGCTCTCTGTAGTAATTTCTCCATACTTGCTTGTATTCTTGGTCCTCTGTTATCACTATTCCCTCTCTATTTTTTATTCCGTTTGTTTTGCCCTTGTACGTTTTGTTTTGTTCTTTAATCTTTTTGTAAAAACTTTTCGTATTTCTGTTTGTTCTTTCCTGCTCTAAGTCCTGCATTTTTTTTGTCGACCCATCTTCTTTTATTTTGCCTTATTACTTTCTTGGTATTCCTTCTTAATTTTTCATAATCTTCTCTGTCTTCTGATCTTAGCTATTTATTTCTGGCCTGCACTTTTTTTCCTGTTATTTCTCTACATTCTTGGTTATACCATTAGTTTTTTGTTTTAGCCTGACTTTTACCTATCTGCATATTTGCACCTTCTTCTATTGATTTTTTTATCATCTCCCATTATGTGCTTATATCTTCTGCTTTATATTTCTCTTTTATTTGAACTGTTACTGCCTCTTCATATTTTTTCTTACTTCTTTATTACTCAATTTATTGACATTCCACTTTTTATGTTGTTCTTTTTTTGTTTTGTTTCAATTTTAACTTTTTGTCTTATAGTGGCTGTGACCATGAGTGGTCTGAATCTGCACACGCACCTCTGAACGTTCTTACATCTTTTATTGACGATTCTTTTCGTTTATTAATCATTATGTGATCAATTTGACTTCAATGATTTTCCTCTTCTTCTCTATTTCTTTTCCGATTGTCATCGGATGTATTATCATCTGAATCCATATTTCTGCTGCTACTACTCGCGATAGAGCCAACCTCCCCACTCAACGCGTCGAAGGAAGATGGTTCTCTCAAATAGTAGCTTGTAGTAATTTATTTTCTCGTTTACTTCCTGGTGAAATTAAGTTTCAATTAAAATAATTGTCGGTTACTTTGGAACGGTTTGATGTGGCAACTCCCACCTCTAGCTTTTAATACTGATATATAGTGTTAATAATCTGGGCCGGTTTTGTTTTTAGTTTTTTGTGTTGAATGTAAATAAAATTTCCTTCGCCTTCCTAAATTTATCAAGGTTATGCACTTACCTCTCTTCCAATGTCTTTACTATAATTACCCTTAACACTTTTATTCTTGTATTACACACTGCACGCAAAATCAGCAAAATTATCGACTCACAATAACCAAAAATTGAAATTATTAGGGTGCAGAATTTACACACATCTATTCTTTACACTAGAGATGGAAGCACTCACAATAACTTTAGTTAAAGGTATTTTATCCCAAAATTCAGAAGTATTAATGTTTTTGTCTATTTTCCCTTCATTGCCTGGATTAATTGCCATTATTTCGAAAACTGTAGAGTTTTGAAGTTATTAACAGGTATAACTTTTTTTGTCAAAATAATGTATCTTTACTATTTTTTGTCACAAACACAGGTAACTTAAAGATTAAAAAATTTGAATTCAAGTGTATGCCACATATGTGGCACCCTCTGTAAGCTACATCAAAGTCTGCATCAAATTAAAATTTCTCATATTTAAAAGTACCCAGTTGTGAATTTTTATACACAAATGTTTACAAACATCGTCTTGGCAAACTGGAAGTTCTTTCCACAACTGAAGCCTGTTGTTCTTCATTATTGCACCCAGGGTTTTTTAATATTATCTCTTTTATTTTAGACGAAATACCAAGGACTTTTTGTTGCTTTTTTGGCGGGGCAGTATTTTATTTTTTGTAATTTTTGCTGTAAGAAAATCAAGTGCAATTATTGGACCATCGAAAGTCATTTTTGTATGTCATAATATTGGAACAAGTTATATTGCGAGATGTAATCCTCCCAAAGAAAAAAATGCTGTAACTCCATTGGCAGAACTTCAGTTGCCGTGCAGATTGTTATTATGGCTGGAACAAAATCTGCAAAATCGTATAGTTTGTTGCATATCTTTTTCGTTGACAGTTCAACTTTGTGATGAAACGAATCAGCGGCCATACATGTCTGGCCGGGCTCGAAAAATTTTATAATAATTTCATTAGCATTAATTTCATGAGAACTAACAATGTAGAGCAAAAATAAAAAGAATGCTTAATTCTTATTTTGCGCAGAGCAATTATCAAGCCATAATGTTATTTTGACAGCGTCTAAACGAGACGTCATGCCACATAGCGGCAAACGTTTTGTCATTCTTTTTTTTGCCAATTGGTACAAAGCTCTCATTAACTACACGATATTACAACATAATTAATTTGGACGGCATCTAAATGCGCACTGTGCTTATAGTTACCAAAAATCATAAGCAAGAAAGGCGCATCTTTGAGAACCGTCATATTCGCTTGGGAATTTGAGATACGTCGAATCGGAGTAGGATTTTGTATTCTTTTTTTAAGATGCGTCTAATTTTATTACCAACTTTTAGGCACTATGAAGTTAAAAGGCGTCTTTTTTGCTTAGAAAATAGGCTAAACATCATAGATGGGGTCCCTAAGAACCATAAAATCGAAAAATTGTAAGATACGCCCTTTTGGCTTAGGATGGCAGTGTATTTGACTTTACAATCATTAGAACAGAAGAAATGCAGAAATACTGCACGAAACACGTTTTTTATTAAAAGATTGAAATAGTTTATTCATTTTTTATTTCTCTTTGGCCGATATCCTCATTTACAGTGAGATTTTAATGTCACTCACATTGTGTATTTATGTATATTATATATATATATATATATATATATATATATTATATATTATATATATATATATATATATTAAACCCAGGATTAATACTACTATAAAAATTAACATTAAACTCGTCAGTCTTCCGGGTTAAATTACGTTGATTTTCATTGCGTCGAGCTTTCGACATCCTCTCTGATTCAGTTCTTTCGAGCTCTCAGTCTCCCGAGCGCCCAGACAGTACTTAACTGATAAATATTCATTTTAATACTGTAGTACTGAGTCACACTGAGACAAACTGATAAATTAAAAGTTTGGGAAGCTAATCCACAGATTTGAAGAATATTAATTTACTTGCAAAAAAATTTTTTTTTTGAAAATTAATTTAATTTTAAAAGTATAATACTAAATAAGAATTAATACTCCCTCAACTTGTACTATTTTAAATAATACAACTCTTTTACTAATTTCCAGAATTTAAAAAGGTTCAAGTTGTTTTGAATAATATTAAAACATGGTCCTGTATATTGTTTAGTAGTGCATCAATAGTTTCATTTAATGTCTTAGAATTCTATTTAACGTTTTCTCAAACGAAGAGACTACAGTAATAATCAGTTTTATTTTTGAGTTATTTTGCTGCTCTTTTCAATTGTGAATATTTTACTTTGCTTTCTACTATTTACTAATCGACTAGTTGTACTGATCTGTTTTGTTAGTGTATTGCATATGTATTGTAGTCGAGTTTATCGTTGCTACTAATGTCATCATAGGTAATTAATTAGAGAGTAATATTTATTTCTCATAAATACTTTCCTATTGTATATGAAATATTAAACGTCCAAAGTAAATATGATCTGGTGTACACACTTTTATAGGTTTAAAACGCTATGAAAATTATTTACTTGTTATTTATCCAAAGTAACACACGTTGCTAAGGTAGTCGATATCGAGGTTAATGTAGTTTCTGCCTTGTTAACTCTGCATCCGATACAGACTCCATTTAAGCAAAAAATCCAATTTTGTACTCGATTTCATTTTCACCTAGCAATGGAAAGGCAGCAAACCAAAATGCGCCAACTTTTAGAGAATTGCAGAACATGACAGAAATTATCTTCAATAATCAACTATTACAGTTTTTAGAAGAAATTTCATATTTAAAAAGATATAATTTAAGTACAATTTTTACTTTAAAATAATCATCTGTTGTAATTAGAACTATAATGCGGGATATTATAAAGCTAAATAAACAATAAACAAAAAGTGAACACCTATTTCTAAATATAAGCTAAAATTAAATTACATTAATTAAGCCAATAATGTTAACCTTAATTTTGGTTATAATGACCAAATACTAGACTGCATTTTATTTTAGTTGTACTTCCACAAGTGCTCCTGACGACGGGTTGAGTAACACGAAACACGTTTCGGGCAATCGTGGACTTCCGATTGAAATAAAATGCAATCTTTTATATTTATATATATATATATATATATTATATATATATATATGTATATATATACATATATATATATATATATATATATATATATATATATATATATATATTTATATATATATATATATATATATATATAGGGGAGAGTGGTCTATAGTGGGACACTTTCAAACATTTCAGTCATTCAGGTGCATCTCTTATTTTTTTAACTCTTTGAACGTACACAATCACTGCTTTGGATATCTTCGATTATGTGTCAATTGGAGTTTTAGATAAAGTTAGTAGAAAGGACTGCATAATCATTGACCCAGTATGAACCATTTGTCCCAGTATGGACCAATATTGGTTCATAGTGGGACTCCTATTGGTTTATATCGGGACACATATGGTTCATACTGGGACTATAGAGTTGAAGCAGGAGATAAGTAGGTACTGATGGGAAATCAATATTATAAATATTTAAAAAATTATTTATATTAAAATTAACATTACAGAAAGCATTTAAAACATTTTATATGGAGAAAAATCGAACTGGAACTGTAGCTGATTTGCTGAACGTTCCGTTGAACCTATTGCGTTAGGTTTCGGTAAAATCTTTACAATATTATCTTGTTCTATTGTATCAATATCTTCTTTTTCGGGATGTGTAAATGTGTTACCCAATGTTTTATGAAGGAAGGAAATCACATATTCACCGTTAATAACATCTTCAACACATCCAGCATAATGACGAACAGTTTTCTTAGTAGGGTATTTCACAATAACAAAATCACCAATATGAATATCTGCCTCTAAATCATTGTCCTCGTCATCACAAAGTGCGTTTGATTCCATGTCATCATCCGTTTCGGACTCTTCACAGCTTGATTGTCTCTTGAACCTTTTTTTGGGTAATAAATCGACACTACAATATGTTTTTATTTTTTTTTAGTTTCTATTTTTTGTAATGCTCCAAACACTTGTTTTGTGACTTTCTGTTTCTTATTTTCTTTTAACTGTTTCTTATTTTGTCTCTGTCTATACTCTTCTTCTATTCTATCTTTTATATGAGTGTCTGTAAGTACTAGTGATTGCCCCTTCTTTCTTTTGGTGATATTTTTTCTAGGGGGTGCTTTTGGATGAGGCCTAATTACTTCAGGTGTTATTAATATTGATGCTTTAGAATGAGAAGGTTCAGCTACTGGAGGTAAATCAGAAGGTTCAAAATAGGCAGTATTAATTTCATTTGAATCAACGGATATTTTCTCTATGGGAACAATATGAACTTCAGTGGACGACCCGGGAGGAGTGTTTGCTTCACTTGTATTTTGACGTTCTGGATTTGGTAAAGTTGCAACTTCAGACGGTCGATCTGTGACGTAGGACATCATGAAATCTTGGTCTGTGAAAATGTTGGAATCCAGCGGACAAATTCCAGTTTTCTGAAAACCTTTTAAAATATTGGTTGGGGTAAAGGCTAAAGGAAATGCTTTACCAACAATTTCACTTATGTTATAAATTGTTAAAGGTGAAACCGGGTGATTAATCATCCATTCATCTGATGCTCTATTGTAGTATGACTTAAAGGGTCCAAAGCAGGAAATATCCAAAGGTTGCAGCCGATTACTGCAGTGGGGTGGTAAGGTCAATAATACTATGCCACTATCTTTTGCTTTCTTCAAAACATCAACTGCATAATGGCTTTCATGATTGTCTAATATAATCAATATCTTTTTAGCAGGAGAGCAGTTAGTATGCTTAATAATATGATCCAAACATTCTGAAAATGTGTTCGAAGTCATCCAACCTGTAGAAAATGCGGAACCACCAGAACCAGGAGGAGCGTGTTGTAAACATTTTTGGGATAAATTTTTTTCTTGGGAAAACCATAAATGGGGGAATAAAAGTACCATTTGCAGATATTACACAACACAGGGTTACTAAAATACCCCGTTCTCCTGAAGTGATTTTTCCGACTTGTTTGCAACCACTTTGCGCTAATATCTTTGGAGGCTTGTGCACAGTCGTAACTCCTGTCTCGTCTAAATTATAAATATCACTTGCACAAAATTTGTACTGTTGAAGCACTCTTGTTAGATTTTTAAAAAACTCACCAACATTGTGTTTGTTAAAGCTTGTCGCACGAGACAATCTGGTAGCTTCCGGTGTGCGTAACGTCAACCGAGAATTACGATGTCGGAAATTTTTCATCCACTCACTCCCAGCGGCACCATTTAAATTCCAAGTGTCTGGTATAAAAATTGAATTTGTGATCGCAAAAGAATAAGCCAAAATTCTAGTCTCTTTTTCAGTTAAACCATAGCACATATAAGAGGCATCAAGTAAATATTGTGCCAATATAGCTTCCTCTGCTTCCGTAAATACGGATTTATACCCATGTTTTTGTGCAAACTCATACTTGTCTTTTTCGTCACCTGAGAGAGCCTTATATTTTGAAACATGACGCTGTAAAGCCGATTTTGATATAGTGTTTATTGCTGCTGCTTCTCTCAAGGTTTTCTGACCGCTGATTACTTGTAGAACTGCTTCCTTCATCTGGTTTGCCCTTTCCAAGTGAAGTATAGCACTATCTTCGTAATGATCTTGTAGCTTTCCCTCGCCCACTTAGGCATTGTTAAAAAATCTGTAACAAAATTAAACAATATAAAAATTATCATCCTTACCTAATTGTTTTTATTCAATTGGAAACATCGATGTGTTTTACAAGTACCAAAAAAGTAAAAACATGTAATCAGAAACCTACTTTTCAATAAAAACCATCAGAAAAACCCTTAAAACATGCACTATTTATATGCGTCCCAGTATGAACCACTTTTTTAGATGTCCCAGTATGAACCACGTAGATATTTCCCAGTATGAACCATTCCACGAAAAATAAATTCTAACTGATTACTTAAAATAGGCAACACGAATACAAATATTCACTGGCCCATTTACTCTCTAATATCCTAACCTCAAAACATATTAAACAGGGTTTTAAAATGTTTACTAATAAAAAAGCTATAAACGAAATTATTTGACTCTTAATATAGAAATGGCATATATTGACTTACCTTTTTACTAAAAATATTAAATATTTTTCTTATTATTAGCCGGAAACTGCAAATTAATCACAAACACAACGTGCACGAACATATATGACTAAACACAAGTGATTTGAGATCTTAGACGCAACGTACAAGGTTGCCAGATCAGTTGGCCCACTATGAACCATGTCCCAGCATAGACTACTCTCCCCTATATATATATATATATTATATTATATATATATATATATATATTATATATATATATATATATATATATATATATATGGCAGATAAACGGCCAGTTAGAAATATCTCGAGAACTAAAGAAGAAGGGGTTTTAAAAGTAACCTATTCAAGAAACTATTTTCATCTATTTGGTACTTCCGGTTATACCGGAACTTGCTTATAACTTTATTTTTTTAATGGGCGTCCTGTATGTTTTTTAATTTAAGCAATATTGAGGTTATTCTGAACATTTTTTGGTAATACTTCCCTATATTTTGTCACAATTTTTTTTTCGTAGATTATGTGTTCCGTTATTTACAACTTTCATACTGTAATTAAAACCTTAAACAATTATAAAAATGCTGTCTAAGAAAAAAGGAACTAGTTTAATAATGTTATAGATATTTAAAACTTTACCCATCATTTACGAACTATTTCAATCAGATTTTCATTAGTAGCTCTTGATATTGATTCTTTATCTATTTCGTTAAGAACTTAAAGTACTTTATTTATTATAGCTTTCTCAAACAGATCTTCAGTAAATACCTTATTTTTAATATATCTTCAAATAATTTATTAAAATCTTAAAAAAAGTATATAATTTAAAAACCCAGTCGGGCTATATCAAATCAACAAAACGTTTTCTGAATCCATATTTCATCATCAGTGTCTAGGAGTACATATTTTGAACCACTAAATATATAGGTAAAAACTTATTAAAAGTTATAAGTTTAAATTTAGTTAACATAATTTGATCCTATATGTTAAGATGTTAATGTTACCAGTATATTTGATAACATGGCAAATACATGAAGTTGCTGGTCCTGAGACAAAGTATATACGAGGAATTAATGATACCATCTTTAGCTCGAAGATTTAGTTTTCTAGAGAGAACTTGATGATAGCATGAAAGCTATCATTAAGTCCTCGTAGATACTTTGTCTCAGGACCTGCAACTTCATGTAGAGCCATAGGTTGCTATGTTGTCAAATCCACTGGTACCTTTCACATCTTAATACATAAGATTTAAATATTGTAAACTAAATTTAAACTTATAACTTTTACAACGGATTTTTACGGGTTTTATGATTTGGTCGAGGCTTCTTAGGATGTCTCTCAGCAAAAACATGACAACTTCTGGATACCAATCTCTTACACTCACCGAAAATTATAATTATATTTGAGAAATCATCATTGCCATATCCTATATAAGCCATTATTATTTT
Source organism: Diabrotica balteata (assembly GCA_918026665.1). Lineage (NCBI taxonomy): Eukaryota > Metazoa > Arthropoda > Insecta > Coleoptera > Chrysomelidae > Diabrotica > Diabrotica balteata. The sequence continues at coordinate 84,754,924 of OU898282.1, read as the reverse complement.
CTCAAGACAATTAGTCAAATTATTACTATAACTCTCACCCAATGGCATATAACAAGGTTACTATTAATAATATTTACAATAAGTGATACTTTTCTCAGAATATACCATAGCCTACTTAATTAATAAATCCTTTTTGACAAAAATTCACAAATTTTGACACACACAGTGTCCCAATTGAAAAATCTCCAGTCGTCAGAGACAAAAATGTTAGTACACCTCTAAAAATTGTACGAACAAGATGAATTTAACCCAAAATGTCAATTTTAGGACGCTAAAAAAATGCAAAATAGTTTACTAACTACCGTACTTTTCCCTAAAACCCCCTACGTAAAAGGGGAACAACTCAAAAAAATTGATTTAGCAAGAATTTGTACGCCACAGAAAAGAATTTTTTTAATAAAAAATTTTGAACAAAAATGTTTATTAGCATTTTTTATGTATAATGAACCGTCCTCTCAAAAAACACCGATTAAAGCGATCGGCGACTTTGAACGTCAGTTATGCGTGTGAAATACTGTGATTTAAGTCTCCTATCGACAAAAATTAAGATGCGTTTTAAAGGTAAAGAGTGCAGCTTTCGTAAGCAATTTTTACATTTTGCCGCAACTAAACTTACTCTCTTATTAATAAACACGGACTAACCTTGGACTAACATTAGTCCCAGGACTACACCAATAACATTCATTTTTCGTATTAATAAACAGCGACTAAGGACAGACTAAGCTAAACCTAGCTAGTCTCGGACTAACATTTAATCCGAGGTAGTGGCAGGTTTAGAGAGTGACTAACTTGACAATTGACGTTGAGTGGACTTTGTTTTGGTATTTATAACCTGAATTGTTTTTGATTATTCATACATTATTTATTAATGGAAGATTATTTATCAACGACTTAAGATTAATAGAACAACTTAATGACCATAGAAATCAGTGAAATATTATTCATCTAATACATATTAAAATATATATAAAATTTATTTAATAAAATATTTTACAATTCATTATGTTTATTAGTATTTTTTATATTTTCCCTTTGTAATAAAAATATTTTTAAAGTTTCCTCCTGAACTTTTATGAAGTTTAAACTTCTCAGATAAAAATACTATAAAATATAAACAAACTTTCTCAGAACACAGTACACAGTCCAACTAAAACTAACTCTACGTGCTCCAACTTATGCTAACTGTCAAATTCTCAAATATTTTTCTACTTTTTCACAAAATTCTCTCCATTTTTCTTCTTTTTCGCAATGGTTGCCAACATAACTTGTTGTACCTACGACTAAGGAAGGTTTAGTTAGTCTGAGCTTAGTCCATGTTTATTAATAACATTCTGTTAATGAAGTTAGTACTCGCTTAATCTGGGACTAACCAGTCTGAGACTAACTTCGGACTAAGCAATTTTTATTAATAAGACTGTTAGTTTTTATAAAGGTGTTAAATAAATAAACATGTCCCGATTTTTACCCTTCTGCCATAAATTTCATCCAAAATAGTTTTCTTGGAGGCATTTGCGGTTGAGTGCAATTATTTGTAATGTAAAAGTTTAAATTCTGTGTTTTTAATTATATTTCAAATGCATCATATTTGTTGCCGAATATCAAAACTGAATTTTCAAGTTATAGTTATTAGGTTCAAGTTATGAGGTTTTTAGGACTGGTCTCCAACAATGGAAATTTCACTACGACTGGTCAATGAAAATAATAAATTTACTTGATGGAATCACAAAAAATGGCAAAAATCGCGGAAAGTTTATTTATTGAACAGCTTTAGAGAAACTGACTTCATTTGCGGCATAATACAAAAATTGCGTACGAAATTTGCAATATTCACTTTTAAACGGCATTCTGATTTTATCTCTATATCTTATACTCTAATAAATTATCATAAAGATATCAATTTTTACCGTCGACTTGATAAAAATTTTATTTAACATTGAAATCGCGCGCGCAACTGACATCCAAAATTGCCGGTCGCTTCAAGTGCTATTTCTGAGAGAACGGTTTATTATACGCAAAAAATGCTACCAAACATTTTTATTTAAAATTATCTCAGCAACATTTTTTATTAAAAAATTTTTTTTTCTACAGCGTATAGTTTTCTGGTAAATCGATTTTTTGCGTTTATACCCCCCTATGAGCAGGGTTTTAGGGGAAAGCCCGGGGGTTAAAGTGTTAAACTTTTTTTGGATTCTGGTTTCATGCCCGTTTTGACAGCACCCTGTATAATGAAAAAGGCATCTTTACACTGTAAACAATAATGCTGTATGTGGTTAATAAGTTCCTTAGGAATTTAAACTTTTATTCAAATTACATTAGAGGATATTAAATTTTGTATACAGGGTAAACGATCTGCAGGCCTTACTAGACCGAGTGCAAACTGTAAGCGTAACATACGGACTGAAATTTAATGTTAAGAAAACTAAATTCATAGTTGTCAGCCGTACAAATATAGATCCCGGGACATTAATGGCAGGTAGCGAAGAGATCCAGAGAGTCGACAGATTCACTTACCTCGGAACTACCCTCAACTCACAATGAGACTACGCTCAAGAGATTAGATCCAGAATTGAAATGGCACGGTCTACATTTATTAAGTTGAGATCCTTGCTGTGCTGCAGTGATCTCAGTTTGGGAACCAAGATGCGGATAGTGAGGTGCTACGTTCTTCCAGTGTTACTATATGGAGTTGAAGCCTGGACACTGACGCAAGCCACTGAAAAACGAATCGAAGCCTACGAGATGTGGATATACAGAAGGATACTAAAAATATCTTATGTGGACCATGTCACCAACGTTGAGGTCCTACAGCGCATGACAAAAGAAAAATAAGTTCTTAATTTAATTAAACAACGTAAGCTTGAGTACCTCGGCCACGTGATGCGGAACGAAGAAAAATATCGAATTCTTCAACTCGTTATGCAGGGTAAAGTATTTGGCAAAAGAGGACCGGGACGCCGTCGTATCTCGTGGTTGAAAAATCTCCGACAATGGTTTGGGATGACCTCAGCGAAGCTATTTGGCAGAGCAGTCAACAAAACCATGATAGCCTTGATGATCGCCAACATCCGGACCGGATTAAGCACTGAAGAAGAATACAGGGTAAAACACCGTTATTTTGATATTTAAACCAATATAACTCAAAAGCGTTTCATAATAGGTATAGTAAAATATTTCCAAAAAATGTTCTGAATAATGGTGAGTATTTCTAAAATTAAAAAATATACATAGTGTTCCATTGAAAAAAAAAACAAGTTAGTTATAAGCAACTTCTGGTATAACCGGAAGTAGCAAATAGATGAAAATATGTTCAATAATTTCTATTTCGGCCCATGTCTAATGAGCCGTTTATCTGCTGGAACCTGTATATGTATATGTATATATATATATATATATATATATATATATATATATATATATATCTATATATATATATATTATATATATATATATATTATATATTATATATATATATATATATATATTATATATATATATCTGTGGTGTTTGGGAGAAACATGATAACTCCAAAATAGCGAAAATTTTGTTAAGTCCTGCACTGCGTCTTGTTTTTGATCTATTTTCGTTTGATCTGACTATGGTATGTTTATCACGTCTAGAAAATGAGCCACGGCTTGGTATAATATTGATAAGTCCCTATTATTCAAATTTTGTTTGGTATAATCCTGTTTAAATATTATATCATGTACCCGAAAACAAAACTAACCAATAACGTTTTGGTTCATATCTGATAATTGGTACTTATCATGTCTAGATCAAATAATATGCACATTCGTTTGGTAAAACATTTTGGTCTATATGTGATAATTGGTACTTGTCATAGTTATATCAAATAATATGCAAATTATTTCGGTAATTTTATGCTATGTCCCACTTAACATCTTTGATTCAAATAAATATTATATTTAAGTGGCATTTTCTGTAACTTTTTTTATGTAAGTGGCAAATAATATGAATATATCAAACTTTTCTTTTCGTTGTTTTGTACTTATCATAATTATTCATGAGCATTTGGTCGTATTCACGAACGTGTCGATTGCATTGTGTTAGTGTTAAGGTCTATCGATGACTAGTTGTTAGTTACACTGTCAGTAAGTCAGTATTAAAGTCAGTTTGTCTAAACATGGCTTATAATACAAGTTTTCGTATACAAAAATAATTGAGATATGTTTATTAGAAAATGAACAGTCGTCTTCTAATAATGTAAGTATTAAGTGTGATAGTGTAGAACTGACTGATGTTGAATCAGCTTCATATCCAGGCCCCTCTGGAAGTAAAGAAAGCAATTTGCACGTTTTAAAACCGGCACTATCTTCACCAGTAAATCTTAAAGAAAATACTCATCTGCTGAATGTATTAGCTTCTGAAGTAACTTCTGGTGATAATTTGAGTTCTGGATCTAGCAATTTGTGAGAACCATCAGATTCTGAACGTGAACCTGGAAAAGCTGATTCCGAAGACCATCAAAACAAGTTAGATGATCACTTTCCTTTGGCTCAAATAAGTATAAAAAAAGGAAGAAAGGGCCAGGGTCCAATGCAACAGAAATTTAGAAAAGGTCGTTCTGATAAAAAAGAAAAGGTGAGGAATACATTATTGCTAAAGGTAAGAGCATTTCAGCTCAAGTTTCAATACCCGTTTTCACAAACTTTTAAGCAAAATGTCACGAAAAGACTGCCTCTGTTGATCTAAAGCAAATTTTTGGAGACTACAGAAACTTGTCAACTATGGATACACAGAAACGTTATTTGGCTAGTTTAATAACAGTAAAACCTAAAGAAAGAACACGGCGTGGTAACTCAGTCAAAAATAGGTAATTTACAGTTCTTTATAAGTTGGAGAATATGGATGGTAATATCTGTAAATGTTGCTTTTTGAAAGTATTTGGCGAAACCAGAGGTTTCTTAGATGACGCTGTTAAAAAAAAAGAAAGCATCTTCTACTTCTATCTAAGTTTAAGAAGCCATCTAATGACACTTGCAAAACCTGTGATTTATTGTTTCTGAAGATAAAAAGCTGTGCCTCCGAAGAAGAAAAACAAAGATTAGGAAATGAAAGCCAACAATACCAGAATAATGCCTCCTTTCATTATACAACAAAACAAGGCGACAAAGAAGAAAGTATGCGGAGCTTAGACAAGCTTGTAGTAGTTGCATTTGATTTGCAGAAGTTTTTGGCTACACCTAATTTGACATCTAGTGTGGCTTTCTATTAAAGAAAGTTATGAACTTTTAATTTGACGATCCGCAATATCACCGATCAAAACGGACATCATGTTATATGTGGCATGAAAGTGTAGCTCAACGAGGAGCTGATGAGATCGCATCTTGCTTATTTCAGTTTATTAGAGACTTGCCAGAACAGGTAGAAAAAGTAGTCCTTTATTCTGATACGTGCCCCAGTCAAAACCGAAATAATATATTACCGATTATGTTTTTAAAAGCACTTGAAGGAAAGGAAACTCTAAAAGAAATTCATCATAAGTTCCTAGTTCCTGATCATACTCATTTAGAATGTGATACAGATCATGCTACCTTAAAGAGATTTGTGAAAAAAGAAACGCCACAATTTCAGTTCTACAGGACTGGGTATCAGTAATTAAAATGACGAGCCCTCGTTTTGAAGTAAAATTTATGCAACAAACTGACTTTTTCAGATTTTCCAAACTTCTAACAACGCATTTTATAAAAAGAAATGTTGATAAAGATAAAAATTCTTTTGTTTGGAACAACGTATTTTGGCTACATTACAAAAAGGATAGTTATATAGGCTTCAAATACACATTAGATCCCAACGAACCGTTTCGTTCAATGTCCATGCTAAGAAGAGGCAGGTCAACTTCTATATCTAATATTCAGATACTTCCAGCTTATAGTGATCATCTACCCATAGATTACTTGAAATATAAAGATATTCTCGACCTACTACCCTTTATAGATCCAATCTATCATGGATTTTACCATTCGCTTAAACACACTCAAACCAGTACCACACAATATACAAGCGACAGTGATGAAAATGTCAACGCTTAAGTTTTAATTAGGTGCAAATAAAGCCATATATTTCTACAGCACTGTTTTCCAATACAAAGAAATTGACCAATAATAGTTTAAGTTCTTTCATCTTTGACCGTTATCTCCATTAAAATACTTTTTAAATCTCTATATTTTTGATACAAATATGATAATTGCCATTATATCAAAAACAGAAATGTTAAAACATATTTTGTTTGTTACATCTGTTTTAGCACTTAATAAAGTATTTAATGAAATATATTTGGTTTTTTATTTTGTTGCCTTCGATTTAAGAAACCTTCTGGAATGTTAAAATCGCTCTACTGAAAAACATACATTTTGGAGTTAACATATGTCTCCCAAACACCACAGATATATATATATATATATATATATATATTATATATATATATTTATATATATATATATATTATATATACATATATGTATATATGTTTAACATATATTCAATGGTTGAATAGCAGAGCTTTTATCGGTCAATAATTGGCAAATAAAAGTCGTCAACTACTTTATTGATTTATTGGAATACGTTTCGCCTTTATTTTTAAAAGCGTCATCAGTTCACTACAAATAAAAAAGATTTTAGAGTATAAGTAAACAACCAATAGGGTTTATACTTACAAAAAGTAATTACTACAATTTGTATGTTTTTTAGATGTTTTAAAAATCTCTACAATACTTAACATTAAAGATTAACAACTAAACGAGAGAAACGAATCATTTCAAATCTAACACGTGAGCGATCGCGTTCGTCGAAGTGCTAGAAAAAATCTAACTACGCGAGTGTTAGCGTGTGTTGATATTTAGAGTGATCACTTAAGAAAAGTTATATTATCATAAAGGTAAGGTTTTTAGTAAAATACATATAGATTGTCAAACATTTGTTTTATAAGCGCTATTTTGATTTATTGCAGGTAACTTTGGACAAGAAAATGAAAACCAGTTACTAAAATGGTATGAAGAGATAGGCAGGGTTGTGGAATCACTAGTTTATGATGAATATTTAAATGATGTTCGTTCTGAACACTGTATACACAATACATATTCTGAGCAGTCCACACAAGATCTACCCAGTGATCCTGAAGATGCCATGGAAGAAAGCGGCCAAGATGATGGTTATCCAAGATTTAATGGCAAAAATAAAACAACATAGTTGAAACATAAGAAACACCTTTCAAGGTTAAACAAAAGCTTGTAATATTATTACCAACTTACCTGGGGTAAAATCAAAGCAAAAGTCGCCAAAACCATATTAGAATGCTGAAAATTGTTTTTCTTGGATGCTATGATCAACAATACTGTAAAATATACAAATCAAGAACTGGATAGAATAAGAGTGTTTTATACTCGCCCTAAGGATTGTCCCGCTATTGACTACGAGGTAATGCAGGCATTTATCGGACTGTTGTTCCTTGGCGAGGAGAGGTAAAGAGAGTGCAACATTTAAATACTGATGAACTACGGAAATTAAATGACACAGCGACTGGCCTAATCGAGCTAGAACGTGTATGTTCGAATCGGATAACCTCCTGAATATTTTGTTGTCTAAATAGCGAAAAAGTTGATATTAATTGATAAGAATTAGAGTGGAGTAAAGTTATTGTGTTGTGCACCTGCCAGTAATGTTTCGGTGAGTAAATTTTAATTTTACTTGCATTTACTGGCATAAAAAAAATTACAACATTTTATTTGGTAAACGACTTTTTGCTCCTCCTATCAATAATTAGTACAGTACAATAAATATAAACCTATTATTGTAACAACTACCTGTCGAATAAGTAGCCAGAATTACGATAAGTAATTACTGGTTGCTAAACATAATATTCACCAATGGCAAACAAAACTAAAAAGATTTCCAGAGTTGCTTTTGACTACGAGGGCACCCCAAATAATAATATGAGTTCACCGACTGAAATATTCCCACAACATCAAACATGTCATAGCAATCTAATTCAGCAAACACCTCACAGCCTGCCATTCTTTACACAGCAACAGTTAAAACAGCACCGAAATGCTCCTTACCAAAGGAGGAGCAGGCCATAGTGATCCATTCAGAAGAAGACTTAAAGTTATATGACTACGTTAAATCCATAGCAGATATTATCAGACCAAGTAATATATGCTTTGCCTCAAGGATCTCAAACAGCAGAATATGTATTTATTTAACCAAAACAGATCTAGTTGGGCAGCTCATTTCCACAATCCAACTATTACCATCGGAAACCATATCCTTTCAATCAAAATCCAAATCACACCAGCAAAACGACTAATCATGTCTAATATTTGTCCTTCAATACCCAATGAAATAATAGAGGCCTCCGTCTAATTACTTTTTAAAAGATTGCAGATTATATTATCGTATATAACAAATATTGTAACACTATATCTTACCAAATCTAATGTACCTAACTTACTGTATTTATCTTGTGTAATGTAATAATCTTATATGTATAATGTAATACTCCAGACGTTTTTGTAACCCTGTCAATGGCCATAGATGTCGCGTCGAGACACGTTAATTTCAATAAAAAAAATGGCATAGCTCCAGATTTTTTGCAGTTACTATGTACAAGAAAAAATTTCACCAAATAATTCAAGCTATAAGATTTGACGACGCCACTAACAAGAGGCAAGCAAATTTGGCAGTTAATAATCTTGCACCCATTCGAGAAATATATAAAATATTTTTGTCACTAGCTGTTTATCTGTATACACTCCTGGATTCTATATGAAATGTTTAAAGCATTCCGTGGTCGATGCAAATTTAGGCAGTATATAGCCAATAACACAGTATAATACGGAATCAAGATTTATGCCTTGGTGGACGCTAGAACATTTTTTACACAAAATATCGAAATTTACCCCAGTAAACAACTTAAAGGACCATATTAACTACCTAATAATGCATCTAGTTTAGTAAAAAGACGACTTAAAAGTGGAACCGTTCGAAATGTAACTACGGATAATTACTTTTCCTCTGTACCTTTTATACATCTCTTTATTAAACGATCATTGCTTGACAACGATAGATACTTTGCGGAAAAACAAACAACATAATTCCTCTGAGTTGACAAACGCAAAAGAAAGACCTTTATGTAGTAACATGTTTGCATATGTTGACGACCGAAACAAGTGTGTACTTGTATCATACGTGCCAAAAAATAAAAATCTACTACTACTTTGAACACTACACAGCGATGGTTTCATTGATGAAAACATCAAACAACATACCCTGAAGCCAGAGATTATTACTGATTACAACCTCACAAAATGCGGAGTGAATGTTGTTGATAAAATGAAGGCAGAATATTCGGTGACTCGATTTAGCAATCGCTGGCCGTTTATTATTTTTGCAGCCTACTAAACATTGCAACTATAAAAAGCCAAATAATTTAAAACATTAACACTAATATTGTAACATCTCGAAGAAGCTACATTGCGGAGCTTGGCAATCAACTTTTAATGTCCCATTTTCAACGAAGTTCCAATATCCTAAATCTGCCTTTTTAGTTGAGACTTAGGATCCGAAATATACTCGGAGAAAAGTAATCTGTTTCTCAAGAGACAACTCCAACTATAAAACCAATATTTTCTTTTTACCCTGTAAGGAAGAACAGGTTTACTCAACATTATTGTACTAACTGTAAGTAAGTAAGCAATATGTAAAGAGCACACTGTTTTAACAAATTTTACTTGCCACCACTGCCTAGAAGAGAAAGAAATCTAATTTTGCCTAAATTTTTTTTAGTTTACTTTTTTTTTGCAGTTTTGTTTTAAAAATATATAAGTTTATCGTCTTTTGTGAGCCAATAGCCAATACACTTAAACAATAAGTACTAATAACTCATTTATTTGACCTATACCCATATGTTCGAGAAAATCTAACACTTTTAATTTTTTTAAGTTTGTTAGATCATTATAACTAAAAAAAACTGTTATAAGTTTTCTCTAAAGTTATTCGTTTTCGAGTAATAAACAATTTAAAACTTAAAAAAAAGCAAAATGATGATTTTGCCCAAATTCAAGTTCAAACCTGTATTAGCTTCTGATGAAAATTCTGGGCTTATTATAATTTAAAACATTATTTTTTAATTATTGGTAATGAACCGCTAATGGCAGAGTGAGCGCTCATTTGTACAATGAGAATATTCATACTAGCAAAAATGTCTCTTATACACGTCGCATCGAAAAAGTCCGCCTTGTCATAAACAATTCATTATCATCATCAATCAGCCCTGAGTTGTCCATTATTGAACATAGGCATCCCCTAGACTTTTCTATCGTCAGTCTATCGCGTTGGGGGTCTTCCTCGGCTTCGCTTGTCAGTCCGTGGTCTCCACTCAAGCTATTTTTATGTAATATTTTTTAGATAATGTCTTCCACTCCGGTTCGTCTATGAACTTCCTCGTTTCCTTTTCTATTTCTTAAGCTTATTCGAAGCATTGATCTTTCCATCTTTCATTGTGTCCTCAATTTTTCGGCTGATGTTTTTGTGAGAGTTAAGGTATCTGCTCCGTATGTGAGGACTGGTAGAACGCACTGGTTAAAAGCTTTTTTTTTTAATAATATCGGTATATTTGTTTTAAATACGTCTCTCATTTTTATATTTACATCTCTCAAATACACATATTTTTCCGCAAGTTCTATGGGCGACTTTTCGATTTCTATTAGTTCATTGGGAAGGAGATTGGTCATCATTTTGTTTTTCCGTAATTTATTTTTATAAACCGACTTTCTGGGTTACATGCTGTAGTTGTTGTAGCATAACTCTGGCTTCTCCTAAGTTGTCTGTTATGAGCACAATATCATCGACATATCTGAGATGATTGAATATCTTTCCATCGATGCTAATACCCTTTGATTCCCACTCTAGCCATTTAAATGCGCACTCCATAACTGTTATAAATAGTTTTGGTGTCAAGGTATCTGCCTGCCGGACCTCTCTACCTATTTTTATCTTCTCAATCATGCAATGGAGGTTAACGGTTGTTTTCGCATTTTCGTATATATTTCGAATAAAATTTGCATACCTGTGATCTATTTTGCATTCTGATAGTGCTTTTAAGAAAGCAATTGTTTCGACTATGTCAAATGCTTTGTGGAAGTCGACAAAGATAAGAGCAAGGGGTCTGTTATATTTGATAGACATTTCAACTAGAGTTTTAAGGCATTGCAAATGGTCCTTTGTTCCGTGTCCCGCTCAAAATCCTGCCTGTTCTTCTTATTGATAGAAATCAAGTTTTCCTTCTAATCTGTTTGTCAGTATTCGAGTACAGAGCTTGTATAGGTGGTTAAGCAAACTAATTGGCCTATAGTTTTCGACATTTGATTTATCCTCTTTTTTGTGGAGGAAGATTGTAACCGAATTCTTCCATTTAGTTGGAAAGTTTTCACTATGTAGACAATTCATAGAACAATAAAAATAATGGTTTAAAATAAAAATAAGCCCAAAATACTTATCAATAAACAATAGATAAAGGTTTACACGAGAACAAGAAGAGGGTCAAGGGGTCGCCCACGAGAACATGTTGAACCTTATTTTCTGTGATCTCATAAAAGTAATTATGCAAAAAAATCTAAATAAATATTTTTTCGAACGAACCCGAGCTTTTCGCCCTGTCTACTAGAAGTTGTTAGGATTTTCGATAAGTATATCGCAATTATAATAGTGGAATATATAGAAATAAAAACACATAATAATCATTTGATCATTATATTATATCTCGAAAACTGGAGCTGATACAAAGAAAAAATTTGTATGTTTGGAATTGGTATTGTTAAATTAATTAAAATCAGTTGCTTTTTTTAGCCGCAAGAAATTTTTTTTGTTGAGCTGTGTAATCAGTCTCACTTTTAATTACTACTTTGTTTAGCACTATTTTAATTTTATAAATATCATTTTTGCTAGTTTGTCCTACGTAATTGTGCTCTGTGCTAAAATTAAAAAAAAAAACAAAGACCAGAATATATTTTAATATGTACAAGTTAGATTAAAAAATACCCTAGACGTTTGGTAATAAAGTATCCCCTTCAAACAATTTCTACTATTTTATTTGCGAAAACTTGACATACAGTTTATTCTCTGAAAATTCCATTACAAGTTTTCAACTTGATAAAAGTTATCAAGGCTTATAGCCGTACAAATTGGTCAAAATTATCAGACTGGAAACAGTCTTCTTATAAATAAAAATAGGAAGGTAGAACGCCAGATGCGATATCCAACTTCATAGTTTTTATTTTTCTAGGTCAACCTCTCCAAATTTTTATTAATATGTACATAAATTTGGCAGCAAAACATAGCTCTTCATATTGATATACTATATTGATATTGATTTAGTAAAATATGTTACAAATCATTTTCTACTTTAGCTGGCGAATTTTTTTATTTATCGTGAAATAATTTGATATAATATTATATAAAATAAAAAAACATAACAAATTTATTGTACAGGGTAATGCAAATATATGAAATAAATTCATTATTTCAGAAACAGGCGACTTAAAAAAAAGATACGCGGGAAATTAAAAAGAAAAATATTAACCAAAATTGTTTGAATTTAATAATATTTATAATTATTAGGTAGGAGACATTTTCATGCACAAAACGTCTCAAATAGTCTCATAGGAAAATTCTGGTATTATTGTATAAAAAATATTGAAAGTTAAATATAAACAACAACTAAATTAAACTAACACTAAACTAACTTCAGAGAAATTTTAAAACAAATGTGGTTTATTACTTATTCGAGGAATATAGTTCCTTTTTTTAAATCCTCTCGTATATCTGATTAGCTGTAATTTCTATGTGTTTTAAGTGATTATGCAGTATGATGCAAAAGTATGGAATAAATTCATTACTTCAGGAACAGACGACTTCAAAAAAAATTAATTAATAGCTATGTATTTGTTGGAAATTACGTCAACAGTATGACGTAATCCACGATATTTTTAAGGTACAAACTCAGATCACAGGTTACTTTTTTGAAAGGTTTCCTAATCATCTTTGCTAAGATAGAATTATTTAAATATTTATTTCTACAAGGTTCACTAAAACTATTGATTTTTAATGAAATTTACTTATAAAATTTTATTTTTTTACTTAATTTTTACTTATAAAATAAATGTTGTTTAATATACAATAAAATTTTAAGAAATGTTCAAATTGACGAAATTACTTGCAGCAATGATTCAATGAGAAAGACGGGGAGGAAATTCTATCCTAACGAAATTTAGTTTAGTGATTGAGTAATTTGAGTCATTATAATAACTTCATTCCAGTTAAATAAGTTCATAATTATGGTTAACCCTGTAGAAATAAATATTTAAATAATACAAGATTGCAAAGGACCTTTAGAGAAAAAAAGTCAAATAAGGCAAACCTCATTAGGCTTTTAAATGAGGTGTTCCATAACTTTACTTTGTATTTAAACAAATCATCTATTTCGTCTTTACGCCAACACTGATGACGTTGTGTCATAAAATTGACGTATTTTATAATTTTTTAAGTCATCTGTTTATGAAATAATGAACTTATTTCATACTTCTGTATCATTCCGTATAAACACTAATAAAACAGAAATAACAGTTATTGTACAATCAAATATATTTTTTGAGAAAAAAAAACAAACTATGTTCAACGACGAAGTAATAAAGCAAATCTGTTTTCAAATTTCTCTAGTGTTAGTTTAGTTTAGTTTAATGTAGTTGTTGTTTATATTTAACTTTCCATATTTTTATAAAATTATACCAAAATTTTCCTGTGAGACTATTTGAGATGTTTTGTGCATTACAATTGTTCGCACTTAATTATTATAAATTATTAAATTTAAAAAATTTGGTTGGCATATTTCTTTTCAATATCCCAAGTCTACTTTTCCTTTTTCAAACTAAACCAATAATAGGGTGATAACAATTAATCTTTGATAAAAAAATCACAAAGTTTTACTTATTGCAAATAAATCATGGAGTATAAAAACTTATCCAGTAACTAAAATTACTCAATCTCGTCACAACCTGGCGTCACCCAGGTAGGGTCTAATGGTATCCCCAACAAACTTAGAACTAGTATAATTCTATGGTTAATACACGGGTGTTTTTTTTGGCTACCTATAACTTTCTAAAACATGTTGCTGTTGGATATTCTAAACCAATTTCAGTTGTAAGTTGATCGTCAAAGTGAGTACAGTGTACTCCAATTCGATTAGACCCCACCTGGATGACGAAGAAACAATTTTAATTCGTCGCGTTATTTGTTGTACATATAAATTTTTTTCTCGAGAATAAATTACGAAAAAGGGCAAGCCGAAATATTGACACTTTGGCAGGAACTTGATGAGTACGAAATTATAGATTCCGACAATGAAAGCGAAATTGATCACATACGTAATTAGTCTGATGGTGAACAAAATAAAGAAATTGGGGAACTATAAGTATTGTAATCTAAAAATAATGAAAATAAGATAAAAAATATCCTTATTATTTAGGTAGGGATTCCAAAACAAAATGGAGAAAATACCATAGTAATAAAGCAGTTAGAACAAGGATAGAGAACATAATTTCGAACATACCAAACTATATGCTACAAATGCCAATACTCTTTTAGACTGTGAGCTTTTTTTATAAAGAAATGCTTGAGCGTATGAAAGTCTTCACCGATAAAAAAGCGTTAGCTTACAAAGGTAAAGCGTATTGTAGCAAGACCAATAATGTTGGCATAAAGGCATTATTTTGCTTTCTCTACCTAGCACGTTTATATAGAAATGGTCATCGTAATGTAAAAGACATCTGGCAAACAAAAGGTACAGAAATCGATATATTTCGTTCAGTGGTGGCACTCAATAGATTTACATTTTTATCGCAATGCTTACGTTTCGATAATGTAGCCAGTCGACAAGAAAGGAAACAGTCTGATAAGTTGGCTTTTATTGGGGCAGTTTTTGAAAAATTTGTCTAAAATTGTCAACAAGCTTACTCACCAGGACAGTACTTGACTATTAACGAGATGTTAGAGTCTTTTCGTGGGCGTTACTCATTCCGGCAGTATATTTCGAACGAGCCTGCAAAATACGGAATAAAAATTCAGACCCTAGTAGATTCCCGTACTTTTTATGTTTTTAATATGGAAATTTATTCAAAGAGAGATGGGCCGTATCAAATAAGCAATAAACCTATTGATATTATCCAAAGACTAATAGCACAAATTTCTGGTAAAATTGAAATATCACTTTCGATATTTGATATACCTCTATAACAATATAACGATAATTTTCTATACCGTTACAAAAGGAGGTGATACGGTGGATGTGTTGACAGGAAGTTACAGTGTAGCTCGTAATTGTAGAAGTTGGCCAGTAAGAATATTCTTTTTACTAATGGACACAGCTGGAATCAACAGCCAGATAATTTACAGAACAAAAAGTAGTGACTATTCAATGAAATGTCGTATACCCCTGGAAGATTTGGTATTAGTATTAGTTGCGAAAATTATGGAAAAACGAAAAAGTAATCCCGTACTTACAAAACATTACGCTCCAAAATATATCAAGTTTTGGGAGAAAGTGACCACCGAAAAAGCAACGTACGGGACATCGACGGTGTCAAAAGTGTTCCAGAAAATCTGACGGGAAAACTAAACAAACGTGCGATCAATGCTAAAATGCATTACATTATTATTAAAATGCATGCGATCATCTTCATCGCATTTGCGACGAAAGTATCCAGTTCCGGGACTCGTAACTTTGTTCAAGCTTGGATATCCAATAATCTGCTTTTTATTATTTTTATTTGAACCTTTTGAAAAAACTTTTTTAAAAAATTTTTTATTAGGTGTTTTGTTTGTAGGAATTTTATTATTTTGTTAATTGTATTTAATACGCGGTCATATTCAATCCAGTGGTAAAAACTGCTGTTATTTACGAAAACTTAGATAGTCAAATAAGATATTTGAAAAAAAAATAAATTCATGTTCGAAATGTTTCTTGAATTTTTCCAATCAATTTTAAATGGGGTCAATAATACCTTACTTGGTTTCTTATACACACATTTTTAAATAATTTCATAAAAAATAAAAAAACTAGACCTCATATTTTATTTAATATTATACCAGCTGACCCGACAAACTTTGAACCGCCCTAAAATTATTAAATGTTCTGTTAAATTAATTAGCCGACTTTAATTACCCTGTTTATAATAATAATATAAAATTATTAAAGTTTACTAATAGTTGTAAAAAGAGTTATTTTACGTGGCAACAAAGTACCGAATGGCTGAATGGGTTGTACTCGTGTCGATTATTTGTATGGAAGGACCTTATACTATACTATCTAATCTTCTTCTTTCGAGTACACTGGACTATGTCTGTACTGGTTGCGTCTCGTCTTTTTACACTGGGAGTAGATGTTTACACAAACTGGAGTGTTTCACACAGCGGTTATATTAATAATGAGCGTGAATGTGAATACGCCAAAAATAGCTTTGCGTCTCCTAAGGTCGTTCCTCGCGATTCTGGGCATAGCTAAATTCCAATGTAAAAGTTTATATCAAATAACTCTAAAGCTATGGCAGATATTGAGATGATTCTTTTTTTATATGAAAGGTCTTAAAAAGTTCTAGTGCACTATTTGGTTGTAATTAATAAATTGTTTAAACAATTTTTTTTCTAATATTTTTGGTTAAAATAACGGTAAATTTTTTTTTAAATAGGGCACTACAGAATTTCATCCACTTTCTGAATCTGTTTTTATTTTTAACATAAAGTGTAACACACAGCGCCTATTTGCTACAAATTCTTTAAAAAATCTCAAAGTTCTGCTAAATGTAACTCTATCTCTCTCTCTCTCTCTCTCTCTCTCTCTCTCTCTCTCTCTCTCTCTCTTTCCCTTTCTCGGTCAGTACAGGCTATCCTTGTCGATAGTTTCTGGATTCTCGCCAACAGGTAGGTAAGAAGTATAATACCCTCTCGAGAGACTACACTATAATTCACGGCCTAACTTTTGCGTGATTGGTTGGTGGGTGGGTCCCAATTTAAAAATTGGCGGGTTTCATGTTTAATAAAATGACAATTGAGGTATTGTGACACAGTATATCGCTAAAGAATTCATTAGCAATATATTGTGGTATTGGTACAAAGCGGATGATATTCATATTTTAGGATTAAGCTGGCTATTACAGTTTTATTAGAAATTGAAAATTAAAATTAAAATTTATTTTTCTTTTGACATTATATAGGTAAAATTTAATTCTGACTTGTGTTTATTTTATTTTGATACGCTAGTCGTGTTTTTTTTATTAGATATATAGATATTGTTTTAATTTTTTTGATTAGGTAATTTTTTATTAGTCTTTAGAGGTTCCTCTTATTATTTTTATTTCTAAAACATTCATTAACATTATTATTCTCATTAGCTTTCTCTATGTGGAATCGGCTTCTCCAAGTATTTTCCTCTAAACTTTTCTGTTCTCTTCCAGGTACTAAGTACCTCTCCGCTTTTTGTATGAGATTATGGTTTTTCAAAAACATGCAATTTCTGTTTATTCCCATTTATACTGCCCTACATTTAGTACCATACATCATAGCTGGTCTAAATGCGGTCCTATACAATTTACCTTTTAGTTTTTTTGGTATCTTTTTTATCACACATCACTCAATTTGCCTCTTTCCTTTACGTTTAATTGAAATATTATAGATAAAACGGTAATACCGATCCTAAAAGCCGAACATTATCATTTTTTATGAGTTATTGTTTATCCAAGCCAACTACTCTATCTGGACTTGAAATTTCATTTTTAAAAGAGTTTGTTTGTATCCAACTTAATTTTAATCATTTTTCTTCAAGAATCTATCTCCGCTATTCTAGTTTTTTTTAATCATACCGAGGAGGTTCAGTTGTTATCTAATCCAGTACAAATGAGAATAAATATGGACGAAATCCTGATAAAGCCCTATTTTCACACTAAATTTGCCAGTTTCACCTTAATCGTTCTAACACTATAATAGTTTTTCTAAGTATAGTAGTTCTAACACTATTATAGTTGTAACTTGCTCACATATTCAGCCGGCACTCCTTTCTTACTTAATCTCTGCTACAGTAGGTTTCTGATAACTTCATTATGTGCTTTCTTAAATTTAATAATACTATTTGTAAGTCTATCTCTTTCACTCTAAGTTGTGAAATGAGCTGTTTTTTAGATTAGTTAGATTTCACTACAAATGTTATTTAGATTTAATTAGATTTCACTACAAATGTAGGATAATAAAAAGATATATTATGAATTGAGTGCTATGAAAAATTGTCATAGCCAACAAAATGAAGCAAAGGTTAACTGGAAATAATTATTGCAAACCAAATAAAACACTAAATAGCTATGTTTAAAATGTCCTTATTCTTTATTAAAAATCTGGGAAATTAAAGAGGGGGGGGCGTTATTGTGCAATGGCGAAAGAAAAACCCCTCTAAACCTTGCCTAGTGCCCAGTACATCTCGATTTAAAAATACAATTTTAATATAAAAGTCTACAAATAGCTTTACAACATCACTACTTAACACAGCTTTAAAATTTAGGCCAAAGCTAAGTATTTATACATATATTTTATGAAATTTTAATACATATATTACTAATCAAGTAAACATATAATAATGATTAATTAACTCATTTTCTTTTAAAATATGCCACAATACCTCAATTGTCATTCTAATAAAGATGAAACCCGCCAATTTTTAAATTGAGACCCACCCACCAACCAATCACGCAAAAGTTAGGCCGTGAATTATAGTGTAGTCTCCCTCCCGAGGGTGGGTCATAAATAATAACATTTTTAGGGCTTATTTCGACTTTTGACAAAACAATGTGGTGATTGTTTTTAAAATTGGTAGTTCACGAAGACGTTTATTTTCCGAACGAAAAAGTCGACGATTGAGGAAATTGTATATAAATAACCAGTAAGTACTTATAATTTGATTAAATTATTATGTGAATAGAAATATTTTCTGTTGATTTGTAATATTTTCCTTCTAAATGTTTAAACTGTTATTATAATAATACTATTGTTTCAGTATTTGCCCATATAATAATAATTTATTATGTAGAAACAGCGTAGAATTTTTGTCAATCAGCCAGTACATTTTTTTGTATTTCAATCAGAATTAATATTTTCGTTTTTTCTTGACATAAACTCAGAGTAATATCCAAATATTTTGCAGTATTTGAATATGGAATTTGATTATTTATATTTATGGGACAATACCCAAATATTTTGCAGTATTTGAACATGGAATTTGATTATTTATATTTATTGAAATATTTATTTTGAATGTCCTTGTTAGTAAAGTTTACATAATATATGAAGTTTGTTTCGTCACTTGCTTGTCCAGTCATATTAGTCCAGGATAATCAGGATTTTCTCGTGACACTAAATAATCCAGGTAGCTGACAACTTTTTTAGTTAATGTAGACCTATAAGAATAAAACCTACCTGTTTCCTGCCTAAAGTTCGAAGCCGTTTTTTAATGAATTATTGATTAACAATTTAATGCAAAAAATGCGATTCTTTCGATTTTTGCACTCCATTAAAAAGCTAAATACCTATACATAGATTTACAAAATTTAATTTTTTAGAATATTGACAAAGTTTCAAGATGCCGATATTTGTAAGTTGAAAAGTAAATTTGTTGCTTTGCAAACTGCAAAATTAGTGACAATTGATATTTGTTAAAAACTTTAAGTAAATTTACATTTTAAACTTTAGAGTTCCACCCAAGGTTGGGTATTGGGGTACTTAACAAACCCTTAAAATTTGGAACCGATATATTAATTAGTTTAAAAGTTATCGTATTTGTTTATCCCAGAGACCTTTTTTAACAATAATATAAGACAGAAAATAATAAATATAGGGTAATTCTGTGGGTGACAAATTACTGCAAAAGACCTATACTATCAATATGTATTAAAAAAAGATAAAAAATGATTTATTATAGTCAAAAATCCTGATGTCAAATTTTTGAAATTATGTAGTTTATAAACATTTAGAATAACTTTAAAAACATTGTCCTTATAAAATTTTTTGTTTCATTCGAAAAATTTTCACCGGATTTTCAAATAAAAAAATTTGGCCTAGGTTAATTTGGGCCAAAGTTAGCCATGTTATTTTGTTAATTCACAGCTAATTTGATTATAACAATTAAGGATACTCATTAACGCCATGTTGAAGAATGGGATTTGTATTTTTACCACTAGTTCGTTTACCATTGTCATAGGCTGCTTTAAAGTCGACGAAGAGATAGTGTGTACCTATGTTACATTCTAGTGATTTTTCTATAATCTGCCCATGTGCTTGAATTTGATGTATAGTTGATTTTGCAGCAGTAAATCCGCATTCATATTGACCAACAATATTCTTTGTAAAATGTTTGTTTTTCAAACAATATATTGTCGAAGATTTTATACGCAAATGCTAACAGAATAATGCCTCTATAGTTCTTACAATCCAGTTTACTCTTCTGATACCAATTCATTCTGCCATAAAAGTACTATTAGTTTATGGCTTACTGCAAAAATTTGATCACTACCTTTTTCATACATTTCCCAACAGATTTATTCGATTCCTGTGGCTTTATTGTCTAAGTTTTAGGACGGCATTTGACACTTCTATTATTGTTGTGTCTTCACTGTGTAGTTGACGATGTAGATTTTGTTGAGTGTCTATGTTGTTATATGTCTATTACCTCGTTTAATATCGTGTATAGCATATAATATTATATAATATGATATAATAATAATGTACCTATAATATGATATAATCCCTATAAAATGTCTTCCGGCGTAGATTTTTTATTTCATTCGGTTGTTCCATTGTTCTTTTAATGTTCTTTCTAGCTCATTAAGTTTTTTATTCCTTTCATCCGTGTTTTCTAAGGTAGTCCTCTCTTTTGGATTCCTGTAGGTGTTCATTCAGATACTTGTTTCGGGATTCTACTGTCTTTCATTCAATGGCCATGTCCGTACCATTTAAGCTGCTTTCTTTGTATGCTATCTATGACTGTACCTTTTATTCTCATACTTTATTGTATCCAGTTCGACGAGATATCATTCTTCGGTGTCTCTGTTAATCGTCTCGTTTCACAACCGCGTAAATAAAAGCATGCTTTTTACCGCAGTTTTATGGATTGTAGTGCTGGGGAAAGCATCTCAGCTAAGCCAAAACGAAAAATAATCCTCGTTATTGCTTCCACTGGAATAAGCGTGACCGTTCAACTGGGCCCGGACTACCTCCTTCTAATTTTTTAAACTCCGGTTTTGAAATTAATAATACTCATTATTTTGTCTTATTACCTATTTAGTTGTCAAAACAGATACATTGTTACCTAAAGAAGTGAAAGTGGTTCAATTCGAAAATTATATAGTAAATAATAAATATTTGAAAACTGATGCACATATTCCTCCCGCGATTTGGGCTTCAAGTACTAATTTTATAAATCGCACTTCTAATAGATGTAAATCCTTTCATTTTATTTTCATGAATGTTTTTATTCGCCACATCTCAACATTTTCCATTTCAGAATATTTATCATCAAGCTGTAATCTACTTTAAAAACCCAATTTGTCAGTAAAAAAAGTAACCAAAAAAAAAAACAAGAAAATAGATATAAAAGACGTAAAAAACGAATACTATGACCTCAAAATATCTTGTTATACATTATTTTTTAATAAAATGTTATAAAAGTTTGTCGTCGATTTGATTATTATGATTTTCGGGATAATTATTTGTTTCCTGTATGTACCCTTGCTAAGTTGTGAATAAATTATTCAATAAATAATATTACTCTGGTATACTCGTATTATTCTAATTACTCTAAAACCGCACTGAACAGAAAACTCTCACTCGCTTTATTGTATAGACCCAAGACTTTTCACCACAGGGGGTTGTAAATAGGTAGGTATAAAGCTAACCTCTAGTACAAGATGACGTTTAGAATCTTCGTAAATGGATTTTGTTTTAGTAAAGAAAGATATTTTTGAAATAGATATCCCTCTGAATTTTACCGTTAGAATTTTTAAGGATAAGTCTTAAGCATTATGCTAGCGACGGTGTCTATAGGATTCTATTAGTTGACGTATAAACTGTGTGTTAACCAAATGGAATAAATTAGCTAATAAATAAATGAGGAAGTATTCGAAAAATCGGTCGAACACGTCGATTAGTATTTATAATTGCGCATTTTTTTTTAAATAAAAACTTTTTATACGGAATGTTTATTTTAAATAGAATACCCTGTTTATTAATTAATTTTTGGATTCCTCAGATCTTTAAACATAATCTCGTATACCTATCTTTGACTGTTTTGGAAATATTAAGTAAAATGCAAAAATTCACTTTTAGAAATGAAAATCATTTATTTGTTGACTACCGCTGTCTTAATACTCCTTGCTCATTTAGGCCTTGATAATGCTAAAGTAAGCAAAAACTATTTAAGCATTACTTTTTATTGATATGTTAAAAAAGAACAAAAAATCGTTTACTTTGGTTTAAAACTCCAATGTTTTATAGTTCCATAACAGAAGTAGTTGTCAATGCTAGAGCCGTTTAAATCGAATTAACCGCAAGCCAGAAAAATGGTTCATTTAATACAAATGCACAAAATTACAATTATACAGATGTATTGGCTATGGAGATAATGCACGGACGCAATGGAATATCTCGTTTATTTCACGCAGCATTTCCTGATTTGCCGCACATATCTCAAGTGAAAATTAGTAAAATAGATAAGCAATTCCACGAGCTGCGCCACATTAGAAAGGCGGAAGGTAAAAAACGAAACTGCCGATTTAATAAATGAGAATACCAAATTGGCTGTTATGCTTGAGTTTGAGAAACACCCACATACATCTGTTTGCTCCAAAAAAGCAGCCCCATTACTCGATATCAGCTATTCATCGGTTATTCGAACATTACAAGAAAACAAAATGCATCCCTATAAAATAAATACATACAGGAGCTCATGGACGACGATTTTGACAGAAGAACAAATTGTTGTAAACAAATGATAATAATATTAGCAATGTGATCCAATTAGAACATGTTTTGTTTTCTGATGAGTACACCTTTACTCTTCACTGTCACGCTAATAGGCAAAATTGCCGCTATTTGTCCGGAAAAACATTCCTTCTCTCATCCTCACTGTATGAGAGAAGGCAATACTCAATACCCTGAGAAGGTTAATGTGTGGGCAGGAATTATTGAAGATCAGATCATAGTTCTCTTTTTCAGAAATGGCAATTTAAATGGTGACAATTATTTAGCATTGCTCCAAAATAATGTGGGGCCAACGTTGGCCAACTACCGAATCCATGTTCGGCAGCGGCTTAACCAAATATTTCCAAATCGGTGGATAGAGAAGCGAGGATCTATGAAATGGCCACCACGATCCCCCGAGTTGACGCCATTAAACTTTTTCTTATGATGATATGTAAAAAGTATAGGATACAAAACTAAACCCACTGACTTAGCTAACTTACGAAGACGAATAAAGACGAATAACGTTTGCGATTTGAGCGATCACATCTGAGATGTCGAGTAACGTTAGAAGAAGTTTCTATTCACGGTTGGGATGTTGGCAAGACGGTCGTGAGGAGCATTTTGAAGGTCTCATACATTGACATTATTGTTTAGATTTGTATTATTTAGTCTTTGAATATGTTTTAGTGACTTTCGACAAATAGGTAATTTTCTTTTCTAAATGTAAATTTTTGAATTGTACTTAATATTTCCAAAACAGTCAGATTATTACCATTATCTGATACACCCCGTATAAAAAGTTTTTTTTATAATACACACACGTTAATTAAAGAATTAAATATAAAATAAAAATAATAGAAAAATACTTATTACCAAAATAAAAATATATGTGCGGTGACGCAATACCCATAATTTACCCTAATCTTTAATTTCACTGTTACAGACTTGTAACATAGATGTCAATAAATATTTCTGATAGGTTTTGGAAGTGTCATGAAAAACTATAAGATTTTTTAATTAAATCTTATAATTTTCAGTTTTCTCATGACCTCAGATTCGAAAGAATCACAAAAATTAATACAATTAAGTAATTCATATGAAATGTGTCCGTATATGTATATCTGTAAATTTTTATTATGACGTCTTCTATTCTCACTGTACACCCTATTATGTTGTTGCCTTATATATTTCTCTTTTTCTCAGAATGGTAAATTATAAGGTATTATATAATTGGAATAAGCATATTTTTAGCTCATTCATTTAAGTATTTACAATCGCTTACCCTTTTTTATCCAGGCTCTTCAATCATTCTGTTAAAACACCCACATGACAGTTTAAAGTTATCTTACCCATTAAACTTTTAGCAAAATGTACACATATTCAGACATTGATTTTTATTACACTGAAATCTGCTGTTGGTATTTTAAACCGTTTAATGTCTATTATTTGCTCATGGATAATTTTACTACTCACTAAAAAATTGGATGAAATTTGGCGTAATATTGTGAATATAACATTTATGAATATTCTTCTAGTGTAATTTATAATTTTAAAAATTTTTAAAATAATAAAAATATTCAAAATGACAACAATTTTAAAAACGTTGTAACAATGTAACTGTCTCCGAAAGTTGGGAGCCAATACAGAATAATAAAGTATTTTTTCAGTGTTTAAATAAAGTGTTTTGTAAGTAATTTGTCAGCTGAAGTAAGACATAAAAATGTATAAGTTCCATATCTGTGACATACGACAGTCTGGAGTCAAATCCAAGAAATATAACTAAAATAAATAAAGATTGAAAATGAAAAATAAATATTGAATAGGATATTTAGTTGACTAAAGAATTGATATAGGAATTGGGCGCCAACTATTTGTAGAATAAAAATAGTAAAATAAGAAATAAAGTTAATAGATTATTAAAATTAAAAGAAATTGAAATAAAATAAATATTAAAAGAAAAATAACAGACATAGGACATTTATAGCATTACAAAGGTTTTGGTGCTAACAAACCATTATCAGTATCCATTTAAAACGGTATAAAAACTTGATTTGAATATTAAATGTTATAAAATTTAAAAACAAACAAACATAATGTCGATGATTTAAGATTTATCCAAAAAGGAACATACTGATATGTGTCTATTAAGATAAGTCTTTATTAATTATAATCTTCAAAAATATTCTTAAAATATAGAATAGAAAACTGATGTTTAATATAAATGCAAATGTTCAAAATTAAAATATCGATTGTCCTGGGTAGAATTTATTGGTGGCCGTCGACACTTCCCGCTGTACATAAACATAAATATTAAGCTGACGTTGAGGAGTCACATGTATTTGGATATTCAGACATATAAATAGAGGTACATATATAGAAGTATTGTAATTGTAGTATTATATTTAGAGTATTGTTCCACAAAGTTAGCGTGGATCAGTCTCATGTGTTTACAGACATGTTTTGCTTCCTATTCCTGATTATAAACAAAATAATTAATTACATACAATACATTAATTGTTGGACAAATAAAGTAATATAGTGAACTGCAATACATGTTGATATGAGTTTGCTTAAATAAAGAGCCAATGGGAAACCTCATACTAATACCAAAATATCTAATAACCCATTTACTAGAAATAGCAACTCGTCTGAGTCTAACACTAACACATTGTAAGTCACCAGCCAACTATTATTGATATAAGTATTTTTACAAAAAATTTCAAGATTTGCCAAAAATATAATTATTAGACCATTTAAATTTGGGGGAAATACTGGCCCAAGTAAAAAAATAATTAGCCAAGATTTATGCCCAAAAACTAAAATAAGTAAAAGTCCTTTGGTGTTGAAACTCTTTTGTATAAGGGTTTTCTTGTGCCCAGATGTGCCCAATACTCATGGTGTTGAGAGCAGCTTTATCCAAAAATAATATATTAGTAACGACTTTGGCATTTCTAGTGGTTTCTGTTAAAAGTTAATTACTTTATCAAATTCTTTAAAGGTAATTTCATTTCGGTTGCTGTTATACGGATCGTAAGTGACAGCGAAGAAGCTGCAGTTTCTGAGTTTTATACAGCAGATCAAATTAATGTTCAACATCCAATTGGGTAGTTACCTCGTACTGCTTTAAGGATCTTTAAATTTTCTGTGAAATCGTTGTTATCCACTTCTGAAGTACCGCTATTTTTAGCAAGGTGCCAATAATTTTACTAATGTACTTGTAAGTCAGACTAAAGTCTGACCTTGCACTTACTACATTACTACATGCATTTACTTCTGGTTAACAAAAGTACCGATATTTTTGTGAAACCCTAGTTTTTTACTGTCACTAGAATACTCAAAAATAAATACATATTTGCAATAGAATAACATAAAGAAAAATAGGTATACCGATGAAAGGCAAGCGTAAATACGTATTTCTAACTATTTGGTCGTCTAAAACTCTAATGTCACAAATGGCTGTTGTACTGCACTGCTTGTTTTCCGGTTTTGCGAGACATCCCATTACATTATACTTACATATACATATATTTTACCTAATATATATATATATATATATATATATATATATATATATATATATATATAGAAAAGAAATTTAATCTTTGCAGATACGTTAAATAGTAAACTCTTAAATATCGGGGAAATCTGCAAAAAAAACTCTAATGTGTATCAATTATTTCACCTAACGATTTCGCCAAAGAGAATTTGGCTTCTTTAGGGCTGAAAGAGAATAAATTATAATTAGCTACCATATATTATCTAATAAAAAACATTTACCTTACCGTGAAATTTTAGAAATGTCGAGTTATGATGTTAAAAAACTTTAGCTAGTAACAACATAGTGGTGTTTTTTTTTTACTATGTGCAAAAAAGTTTATTTGTGAACGTTGGAAATGTATGGTAACTTTGAACTTAAAACGCAAAGGTTTACCCAAGGACAATCGAAAAACCCAATGTAACTACATTAATGTAGTTACATTGGGTTCAGATCAAGTCAGATACAGTTGGAGAGTATGAGAGCAAATTAATTCAATACAGATAGTTCAATACAGGAGTATAGTATATTATATGCAAATTACAAGAATTTTAAATTATAATATTTATATGCAATTTTACAACTACAAGGACAACCAACGCTGATTAAAAAGATATTTGGTGGTGATGATAACTTTGATTTTGGAAAACTTTAGGCATTCAGTGATAGAAAGGTACCAAATTTTGTTAATATAATTTAATAATTTTAAGAATTTCAAATTTTAAATAGGTGGTTTTAAATTCATATTGTTTATATTCAATATATATGTCTGATTCATAATTAGTTATAATAAAGATAATTTAATAAAGTACTCACAAACAAATTCTTTGAGATCCGCGATAAAAACCCTATACTCATATATTTTATTTTAAACACTCATTGCTCATATACAAAAAAAACATAATAGCAATATATATATATATATATATATATATATATATATATATATATATATATATATATATATATGTATATATATATATATACATATATATATATATATATATATATATATATACATATACATATATATATATATATATATATATATATATATATATATATATATATATATCGGAAAAAGGAGTACGACCGTCAAATTCCAATATATAAAAGGATCACTCAACAGAGTGGTGGGCTCTTATATCGGTCAATTTGTAGGTGGAGAAATGAAAGAAAAAGTTGATGTGCCACTCTATCTATTTTGAAAACGTTTCGCTTTCGTATTCTGAAAGCATCATCAGTTCATTCTAAAAAGTATAATATAAGAACCACACAATCATGGAAAAGATGTTACAGGTGTTACCTTAAAAAGACATGTAGCAGTCAAAGATGTTAACAAGCTTATGAATTAAACTTGAATAAATGGACAATATAAAGTAGAAATGTATAAACATTTAATTTACTAACAACATTTAGTGACTTATTAAAAAATTAGCACAGTGAGTGACCATGTGGTCAGAAGTATAAAAAATATATATTAAATTATAACGTAATTGATGCAAAGAACTAAGAAAATCAACGATTAACTTCCAACAATAGATAATTATTAAACTTTAATTTTAACTTTTGGTAGCATTATTAAAAGATGTTAATATAATTTAAAAATAAAAATAAGTGTAAAAGAATGAAGTTACCGGTCTAAGCCTTACACCTGCTACCAGGAAAATGGCGTTAGATTGAACAGACTGACACAGAACCACGAAAAGACAGCCAACCTTGAGGTTGAAAATATTTCAACAGAACAGCAAGGTCAGAGGTACCACCTCAAATAATTGAGCGGTTTATTTAAAAGTTAATGAGCTTTGGATGACAGCCCGCTTGTAAGAGACAATCCAATGAAAGAGACTGATATAGTAATAACAATCACTCGCATTAGCCCGTCTAAAAACAAACAAACAGGAGAATTTCATTCAAACTCTTATATTTAAATTTATGTTAAACATTGTGGCTGAAAAAATTTTTGCCAACAGGTGAATAACAATTAGATAATTTCCAACAGTCTAAGCTTCATACACTTAGATCTGTAATTTGTAAAGGATTCTATGAATCAATTACAATGTTAATATTATTACTATACTATTAAATAGTGACTGGTTCACACTCATATGGACAAATTATAGTGTAGAGGTAACCTTGTAATGAAAGTTGCCTATATTTAAGTAATTGGTATAAAGAATTGAGTGTTACAGTTTATTTTATATTAGTTATTTATTTACTATGTTATATTATTCATTAAAAAATTGTGTTCAAATATGTATATTACATGATAATTATATTGAAAATGAAAGTAAAGCCTAGTTCTGCAATATTAGAGCATGATAAATTTGGCTCAAGTTACTTATGTCAGTTCTCTTAGTTAGAGAATTAGGATGTTTAAGAATTGAACACGTTTCTAAAAACTGTCTTTTAAATAGATTACGTTCAGTGCCAAGAATCTTAACTTCATTAAAATCCACTTTATGTTTGGTGCTAATAGCATGTTGTGCGAGAGCACACGTATTTTTTGATAAGTTAATATCACTACGATGGGAAGTAAGACGACCTTTTAATGATCTACCGGTCTGGCCAATGTAGCACAATTCACAATCAGAGCATGGAAGGTGGTAAATTGTATTGACTTGTTCTAAAGTAGACAATGGTGTTTTAGTTTTTGAAAAAAGATTTCTAACAGTTTTTGCGTTCTTGACAGCAATTTTAACAGGAATGTTATTTTGTTTATACAGTTCAATAAGTTTCTCAGTAACTTGAGGAAAATAAGGTAGAGAAGAATAATGGATAATAGGATTCTCAGACTCAGTATCAGGCAGAACAATGCTATTAATTGAGTTATTGGAAATAGTTCTGAGTTATACCTGACAATTTGTTGGACACTTTTGAGGCTTCTTTACATAAAAAATTTAATTACATTTATAATAAATCGATGGCACACCTTAAAAATAAACTTAATAACTTAGACACTCCTGATTTTAAAAAAATTCCATTTAATCCTAAATGGATTAAAAATTTATCTAATACTGAGGTTCCTCCAGACATATTGAAGTTGTTATCTTTGGGTCCTAAATTTGGCCTTCAACCAACTTTCAAGGACTACTCAATTAGTAGAATCTTAGCTGATGTTGAGAATATTTTGTCTCATGCGGACAACTCTGACCTTTTATCTCTTAGGTCTTCTTCTAACAACATCTTGTTAAATTTCACTAAACGCCCTAGGCAACCCATATCGGAGATAGATAAGGTTTACAGGGAGACGGTATCGTTTTTAAAAACCCACCCTAATCTTCTCGTTCTCACGAGTGACAAAGGTAATGCTACTGTTCTTATGGATAGAGATCAATATTTCAGTTTGAGTAAATCACTGTTAGATGATGATAGATATTATCAACCACTTTCAACTAACCCTTGCTCTAAATTCACAAATAAAATAAATAAATTTATAACACATTTGAAAAATATTAAGATCATAGATCAACCTTTAGCTAAAACTTTACATAATTATGATGGATATGCTCCTAGATTTTATTGTCTGCCAAACATACATAAACCTACACTGAGCATGAGACCTATTGTGTCCTCTATTAATTCACCTAATATCAATATTGCTAAATTTCTAACTGACATCCTTTCAAAGTCATATAATTACAATAATGACTTTAATATTGTTGATTCGTTTAACTTTAGTGAATTTATTAACAATTTCAAATTACCACCAGGTTACATTTTAGTAAGTTTTGATGTGGTTTCTCTCTTCACCAATTTACCTTTGTCCAGTGTTATCACTTCCTTAAAAAATCACTGGAATTCAATTAAACCTAACTGTCCTGTTTCCTGGGATGTATTTGCAAAACTCTTGCAACTAGTTTTTGATACTAATTTCTTGGTCTTTTATGACAAATATTACCTTCAAATTTTTGGCACACCTATGGGTTCCTCAATCTCTCCTATCCTAGTCAACTATGTATTGGATGATTTAGTTTCTGACCGCTTGGGTCGTTTGGATGTTCAAATCCCTTTTATTAAGAGGTATGTGGATGATTTATTATTAGCCCTACCACCTGACAAGGTTCAGGGTACCTTATCCTCCTTTAATGAGTTTGATCCTCATTTACAGTTCACTGTTGAACTTGAGGACAGCATCACCAATAGCATTCCCTTTTTAGACATGCGTGTCATTAGAATGGGAGATAACACCCTAACCACAAGTTGGTATAGAAAACCCATGGCCTCCAATAGGTTCCTTAATTACCACTCCTGTCACCCTATGAAGTATAAACTAAACCTTATAAAAGCTTTAAGCTGCAGATTACATAAATTGACACATCCAATTAATCGAAGGGAATCCCTTAAGTTATTAAGAAATATTCTAATACAGAACTCATATCCATCATCTATCATAAACAAATACCTTTACACACAAAGCTATGGTTCCTCGTTTGATGACATACCCAATGGTGACCAACTCAGAACTATTTCCAATAACTCAATTATTAGCATTGTTCTGCCTGATACTGAGTCTGAGAATCCTATTATCCATTATTCTTCTCTACCTTATTTTCCTCAAGTTACTGAGAAACTTATTAAACTGTATAAACAAAATAACATTCCTGTTAAAATTGCTGTCAAGAACGCAAAAACTGTTAGAAATCTTTTTTCAAAAACTAAAACACCATTGTCTACTTTAGAACAAGTCAATACAATTTACCACCTTCCATGCTCTGATTGTGAATTGTGCTACATTGGCCAGACCGGTAGATCATTAAAAGGTCGTCTTACTTCCCATCGTAGTGATATTAATTTATCAAAAAATACGTGTGCTCTCGCACAACATGCTATTAGCACCAAACATAAAGTGGATTTTAATGAAGTTAAGATTCTTGGCACTGAACGTAATCTATTTAAAAGACAGTTTTTAGAAACGTGTTCAATTCTTAAACATCCTAATTCTCTAACTAAGAGAACTGACATAAGTAACTTGAGCCAAATTTATCATGCTCTAATATTGCAGAACTAGGCTTTACTTTCATTTTCAATATAATTATCATGTAATATACATATTTGAACACAATTTTTTAATGAATAATATAACATAGTAAATAAATAACTAATATAAAATAAACTGTAACACTCAATTCTTTATACCAATTACTTAAATATAGGCAACTTTCATTACAAGGTTACCTCTACACTATAATTTGTCCATATGAGTGTGAACCAGTCACTATTTAATAGTATAGTAATAATATTAACATTGTAATTGATTCATAGAATCCTTTACAAATTACAGATCTAAGTGTATGAAGCTTAGACTGTTGGAAATTATCTAATTGTTATTCACCTGTTGGCAAAAATTTTTTCAGCCACAATGTTTAACATAAATTTAAATATAAGAGTTTGAATGAAATTCTCCTGTTTGTTTGTTTTTAGACGGGCTAATGCGAGTGATTGTTATTACTATATCAGTCTCTTTCATTGGATTGTCTCTTACAAGCGGGCTGTCATCCAAAGCTCATTAACTTTTAAATAAACCGCTCAATTATTTGAGGTGGTACCTCTGACCTTGCTGTTCTGTTGAAATATTTTCAACCTCAAGGTTGGCTGTCTTTTCGTGGTTCTGTGTCAGTCTGTTCAATCTAACGCCATTTTCCTGGTAGCAGGTGTAAGGCTTAGACCGGTAACTTCATTCTTTTACACTTATTTTTATTTTTAAATTATATTAACATCTTTTAATAATGCTACCAAAAGTTAAAATTAAAGTTTAATAATTATCTATTGTTGGAAGTTAATCGTTGATTTTCTTAGTTCTTTGCATCAATTACGTTATAATTTAATATATATTTTTTATACTTCTGACCACATGGTCACTCACTGTGCTAATTTTTTAATAAGTCACTAAATGTTGTTAGTAAATTAAATGTTTATACATTTCTACTTTATATTGTCCATTTATTCAAGTTTAATTCATAAGCTTGTTAACATCTTTGACTGCTACATGTCTTTTTAAGGTAACACCTGTAACATCTTTTCCATGATTGTGTGGTTCTTATATTATACTTTTTAGAATGAACTGATGATGCTTTCAGAATACGAAAGCGAAACGTTTTCAAAATGGATAGAGTGGCACATCAACTTTGTCTTTCATTTCTCCACCTACAAATTGACCGATATAAGAGCCCACCACTCTGTTGAGTGATCCTTTTATATATATATATATATATATATATATATATATATATATATATATATATATATATATATATATATATATATATATATCGGAAAAGGAGTACGACCGTCAATCCAATATATAATAAGGATCACTCAGACGAGTGGTGGGTTCTTATATCGGTCTCAAGGTGGAGAAATAAAAAAAAAGTTGATAGGCTACTTTATATATTTTGAAGACGTTTCGTTTTCGTATTCTGAAAGCATCATCAGTTCATCTGAAAGTACAATATGAGAACCACACAATCAAGGAAAATATGTTACAAGTGTTACCTTAAAAAGACATGTAGCAGTCAATGATATTAAAAAAGTATGTGAGTAAGCTCAAGTAAATGGTGATTGTACGGTAATATTTTGTATAAACAATTAATTAACTAACAACAATTGACAACTTATTAAAAATTAGCACTAGCACATGTAATATTTTTTTATTATAACATTAAGTAGTGAATGAAGAACTAAGAACATCATAGATTCGCTTCCAACTATATAAGCAATATTTATGGTTTGATTTTAACCCTTGGGAGCATTATTAAAGAACTTATTAATAAAATTTTAAAAATTATAGAATTGAATAGAATATTCTTTATTAATCCCATCAGATCACATTGTGATATAAGACAAGTCATATAGTACATAAAGCATGATCAACAAGTTATATAGGACAATTACATAAAACAAAATCAATAAAATATAGATTAATATAAAAATAAAAAAAATATATGCACTGTAGAGCGTCTCTGAACCCGTCGGTCCTCATTCTCTGTAGTCTTTTATTAAGTCAAAATATTCATTTAGGTTGTAAACGCATAATTGGATCAAGCATGGTTTTAATTTATTTTTGAATTTTTGAATATTGTTTTCATTTCTTATATTAAGCGGCAAACAATTATAAAATTTAGATCGTGCAGAATCAGGACTAGTTTCAAAGAGAGTTGTGGAGTGTTTACACACGCTTATCAACCTCCCGTGTCTTGTCGGGTAATTATGAAAGTCAGAGTTCACGGTAAAATTTTGAAATTTAGTTTTGACGTGAATAATACACTTATAAATATATAAAGCATGAAAAGTCAACAGCCTGTGTTCAATAAAATATTTACGACATGATTGTCTATCATCAATATTGAATATCAATCTAAGAATTCTCTTTTGAATTATAAAAACTCTAGAAGAAGAGTTTCTAGAGTTTCCTCACAAGATAACATTATAGGCCATATATGAATAAACCAATGCATAATACACACTTATCAATTGATTGGTGTTAAATAGAGTTTTTAACTAAAGGATTGCATAGTAACCCTTATTCATTGTTTTGCAGACTTTAGTGACATTTTCATCCCATGTCATATAACTTTCTAGAATGCTACCAAGAAATAATGTTGTATCACTAAAAGGTGTTTCCTCAGAACTAACTGTGATTTTATAACCATGAAATGGCCTAAAGCGCGAGTAAAACTGCATACAAATAGTTTTCTTTGCATTTACCATTAAAGAGTTCCTTTTACACCAGGTTGTAAATTCCTGTGCTACTAAATTTATTTTTGATATGAGTTCGACTTCATTTGACTCGTCAACTACAATTGTTGAATCATCTGCATAAAGAACTGTATGGTCTGCAGTTAAAAAATGTGTTAAATCATTGACATATAAAAGAAATATTAAGGGTCCCAATACGGAGTCTTGAGGTACATCTTGATCAAGATTAAAAACAGATGACTTTTTATTATCGACTTTTACTAGGAATTTACGATGTTGTAAGTATGACCTTAACCAGTTTAAGAAATAACCCCGAAAACCAAGGGCTTCTAATTTATGCAGTATAATTTCAATATCAATAAAGTCACAAGCCTTAGTTAAGTCAAAAAAGAGTGCACCACATACCTTTTTCGATCCAAAGCAGCATGCATATAATTCAATAATGAAATAGAAGCACTCTCTGTAGATTTATGAGGAAGAAACCCATGCTGGCATTTATTTAATCATTTATTCATTCATTTAATCATAATCATTTAAGGTATCATATTTATTCAGAAAATTGAACATTTTACTATAAGTACACTTTAAGATAATCTTAGAGAGTACACTTGTTACGGTGATTGGCCTGTAATTATCAACCAAACATGGATCTCCCTTTTTGAAAATTGGACTGACTACTCCCGTTTTAAGGTCACTTGGAAACTTGCCATCCTTGACAGATAGGTTGATGATGTGAAACAAAACAGGAGATATATCTCAAGAAATGTATTTAATTATTTTAGTGGGGATTTGATCAATACCTACTGAGCTGGTATAGTTTAAGGAAGATATAGCTTTCTCAATATCAAATGGTGAGACTTCAGAAAAAACGAATGTGTTGTTAATTGTCATAGTTGTGAAATCGTTAAAGGTATAGTTATTGAAATGTTTTAATACTGTGTGTTTGACTGATGTTCAAAAATACTCACCAAATTTGTTTGCTATGTGTTCTGAATGTATCAATAATTTATTATTATCAGTAATGCTAAACTCAAAATTGTTTTTTATTTTTAGCAGTTTGACGATTCACAGTTTTCTATATCCCCTTCCTTCTTTTTATTATGTAAATAACTTTGATATGAGGCTTTTTTATATCCTTTACCTTACGAATAAAGTTGGCCTTTTGTATTTTATAGTTATATATTTAATCTGAATTACCACTAACATTTGCTAGCCAAAATAAATCTTTCAGCTTTTTACTAAGCTAAAGAATTTCAGTATTGATCCATTTTCTGTTGGTATTAGTTGTTATGCGTTTTGATATTAAAGGACATGTTGTATCAATATAATAGGAGACAGAGTTCAAAGAAGCTCTATATGCATCATCTACATCATTTGAATATGTATAAACATTTTCGAAATTCTCAGAATCAAGACTCAACAAAAGATTAGACAAACAAATCATGAATGTGTTGCTTGTGTAAGTCCATTTCAAATAGGTAAAGAAATAATAAATAAAACTTACTCACAATCAATTTAATTTAACTATCAGACGACCGGTTTCACTTTCTACAATATGCAAAGGATCCTCAGATCTCGATACAAAGTTAAATAAATGCTGAAATGATAAAAACCCATATTAGGGTGTTGTCTAATAAAGATAAACAAAGTAGATGTTGTAAATTACAATAATTATGCCAATATTACATGTCTATGGTTTTATTTCAAAAAGAGTAAGTTGAATAAAAAGGTATAAAAGTTTTAAAAAGTTTGAACAGACAAGGTAAGGCCCACAAATTGTTATGAAATAGTCTATTAGATTGTAATAAATTAATAAATAAGCAAATAAATAAAATAAACATTACTTACATGGCGGTGCTCTATTAATTGATGTATGGTAGAACATGGTTGAAACTACTGTGTATTGTTGAATGGAGAACTCAATTCTGCTATTGTGATTGTTTGACAGTAAACGTGAAGTTCTTGAGGAGATAGATTTGATCCAATGAAGAAGTGATATGTGTGTGATTGTTTGTTAAATGAAAGTGATGTAATATACCATTGTATTATTAAAAGTTATTTATACTCTTTCGAGAGATATATTTATGAAATGTGTGTTAGTTATTAAGTAATTGTTTTATGAAGGTGACAGTTTTATGACAATGAATAAGTTTAAATGTACAAATTGTGTGGGTGTGCAATTATTTTTCAACTTGTAGTTATCAAATTATTTGGTAAAGTTCTATTGGCAAAATAGTAGATTATTGCAAAGTCAAGTAAATAAAATATTAGAATTAAAACAATTAAGGACAATTTAAAACACACTAAATCAGTAAACACTTAGAAGGGACGAAACAAACATTAAATTTAAAAGGGGGGAAGGACTTTAATGCACTACATCTCAGTCTTGGGCACAATGAGTTTTTTATGTGTTATCTATTAGACTTTAGTGGTAAATTTGACATATGTAGGTTAGCATGTGACAGTTCTTCTTCTGTTTCTCAATACTGCAAGTTAAGTTATCTAGTTTTATGAATTATGCTTTTATTAATGAATGTCTATAAATTGTTTCAATTAAGATATCAAAAGTAAATTGATGTGTTTAATATTGGCATACTTTAACAATCTTTAATTAATTAAATTTTAATGTAACAATACGAATAATTGAAATACATCCCACATTATAACTAACTCAGTCTAATGTCCAAATTACTGAACAAATTAAAGTGATTCTTTGACAACTGAACACGTACATTTAATGTACTAATAAACTATAAAAGAAATTTGGAAGAAATAAAAGTCCATTATCCTGGATTGTCTGTAGTAATCAAAATTTTAAAGATATGCATAAATTATTTCTTTTGTAAAATATATTTGAGTGACATGAGTGCAATTAGTGAAACTATGAACAATGCGAGCGGGGTTTCCAAATGGACTTGTACAGTGGATAAGACAATAGAATGAATATTAAGGAAATATATTTTTCCGTTAGTTCTTAATAATTTGTAGAAACCGATTAGCATGTAAATAGTTTTTAGGACATTTATAATTGTAGGTAAAAATTGTTGTTTGTTATCTGAATGAAAACATGGGGATACGTATGACGAGCTTTGATTGGAGGAGATTGAAAAAAGTGGAATGGTTTGTAAGAATGAGAGTTAGCTAGATTTTTGAGAGAAAAAGAGAATGAGTTGTTTTCCAAGTGTGCAAGGCGAACAGTCATTGTTCTCTGGTGGTTCTCGAGAGGTAATAAACAGTAGAAGTGAATATTAGTGAGTTTTTCGTAGAGTAAGTGTATTTGACAGAAGCTAATCCAGTAAAATATTGTAAGTTATATTACTCTACTTATATTTCAAGACTCACTGTTCAGGCCAAAACTAGAAATTCAGTTTATAGAGAGGAGAAGAGGCGAGCATCATTTGAACGATACGTGCATTTGAAGAAGATCACTAAAGACGATAGGCTTGCAACAATTTGTTCTGAGATTGTTGATTGCCTAGGGGGCTGCTAAGAATAGATAGTGTAGGCTACAAGGAACAAGGATTTGGACAACTCATCCTCAGAGAGATAGTTTTACTATTCGTCAGTTTTTTTTAACCACACAATTTTTACAATTGCTTTAGGAAAGATAGGAATATTTTGATCAGGAGATATAGAACAACAATTTTAGTTTGAAATTTTAATTGATATTGCATGTACCATTAGTTTTTGAAGGTTCACGTACGTAGAACAAAATTTTGATAATCATAATATGAGATATTTTTATTGAAGATATTTGAGTGTGAATTTTATTTTAATATATTTTTATTTCAATATATAATGTTGTATCATATATGTTTTTTATTATTCCGGTATTCTTTGGACCTCACCTATCATATGTAAAGCATAGATATTCACACTCACCACATTCAAATTTCAGTATACATAGTGTAAAGAAAACCATTGCCTCGTATATCTTAAAATTTATTTTACAAAGAAAATTATTAAAGAAGCCATTTCAAATATGGGCTTTTAATTTTGTCATCACATCTGTAATCATGTAATGGCGTCACATCTACTAAGACAGTGGAGTAAAATTTATTTTTTTTTTCAAAAATAATAGAAAACAAAAATAAAAATCGACCTGTCAGCGTTTTAACACTAAAATTATGAGATATTAGACCATGTCCACACTTTAGAACACGAAGGAAAATGTTTAATAAATATTGTTTAAATTCTATGAAAGATAAGTGATCCAAGACCACGTGGTGAATCTACAGATGATTCAAGAAACACGAGTTTAAAATATAAAAATTATCAAAACTGATCACAACTTGATATTTGTGTCCGTATTCAATCTAAAACAAAAATAATAAATCTTCTTTATTTAGTTTTATTAATATTATTTAAAATTTAAAAATACATTATAAAGAAACTTTCGTTAGTCTACACTACCGTCTACTGTACCTTTTTTTATTAAAAAAATGTTGATAAATAATACAATGCTTATAAATAAGTTTAACATAACCTAAAATAACTAAAAAATTTTTCTTTCGATTAAACAAATTTTAAGGATTAAAAAAATAAATTTTTTAATGATCTATATATAAGACGCTAACCTATAATGGATGAAAGGCATAATATAATTTACTAAAAGGTCTAATTATAATATTTACAACTTTTTTAATGCCACTATTTATTACCCTTATCCATTTGATAGCATTATCGGTAGCAACAAGTGTTTAATAGTAAAATTTATAATTTTTGACATATCAGAGCAAAATGTCAGATCTCGCCAAACACGGGCATTTTAAAGCAATATTAGAGGCAAACAATTTTTAAACATTTTCTTAAGTTACGAGTGCAACAATAATAATTTATATAAGTAATGTATACAAAAATTTGGGAATTTAAGGAATAAGAAACCCCCAGAAATTTATGTAGGATGCACTCCGGTGAAGGCTAATTATAATAAGAAAGCCAGCTCAGCATTCCAAATTGCAAAACATCAAATACTAAATCAAGCTACTTTGGGCTCTAGAATATATGTTTTACTTTAGTAGCTAGAAACAGATTTTGTTACACCTTGTATACTATGCAATGTTATCTTAAGTAGGAGTCGTAAAAACATAATAAACTAAACTAAATTTAAGTAACTAGTAGCATAAGTAGTTATTAAAAAAAATTAAAATAAAAATGTACAATTGGGTGATATTAGAACAAATTATAATTTAATTCAAGTATTAATGTGCGGTGAAACCTAAACTAATTTATTTTTATTATATTATAACCTATATATATATATATATTATATATATATATATATATATATTATATATATATATATATATATATATATTATATATATATATAT
The DNA here is from genome assembly GCA_918026665.1 of Diabrotica balteata. NCBI lineage: Eukaryota > Metazoa > Arthropoda > Insecta > Coleoptera > Chrysomelidae > Diabrotica > Diabrotica balteata. Next base: position 84,715,295 of record OU898282.1, on the reverse strand, counting down.
TGGGTATCTAATATCTAAAAATTATATACGTAAGAATACCACAATTTAATTTTTTTAGTGTAGGAAATATTGTGCTTGGCATCCTATTGACAGCAGTACACTGTAAATGTATATGACTCTGGCCGTGGAAAACATATATATATATATATATATATATATATTATATATATATATATATATATATATATATGTATACATATATTAATATATATATATATATATATTATATATATATATATATATATATATATAATATATATTGCCACTTATTTTTTCGACGACAAAGTGCTTTAAATAATAATGCCTATTACAACAGTTTATAAGCTAATTTGTCAGTAGTGTAGAATATTTACTTTTTCCTTATACCGTAACAAAAGTTACAGTACACAAACAACATGCTATTCTTTCTATTCATCTATGCTAGTCAATTACTCAGCTGTTAAACGTGCTTTTACACAGATACAAATATTACCTGTTGGACTTGGAGTCAATGTCATGAGAACATAGTGCACATTTTTATTGCTAAAATTAAACCGTTTTAAGAAACTAAGTCCTCTGGTTATTCCTCTTGATCTGTGTAAATTGGAAACTGCGTTATTTATTGCTCGAATATATTCACGTACACCAAAATTGGTGTGAGGTAAAATCAGCCCGATGTTAAGGGTATCGTTGTGTGGATTTGATAAGGAGTGCGTGTAAAACGTCGCAACGCCCGTTAGAATACACAAGAAAATAAACGAACTTGCTCGAGACATCTTTTAGCCACGTACCGATATATCTTAGTAGTAAAACGACACATGTTAATGTTAAAGAAAAGAACAAGACACGTTTTGTTGACACATCATTGAAAGTTTGCGAAGGGAAAAAAGTGAGGTTGAGGGAAACGATGCAATGTACACGCGAGACCCTGAACGGCAGGATTGCGACGTTGCCGCATCGATCAGGGATACTCCTGCTGTATACTCCTGTTGGATATTGGTGCTACGTATTAAGCGCGAGGGAGCGAGCAGCGGTAAAGCGAAGGCATAGACACGTTCGATGATTATGTAATGAGGCAGAAGACACTTGCAGATGGTTATTATATAAGAAGATTGGAATATTTCAAGGACTTTGGGAATATAGGTACTTCAATAAACTTGAAATAAAATGCAGAATTTTAAATACCTATTTGAAAATAAATGTCCGATCGATCAGTTTGTAAAGGGTGTTTTTTTAGAGGCATATAATTTTGAAATGAAATCAAACAAAGACGATTTTGTAAATTGACATGAAATTAACTTTATTTAAAAGATAATCTTTTGGCATTATAATTTAAATATGAGTTCTGACATATGACCGCCACGGCTGGCTCTGACCTAGTCCAATCTAGAGATCCAATTTTCTATTACTTTTTCCAACATTTGTGGCCTTCTTCTTCATGTACCATGTCCTTTCAGAACGTTGGTTACCATCATAGCTATTTTAATTTTATTCACTGCCACCCTAAATAGCATGCTTGTATCTACACCATACCAGTCTCGCAAGTTCTTCAACCATGAGGTTCTTCTTCGTCCTGGACTGCGTTTGCCTGCTGTTTTTCCTTGCATGATGTTTTGTAGCAATCTATATTTGGGACCTCTCATTACATGTCCGAAATATTCCAGCTTTCTCTGCTTGATGCTTTTTATGATCTCAGTAGTCTTGCTGAGACGTTCTAGTATTTTGCAGTTACGAATCTTCTCCACCCAGGAAACTTTTAAAATTCTTCTATAGCACCACATTTCGAAAGCCTCAAGGCGATTTAGATCGATTTTATTCACAGTGCAGGACTCGACAGCATAAAGTAAGACCGACAACACGTAGCAGCGAAGTAGGCGGATCCTTAATGCCAATTTTAGGTCTCTGTTACATAACACCTTGGACATCCTTCTAAAATCAGCTCTAGCCTGCTCTATTCTGGATCTAATTTCGCCGTGCTTTTCTGCATTACAATTTAATTGCTGTCCAAGGTAGACGATTTTATCAACTTGCTCAAGTTTGATATTATTTACATATATAGACCATTTGTGGCCGTATATCGGTAATAACGCGGCAAATGTTGTTCTACAGGTGGTGATTCGATTGAGGCTTATTGGCGTCGACTAGCGAATTCACATATTCCCACAGAAAATAATCTGGCGGTGTTAAATCGCATGATTTGGAGGTCAATTTACGGGTCCAGAACGTGAAACTAATCGGTTACCAAACGTTTCTTTTAATAAATCAATTGTGGGACGAGCTGTGTGACATGTTGCACCGCCTTGTTGAAACCAAAGATCCTGCACATCATGGTTGTTCAAATAAGGAATAAAAATCGTGGCTCTCTAGCGGTTAAAATTGACTGTAACGATCTGGCCAGCATTGTTTTTGAAGAAGTACGGGCCTATAATTCCATCAGCCCATAAAGAACACCAAACAGTTAGTTTTTTAGAATATAATGGTGTTTTAACACCATGTTTAATACACTTAAGGATTATTTTCACTCTGAATATGGCAGTTTTGTTTGTTGACATAGCAATTCAACCAAAAGTGAGTTTCATCGCTAAACATTTGCTTATGAAACTCAAAATCAATGGCAGTATCATTTTGGCCCCCTTCACAAAATCTACTTCTTGCTAGGTGATCGTGTAGCTTCAATGCTTTTACCAGTTGGATTTTGTAAGCTCGCAAAACCAAGATCTTTCCACAAAATCTTCCATAAACAGAACCATAATTTTTAAAATAAATTTACGCAATTTTTAAGCATTATTTGGGCACTAGTCTATTGATGCTAAAATGCCAAACCAAACTTAACATAAACCACTTGACAGCTGACAAAATGGTCGCCATTTAAAAAAGTACTGGCAACTTACATTTCTATAAAGTTCTAACGATAAGACTACCAAAGAGAATTAAAGTACTTGTGTAAAAATAATACCTTAATCAACCATGGGAACTTATCGTCTATACCTTGCCTAGTTCAGTATCTCAAGGGTGAGTTAGTCTTGTCTTAAAATAGGGATTGAACCTGAGTTCTCAGTCGATAGCAAATAAGACAAATTTTAACCAAACGTATTTATTGAGAATAAAAAAAATACAATAATTAATCCTGCCAAAACTTAACAATTGATGAAATACTTATTGCTTCGTTCGATGGGCTATTTGTGGGCTCTAGCTGCTAGGTCTTCCAATTGAATGGTGTAGTTGTAAAGACCTGCAGCTACATGTGGTCCTATGTTCTGATTAAATTGTACAGTAGAAGTCCAATAAAGCCAACAAGGTTGTCAATATGTCAATAAATCAAATAAATAAATGCCAAATAAAATGGTCATTAAATTATTATTCCCAATAAACTAAACCACAAAAGGAATAGAAGCATTAGAGACACATCAAGAGGAGTTTAACTTCCTTGCTATCTTACAAAGTTACAATTAAACAAATCGCGTATGGCAAGGATAAAATGAGATATAATTGTTACTATGATTAATAGTTAAATTCTGTTAAAGAGTCCTAATGCATATAAAAAAAAAACAATGTGCTCTCGAAAGTAAGGTTACAAATATCGGAATTGCGGTCCGAATTATAGAATAAATATCACAATAAAAGTACTTACGCCAAGAGAATTTGTAGATATCATAAAATGAGTCTAATTATAATTTGTGTCTTCTTTTATAAAGACCAAAGAGGCAAAAAATAATATTCCCACAACATTAGAACATTTAACTGACAGAAAGTGGGAGACTAAAATAAAGTTAGCGTAGATGTCACAGGATGTTGCTATTTCATGAAACTAGCTTGTCTGTCAACACAGAACACAAAGAGAGAGGGCGAATCTTTATTCTACGTGACAAAAAGAAAGAGTAAATAATGACAGAGGAAGAAATGAAAACAGGGGAAGAAATAGAGAAACAGAGAGGACGCCAACTACTTTTTAAATAAAAATAGTTAAATTAAACTAAAGGTGAAGAAATTAATAAATTTTCAAAGAAATTAAAATGAAATAATCACTTAAATATAAATTATTATAGATGTGACGTTTATAAAGTTACAAAGTAGTTATAAAAAGTAGTACAATAAATAATTAGATTTAGTGAACAAGCTGTCTACACAGTTGTGTTGTGCTGTTCGCTACAAATAAGTTCTAATTTAAGTGGTTTTGCTGGTTTTCGATAGTGTTGTTTGGTGCCAAAATAAAAGTAGAATTGCATACTAGGTATACAGTCATTTTAGCCGCAGCTTGCACAGTTTTTACGCGTAGCGAAAATGTGGTATTGGATGTTAATAGATATTCACATATAAAAAGACATAAAGACATAAAAAAAAGTCAGCAGCTTAAGTTGTAAAGTTAATAGAAATTTTAAAAGTATAATTCTCTATTGATAAGTAAAAAGTCTTGAGTTAAAATATAGATTTTGAGTAATGAAGTTTTTATTAACGTTAATTTGTTTGTTAAAAAAAAACAACATCGATATTTTTGACTTCAGAACTTTTTAATTATCAGCACAGAATTGATATATAAGTTATATTAAATTTTACAGAAAAAATAAAATTCGTACAAAACACATTACTTAAAAATGATTACTTCGTTTCTCAGTGTAACTATAATTGGGATACAGTTTTGAACGACTTCCCCATTACTTTTCTTCGTATAATATGTAGTTTCATTATCACTGTCACTCCGAAATTTCTGTCCTCCTAACATGAAAGGTTCCGACAAAGCTTTCGCTTCTTGTTGGGATGGAGTATTCTGTGGCGATACTTTAACTTTTGCGAATGATTTATTTATTTGTATACAGGACGAGTATATTACACAACATTAGTTTATTAAACAGTAAGTTCCATTATTCAAGGGACTGAAGCAACTGAGCTCTTCCTTTGCAACTTGGTAAATGTCTAAACATTATTTTTGGCTGATGTTCGTACCTCTAAAGGCTTCTTTTTTAGATTGACGATGCTTCCAAGTAAACTTTTATTAGTGCTAACTGGTTTATGATATAGTTTACTATCACTTCGTTTACTTTCATCAGTATCGGTATTGGAGTTTTGTTCTTTAACATAATTCTCGTCAGATTCAAAATCGGCACAACAGATATCTTGACCATTAGGAATGTCGCTCTTTTCATTGGTAAATAAATTCTCGACTTCCCTTTCCACTTCAGCTTGGGTAGGTATGCTCGGTTGTTCAGATTCAAGACGTCGTTCAACTTATGAATTATAATCATTACAATTTATTCTTCACTTGGGAAATGATGTTTCATTGGTCTCAAGGTATCTATTTAAAGTTGAAAATATTTTAAATTTCCATTTAGATAACTAAAAATTCATTCCTCGCTTATGAAACAATATTTGTTTAATTTAAACTATTTAACATCTAAATATCACCCCTAATGACGAATGCATATCATTTTTTACGTATATATAATGTAAAAATAAAACACTGAAAACTTGGTTTTTAAAACAAATAAAAATATATGTAGTATCACTACAGCTGTTCCAGCAGAATGTCTTGCTCAAATGATCTATTTTTGGTATGTGTTTACACTTCATATTTTAAAATATACTTCTACACTTCATATTTTAAAAATTATGTCTGTGTTTTTTAAACTGTTAATTTCTATAGATTTTAATAAAGATAGCTTAGGCCTTTATTTTGAATGTGATGAATTAAAAATTTGTTAATAAAATAATCATTATGATCTAGAAGGTAAAGTGCGTATGTAGAGTCCGTTTTTCTATTATTAAAAGTTCTTTTATATTCTGCTATACGTTTGTTAAAATTTCTACCAGTTTGACCGATGTAAGTTTGTTGAGCAGTCGCCACATTTAAGTTTGTATACACCACTGTTTAAGTGCTTTTTATTTTGGGTTTTTGTTTTTAATATATTTGAATAAGTTGTTGTTTGTTTTGAAAGCTTACTTTCTTTTTTATGTGTTTGGCTATTTTTATTGATAGTTTGCCTTTATAAATATGTAGGTAATCGAGCTGAGGGTACTAGGTTCTTTCTCTGGTAGTGAAAATACTAATTTTAGGGCTTTCTTGTATAGTTTTTGATTTAACATTTGATTAATCGTTTATTAATTGTTACAACGGACAGTCCGACAAAATTATGAGGTAAATAGCCCGAGTGGTGGGAGTATATCTGTGAACTGAATTTATCTTATGGTCAAATATTTAGTTGACGTCGACGTATATAAGAAAGAAGAAAAACGTGTCATTTTTGAGGATTTTCAGAATCTGGATAATTCGAACTTTTGGATTGAGAAGGAGCCTCAATTCTTCGCTTTTATTTGTTTTTGATTATAAGGTAGTTAAACTAGGTAAGATTGTTTTTGGTTTATTTATAAGAACATAATAAATTGTTTTGTGGTATTATTGACATCTTACATCTACCATATAAAAGAAACAAACCAATTAATATTATACAAACCATCGAAAATATCTACTTACATAATCAAATTCAGCAAAGATAAATGAAAAATTAACACAGTGTATACCAGTACAACGAGAAGTCAGACAGGGTGACTCGTTAAATCCACTTCTCTTTAATATAATAATGGATGAAATAATACAAGCAGTACGTAAAGGTCATGTAAATGACAACACCTAAATACCCATTACGTTGTAAAATTGAAATTTGATGGGAAAATAATAAAGCAGGAACCAAGGTCTAGATATATTACTTAACTCAAATTTACAAAAAAAAACCAAAAAGGTTACAGGAATGAAAACATAAACCAAACTGCACTTGGTTAAGTCAATTAACTATCTCGCACTATTATTTAATAAAAAACTGAGACTTGTATGTTCATAGGTAATATTTATAGAAATTTCTTGAATGGTTCAATTACATTCAAAAATCGGCAATCTACAGGTGAAGATATAGATGATACGTCCAGATAATGGCAGGTGATATGATACCATACCATACCAAAGGTAGTGTAGAACTATATATAATTTAATATAGTCTAAGGAAAGAAAACTCAAATATGAAGTGTACACACACTTAGAAAATAATTCACAGCGACGATAAGATAAGAAATATCGTGAGCAAAGCGCATCACGAGATATCACTTCACTCAACAAGAGCCTACCGAGCAGTCTCACGAGATATTACCTCACTCAACAACTGCCCACCAACAAGTAAGTTGGTTCCACTAAAAATTTCACCAACTGTCCCTGAAAAAGGAAGAAGAAAATATACCCCCTCTTAAAATCATCGGACAGTCATATTTATTTCTCAGAAGGCAAGGCCTTAACGACTATTGGAAATTTTGAGGTAAAATAATCGGTATTAACAATTGGACCTGAGAATATTAAAATCCTTAGGAATATATTATTGTCAAAAGATACGGACTTCGGCGAAAATTACCAATTTATAAAAAAGAAACTGCGTACCGGAAAGCGTTTGTTCTTTTCATACAGAGTATTAAGACGGAAGGATTAAAAACCTTTCCAAATTAGAGAATTCCATTTCAGCTTGGTGTCTACAATAATATTTTCCTATCGTAAACACGGGGTTTCCTAATCATCGGCGCATCGCACGGGGGTAAAAGGAATTAAAATTAATTTAATATATTAATAATAAAAAAACTGTTACAAAGACCCAAAAACAAGAATCTATAAAGTAGCAATTAAACCTATATTAACATACACGGCGATGACAAGACACATGTTAACGAAACGACTACTAGAAACAACTGAGATGAAAATACTCCGGCGAATATTAGAGAATAGAGTGGAATATATTATTAGAATCACAGAGGATAGGATAGTATGAATAGCACAAGAAAAGTCACCAAATGGATGAAGAAGTATTGGCAGACACAGAAAAAGATGTTGCAAAAATTTAAAGAACTTAGGAGGCGAATATCGAAGAAGAAACTACAAGAAGAAAGAAGAAGAAAAAGTGTTACTATTCCTTATTCTGGAGAGTTTTTAACAAAATTTATTATGTGACGACCATTGTTGCTATTAATTTTGGAATGACCTGAATGACTAATCGATGGTGCAGCACCAATAAAACTTTTATTTATGTATAATAAATAATAAGTAAATTACTATTTATAACTGGGAATAAGCCACATTAAAGATAAAAATACATTTATTGACGTTTCAATTTCCAATTCGGAAATCGTTCTCAAAATACACTATTTGTATTTTGAGAACGATTTCCGAATTGGAAATTGAAACGTCAATAAATGTATTTTTATCTTTAATGTGGCTTATTCCCAGTTATAAATAGTAATTAATTTACAATGCCACAAGAAAATAGCTTCAGAACAATATAAATAATAAGTAATAAAACATTTTATTTCATATTCGCTTTTGTACTTTGGACAATCTTTTGATGAACAGGGCATTCACAGTAAATACCTATTTACAATACGGAATTACATTCAGCAAAACAATGATCGTTTATGAATCGAGAGCAATGAGATTTGGATTTGCCTTGGGAGATATTGTGGTCGTAACGTAAACATTTTGCACATTGTACAATTGGATGAATTTACAGAAAAATTAACCATATTGTTGTTACTAGTTTACGGAATTTTATTGTCTATAAAATTAATTACTACCAATTGTCTATTAACAAAACTTTTTTGTTTGGTTTAAATTTTTATTCTTTTTTGTTCTTTCTCTTATTTTTCGTAACTTTGCGACTGGAACTATATAATTAATTGCTTGCTTTAAGTAGTATTTAGTTAAAAGGGTATAAAAATTCCGTATCAAATCTTTTTTGTGTCTAAAAATTTTTGATTAGGGATATAAACAACTTATTATTTATTTTAAGTATTTCATAATTAACTATTGAACTTGCGATTTTAACTATTCTAAAAATAATCTTAACGATGTTTAAACTTAGAGAATGAATATAAATAATATTTATTATTAGTATTTATTTCCAAAATCGTATTTATTTCAAATTTTAGTTTAATTAGAGAATATTGTATTAATTCAGTAATCTGACTGTCACTAAATTATTATAAATCGAAGGGGATCCAGGACCGTCTTTCATGCTAAACAAAATGAAATACAAAGTAAGTAAGTCTAATTTATTATTTCTTTCCTATTTGAAATGGACTTACACAAGCAACACATTCATGATTTACAAAAACTTTTAAATATTTAAATTGAACATGACAAAAGAGAATAGTTTCAATATCTTACAGATTCTAAGCCACGCCTTAGCAGTAAATCATTCCAATACTCAGTAGCGCAGCAGTGCAGTTGGGAACAAGTTGTGTGTGTCAAATATTATATACTTTTATTTTCAAATAATCTTGCTGAAAATGGACGGGAAAAAAACGTTGCGTTATTAAAGAGCAGGGTCGTCAAATAATATTTATAAATAATTATTTTAAAAATATGAAAAGTGAAATGGACACTCTGCTAATGGTAAAAAATAAGACTGCTGAAGCAACAGGTAAGGAGTTTCAATGCATTTAGTATTAATTTTTGATATTCAAATTTAATGTTCCACTTTTCCAATGTTTCCAAACAGTTTTTACTTTTAGTTCTCAATGTTACTTATTTGTCAATCTTTTATACTATGCTCTTGTACCCCATTTTGCCTACCTTCTCTTTTCTTTTGTATTAGGTGAGTTGAGAATACCATTTTTGACATATTTCTTGTTTCATTCCTTCGATGTGTCCTAAATATCATATTCTCTGCACTTTCATTGCAGTCGTTATTTTTTAGCTATTATTACACTTACTTCGTTATTTTGTTTACTACTTCTTGGTATGTCTGTCGGTAGTTCTATTCCTATGTGATCATCTACAATTCCGTAATGTGTTTCCATTACTACTTAATTTTGATTTACCCTAATTTTTTGTAAAATACCAACCACATTTACTGTAAAATAATTTTGCGAAATTGTCATTATTCTCCTAGATAGTTCATTTATTAATATATAGTCATCATTTTTCATATGTTTAAAAATAGTTCATAGGCTCTTGTTTTCGTAGAAAGCTCTTATTCATTTATTTTTTAATTTTCTACTATCCCTTTGAGTTACTTCTCAATGTACTCTTTTGTTTCTTTATGTTGTCTGTTTAAAATTTGAAGAATTATTTCTGCAACATACCAATCATTTTGAATTATTATTTACGTCATCATCATACTTATCAATGACATTACAACTCTTCGTGAGTATTTGCCGCGTTTACTATTGCCTTTCATGTTTGTAGGTCCTATTTCCCATTGTCTCACTCTCATTTTCTCCAGATCTTCTCTTACTGCATCTTTCAGTTTACTTATACGCTGATTATATTTACGTCATTATAGGCATTTCTGTACGGACCGTATCCAGAATACTACAAGAGAGGAAACAGTCTCTAGATAATAAAAACAAAGTTGAATTTTCTTCAAAGAGACCTATATGAAAGTCACCTGTGACAGATTTACCAGAATATCAAATTACAGATATTCGGCGTATAATACACGATTGTCATAGAACAGAGAATTGTTGTGTTACTGTTAATAAATTGAAGAACAAAATTAAAGTATCAGAAGCCTTGCTACGAAGGATTCTTCGAAATATGAATTTCCGTGGGAGGAGAGCATAGGACAACAGAAAATTGTTGGTCGAAAAGACAGAAATAAGGGCTTGGAGAATCAAATACTTAAGACTTATCAAACATTACAGAAACGAAAACAGACCCATTGTTTACCTCGATGAGACATATGTACACAGTGTACATACTTTGTCGAAAACTTGGAATGATAATTCTAGTAAAGGGTTACTGATGAACATTTCGAAGGGTCAACGTTTAATAATAGTGCATGCTGGTGGTGAAATGGGATTTATTCCAAACGCGCTTTTAATATTCAAGTCTGGTAGTAAATCTGGTGACTACCACTTAGAAATGAATGCCACGAATTACCGCAAATGGCTAAAGGAAAAACTTATTCCAAATTTACCCCCTAACTCAGTAGTTATTTGCTATAATGTCTCATACCATTCGATACAAGTGAATCCTGCGCCTAAGATTAAAATTCAAAAAAAAAAGATATGATTGATTGGCTGATTAAAAACAATATAACATTTAATCCTCAAAGTTTTAAACCCGAATTGTATGAGTTAATTAAGTACCATAAAAATAGTTTCAAAAGGTATGAATTCGATGAACTTTTACGTAAATATGGTCACACTCCTTTACTGTTACCTCCATACCATCTGGATTTAAATCCGATAGAGCTAATATGGGCTGCGATTAAAAATAATATCGCACAAAATAACATAAATTTTAAATTAGAAGATGTGAGACACCTGTTGGAAAAAGGAGTTTCCAAAATAGATGAGTGGAGAAAACGATGTCATCATGCAATTAAAATAGAAGACAGTTATTTAACATCCGAAGTCCAAATAGACCATCAAGAAGATACTAATCCCATTATAGTAAATTTAGGAAGTGACGACAGTGACATCGAGTGTTCTTCGGAAGCAGAAAATTAGATTAGATTTTGTTGTTCTTCTTTGAAACATTCACATTAGGTATATGAATTTTTAAAGGGTATGTATATAGAGTTAATTTTATATCTTTAAAGTTTTCATTTACAAATTTAGATGTGTATATATTTTATAATAACAGCAATATTGACGGTAGTCTTTATTATATCGCTAATATATATATATATATATATATATATATATATATATATATATATATATATATATATATTATATATATATATATATATATATATATATATATTTAAAAGAAACGATAAATCGGATAGGTGCATGAAATTAGGCCTTTACCAAAGACAGGAATATTTATGTTTGCATGACTCTATTATATCACTAAAAGGCTTCTAAGAAAAGAATTAAATCAGGTAGAAGATCTAGGTACATATAATTGGGACCGTTCACTAGCATATAAATATCCTCACTTTTTAATATTTTGGTATTTTATTGATATTTGATATTTTGGATAATACGCTTGACATTTAATTGCTATTTTAAAAATCCATTTTATTAAACTTATCAATATTCAGAACATAATAATTCTTTTGTACAATAAAAATAGTTTGTTTGTTCATGTAAAACGTATTACGAAAGTAGTATTGTTGTCCCATCAAATATCTTACTGATCATTTTTTAAATGTTGGCTATATGTTCAAAATTATTGAAAACTAAAAAATTTCCTTTATTCAAAATAATATGGTTTAGCTGTATCTACTAAATAGTGCGCGCCACTGTCATTTAGTTAAAATTTCAGTAATTAATCAGCAACTTCAAAGGCGGTTCTTATACAATTTTGACATGCCTCATAATATGCAAATTAGATGCCTTCCCAAATGACGATTACTCTAACTAAGGGTATGCACCATTCTGGGAACATGCTAGCTACTTCACCCTCGATTGCAGAAACTGAAGTGAAAAAAGACAGTATCTACCAGAAAAACCAGAAATATAAAAAAAAAACTAAAACAATTTTTTGGTTAGACAGGTTACTACTAGTGGAGTATCTCTTAATTACAGGTTGATATAATTACCTTATTGATTTTAAGATGCTCTTGTTATCAAAGGCAGCTTCTTGAGTATTGATGATATTCATTCATCATCATCATCAGTGGTGCTACAGCTCTAGTTGACCTTCCCCAGTCTATTTCGCCAGTCGTTTCTGTTCATCGCCAACCGTTGCCAATTTGCCGCGCCGATCTTCCTTGCGTCCTCGTCCACACCGTCCCTCCATCTCAGTCGTGGTCTGCCTCTACTCCTATTTCCCACTGGGACCGATAATAGAGTTCGTCTGGGTGGGTAATTTTCATTTGCTCTTGACACATGTTTAGCCCATCTAAGACTACCTATTTTTATGAAGGATATTACATCTCTACAATTTACTATTTTTTTATACTTCTGATGATAATAGGTAAAGAAATAATAATAAGACTTACTCACAATCAATTTAATTTAACAATCTGACGACCGGTTTCGCTTTCTACAATTTGCAAAGCATCTTCAGGTCGAGATACAAAGTTAAACTAATGATGCCGGTACTCTATTAATTGATGGATGGTAGGTCATGGTTGCAAAAATCATGTATTGTTGATTGGAGAACTTTAATGTGCTATTGCAGTTGTTTTGACAATAAACGGGAAGTTCTTGAGGAGAACAGATTTGATCCAATGAATTAGAGATAGGTATATTGTTGTTGTTTGTCAGATGAAAGTGATGTTCTTTACTATTGTATTATTTAAATTATTTACACTTATAACAGAGATATATTTTTTGGAATGTGTGTTATTTATTGAGTATTTATGTAATGAAGGAGGCAGTTTTATGCCAATGAATAAGAGTAGCTGTACCGATTGTGTGGTTGTGCAATTTTTTGACTTGCAATTATCAAGTCTATTGGCAAAATTAATAAATTATTGTAAAGTCAACTATGTAAAAAGGTATATAAAAGTATATAAAATTATTATAAATTAAGAGTGATCAGGGACAAATTAAACACACATTAACAGGAAACAGAAACACTAAATGACGGGACAAACATTGAATTTAAAACTTAAACTTGGGGGATGGAAGAAACTGTAAGCACTACATCTCACTTGTTGGAAGAAATGAGTTTTTTTCTCCTGCTTTTCTCCTACTTCTGATGATATTCATTAGTTAGAGTTAAAAAACGAAAACGTATCACACTACATAATAAAAAAGAAGTTGGCTTGATATAGAAAGACAACATATTATGCTAGGTCCAAAGTTGTGTTGATATTTTCTATTTGAGGCAGTAAAATATTGAGTATCTGTTAAGCGATTAAATGCATTAGGAAAATTAAACCCACTAAACTTATATAGTTAAAATCACTATGTATTTCGAACCAATATATATTTCTTTAAAAAAACTTGTTATTGTTGCAAAAAATAAAGGTTTCTATTAAAAGTGAACAAATAGATCAAACAATCAGATAATACAGCTGGGTTGGTTACAGATTATTTGCTTCAGCTCTTACTTAAATGAAATAAATAATCTTACTTTTGCGTTTTAAAACAAAAATATATCTTTTGTGGAGTTCTCATGTGCAAAGGGGAATGATTGTTTGTTTTGTTGGGCAAGGAATGTCTGGGAGGCACATAGCGGCAGTGGTAGGCGTAACACAGGGCGTTGTATCAAAAAAATATATGCTAGATATCAGAAAATGGTAAGGCTAGAAAAGTAAAAAATAGACTAATAGTTTCATTCTCCAAGTAGTTAAAAGAGACCCCACAATTTCTGATCCACAGCTCCCAAAGTAACTTTTAAAAGCTACAAACGAAAAAAAAATATTTCAAATCCTTTATAAAAGATATATAATAAAATACTCAAACGAGCTATATCACAATCACATTACAGAACGTTTTCGGAATGTTAATTTTATCATCAATGTAAACCTGAAAGTATATAACCATTTTAATTAAAATTAACGTTGAATTTAAAATGTTGACTAAGGTTAATGCAAAATGTGGTTAATACTTACGAAGTATACATGCTATGAGCCACTAAAATATAAATATGGGTAAAAACCCGTTAAATGTTGGTAATTTATAGTTGTGTTACATTATATATTATTACAAATTAGGATGGTCAATTTACCGTTGGAATTGGTAACATGGCGACATATGACCCTACATAGCTTTATGGTCCTGAGACAAAGTGTCTTCGAGAACCTGTTGATAACAACTGATAAAAATGACAATGTTGACATGTTAGGACGGATGTTGGATCAAAGCAGTCAGCGCAACTTACGGTTATTGTCTAAAAGTGACAGACGCCAGCATTATTTAAAATTGAATTATAATAATATAACAGTAAAGTTAAAATTAAAATAATATAACAGTACCAACCATCAATGTTGTAGTCTGTAATGTGACTTCATCCTATATTTATGTTAAAAACATTTAAAAAAATTGTTTTATAAATTAATGTAGGTAAACTAAAGTACATAATATAATTTTGTAGATATCGATAGGCAACCAACTATACATGTGTCCAGATTTATTTGTTCTTAACTAAAGATTTTAACAAAAGGCCCTGTATGTTATGAAACATTTGGTAGCTAAAAAATGGTAAAACAGTGGATGAGTAAAATGAGGTGTAGTAAAAACAGTATGAAAAGGTGAAGATATGTGGTTAGGTAGGTGAAGATGTATGCTGAAAAATAATTTGGAGGAGCAGTGAAATAATCTGTTCTAAATTTAGTTTGTTGAAAAGGAGCATGGAGAATATTAGGTATGGGGTCAGATTTGACGCTTAGATTCCTATACAGAAGTGAGTAAAGATGGAGAGTTGGATATATTGAACAAAGTTTGAGAGGGCTAAGGACGATTAATAGGTGATAAGATGAGGATGAAAAATCTAAATACTAATAAAGAAGTGAGGTATAAGAAAAGTTGATGATGTAGCGGACAAAAGTCTCGATTGAATGAGACATGGCGATTGAACTTCTCTTATTTTCTTTAACGATTTCTTGTTCTTCATATAAGCCTAGTTTGAGGCCTAGTTTAATTTTTTTTAAGGGCTATTATGAATAACTAAAACATCTTCTGGGATATTGAGAGTGTGGTTATGTTCTTTAAGATGTTGAGAGAAAGTGGAAGTATTTTTTTTGTGTGCTTCTACTTTCTCTTAAGATTGACTATCTAAATTGGTGTCTTCAATACCAAACTGGAACAGTGTAAACTGGCAAAATACGCTATTTTCATACGTAACCAAGATTTGTACAAAATCAGATGACCGACGAATTCGTATACTTAGACGGCGAAGAAGACAAGCAAAAATGGAAATTGCCAAATCTATTTACAAATATAATAGAGGAAGGAGGCATTATAATCATTAAAAATTTTTTAAAAACTTCATCCATAAAACTTTAACAGCGCCCGTTAGTATGTTCATTTGGTTTTAGAACCGGCTATTAGGCTCTGGAGAGCTGCAATAGGAGACAAGTTAATTTTTATGGATGATGTTGCGTCTCCAAATACCGCAGAATAACCACAGACCTGCTTGAAGCGGAAGATGTCACTGTAATGGAGTGGCCTGCTTGCTCACCCGACCTTATCTTTATAGATTAATTGTGGGATATGCTTAAAAGAAGAATTAGAGTTCACCGGGAAAATTCACATAACACTGCACAGCTCGTACAAGCTTTTCTTTAAAAATGGAACAACTTTCCACAACAAAATATTGACAATATGTTTAGAAGCATGCCCACACAAATTACAGCTTAAATAAGGACTAGGGGTAAATACACTAATTACTAAAAAAAAACAAATAAATAAAAACAATTTGATCATTAGTCGTTTTATATTAAAATTTGTTTTGATATTGACTTTAAAACAAGTGTTCTGAAGCTATTTTCTTGTGGCATGGGAATACGCCACAGTTAAAGGTTAAAGTACGTTTATTGACGTTTCAATTTCCAGTTTGGAAATCGTTCTCATTAGTAAATTAAACCATTTTTTTTTCGCAAAGTTCTAAATTTTCTCTAGTTCAGTGATTCTCAAACTGTGGGGCGCACCCCCTAGAGGGACGCGGTATTATTAATGTGGAGGGGGGCGTGAGCCTCTAATTTACTAAAATCAAAGCAAAACAAAATTATTACACAATAAACAATAAAATACGCATGAACACTAATATAACAGGTATAATTATAAAGAGCACTGAACACTAAATTATGAAAAAGTTTAATAATAAATCATTGACTTCCTTTAGCTTGTTTTGTAAAGCAAAGTTTATCGAAACGGGGTGAAATATTAGAAATAGACGTTCTCAGTTCTTTTTTTATATTTAGCTGCGATATATATTTGGTCTTCAAAGCATCCACCGCAGAAAATCCTGTTTCGTAAAGGTAGGATGTTCAAAACGGCAATAGTATACGGAACGCTTTGGTTTTCAGTGCAGAAAACTCATCATTTAATCCTACCCAAAATTTAAAAAAGGATATATTATTTAACTGTTTCTTGATTTCATTATTTGCCATAAAGTCAATGAAGGTTTCTTCTTCGGCAGTAGAGGGCCCTTCCGGTTTAATTTGGAAAGGATTTTAAAATGTTTAGTCAGCATCGCTAAATGATTTTTAATGGTTACAAAAACAACTTTCACATGTTGTTTTTCAACCTTGTAAGTTTTAATACATTCATCCACATTTGTAAACAATTGTTTTAAATTTTTGCCCCACAATTCCAATTTTTTACAAAAACCATTCACTCGTATCCAATATATGTGTATTGGTTCCTTGAAGTTGAATGTTCAAAATATTTAGTTTCTTGAATATGTCAGCAGTAGCTTAATTTCATCAAAAATAAACTATCTCGAAACATCTTGGCTTCCGGTCTATTTTCTTCTTCTAGAAAAATTGCGATTTCATGTCTTAATTCAAAAACACGTTGTAAAAATTTCGCACGTGATAACCATCTTGCCTCACAATAAAATAATTAAGCTGAATGTAATGCACCCATGTCTATACAAAATGCAAAAAAGATTCTGGTTTGCAAAGGTCTTATTTTTATCTAATTAACTACTGTTACAACCGGTGTTAGCACAATATTCAGGCCAGAAAATATTTCTTTGGAAGCCAGAGCTTCTCTGTGGATCATACAGTTTGTCCATATACACATTGCAGACTTTTGTTTCACAAGCACTTGTGGACTTTCCGGACATTGCACAAGCACCATCTGTGTATATTCCGACACAATTCTTCCACTCTATTTTTGGTTCATTTATATAATCGTTTAAGATAGCAAATGCTGAGAGTGACGTTGCTTTCAGTTCGATTGGTTTGCAAAAAAGTAGTTCTTCTACTAATGATATGGGGAAAGATTCGAACGTAATTTTGAGGTTCAAATCGGTTTAAAAATGCCTCTTTGTCAGCTTCTTGTTGATCGACGATGATAGGTATAATAAAAGGTTGAAGTTGTGGAGTAAAAGTGTGGATTTATTGACAGCTGGTAATTACAGAATATGATGTTCGTTAGTTAACTACTTATGATTGACTGTCCTTATATGAGCTTAAATCCCCAATTTATAATCTCCCAAATAATTCATACCTAAGCACAGAGGTTATTGCTTCGTTCATACCATATACAATTTAATCTAGAAAGTTCAATTAGAAAATATATTATTCGGCAATTTATTTAGTTGTGGGTAAATGAACTAATTATTAAAATATACGATATGTTTTTATATTGTTACTTATACACGGTGAAACTATAAAAGATAAAAAAGATAAGAATAATGTGAGATTACAAATTAAGGGGTTAATTTGTGATTGAAAAATATACCATCACAAAGTCGAACGTACTCGATAAAATGAGCATCTTTATTGCTATCTGTTGCCTCATTAAGCTGAATCGAAAACAGCTTGTCGTGTCAACAGTATCATTTGATAGAGTTATAGACCCCAATTTTTTAGCAAATTTATCTTCAAACATAATTTCTAAAATTTGAATTGCAGCTGGCAAAATAAGCTCTTCACCAACAGTGTAAGGCTTTTTACATCTAGCCATTTGATAAGAGTTTTTATAAGAAGCAAGTAAAGCTTTTTCATTCACAGTCAAAGTTTCTTTTTAAATGATTTTTGCTTTTCATGTGATTTTAATTTTAACTCTCTCTAAGAATTCTCGGGGTTGATTAATGCACTCACTATGAAGCATTTCCAAATGTCTTTTAAGTTTATATGGTTTCATGCTATCGGCTGCTAGAATTTTTAAGCAAATAATACATAGAAGCCGTTCTTCTTCATTTACTTCAGTAAACGTAAACCCAAAATTTAAGTAATCTTGAGAATATTTTCTTGATTTTATTTTTGGAACCACTCTCGCTTGCACACTTGTTGATGTTTCACTAGTATCGAATGCTCGCTTACGCCCAGTTAAAAATTTATCCATGACTTTCTATAAATTTAAGTATATTTACCTACTGCTTGGACTATTTTAATACCGTGAACTGCAATTAATACACGCAAAGTACAACATAAACATTCACAATAAGTTTAACAGGAAAGGAAAGGAAACATCGTAAGATACATAAAAGGCAATAGATTAAGATGGGCAGGCCACATGGTACGGAGTGATGACGACAGACTGATTAGCAATGTGTTTTAGGAAAGACCAGATGGTAAAAAATCGACAGGAAGGCCTAGAAAAAGGTGGAAAGACGCAGTCAGGGAAGACCTGGAGAAGATGGAAGTAAGGCCATGGAAAATATTAGCACAGGATCGAACTCAATGGAGGGCAATAGTAAACGCGGCAAAAACTCACGAAGAGTTGTAAAAGCAAATAATGATATGATTTATTTTTTAAAATTTCAATATTATCATTATTGTCATATATTTTCCATTGGTACAGTTATTTAACTCAGTTACCTAGTCATATAACTAACTGTACCACTAACAAAATACCTAATATTTCTAGGTCAACATCTGGTACTACCTATCAAATTTTATTGTATTTGTCAAAGAATTTTTAAATTTTTATTGTGAATCGGTAGATTTAATATAGAAAATGTACCGTTATAGTCAAAAATGTTGCAAAAAATAAGCAAAAATTAGATTTGAGCAACTGTGTATATTGTTGCAGATTATGGAACAATATGTAGTTTACATTGAAACAACCATACGCTTATTTTTTAGAGTACTGATTAAAGTCTGCCTTTAGCTAAAACTTAATTTTTAGCTGTTTATAATCAAGAAACAAGAAAAATATTATTGCATAATATTTAAACAACTAATTTTTACGTCACAAAAAATAAACTGAGAGTACATTACCAATTTAATACAAATTAATTAAATATATCCAATAATTCAATCTAACCCATTTAATAATCATTCTGCTGTTAACTTCTATAAGTCGAACTAATTAGCCGAGACAGGACCGGCTCGACAAGCTTACATCAAATAAAGAAAACAAAAATTAAAAGTGGATGATTTTGAAAATATTAGCATACCTTCTACATCATCACCAAAGATATATTCCAATGCAGTAACCAACGCAAAATTTTCTTCAAAATAGCAAGACATTATACTGTTAGCTATTCTAGGTAATAAAATACATGAATACATAGTAGCCATGGGATCTATACTCTTATCTTTACATTTCAAAAACCCATAAATCGACTTTATATTTACTTAAACAATACTAGCGTAGTAGACATTAATGTATTTACTTAAACAATACCAGTATAGTAGACACCTTACTAAACTACCATAAAACTGTAGTCATACAAGGCGATGAGATAAAAATTCGAATACTTATTACGTTAGCAAGGAGCCTAGTAATATCAAACATCTACCTTAACATCCCGGTAGTGTTAGAAACTACTATGACTAACTAGAATTATTTGCAGCATCCAAATTAATGTATTTGAAAGACGGCATGCTAGGATCTAAATATAACCATCACTTAAACTTTAGTCGCCAAACATTTATTTCTTTGATAATAACCCAATCAATTACAACCTCGAACTTAAAAACATACGATAAAACTACTTACAGAATCTTGTTATCTCCAGATGTTTTAAATTTCTCCCGATGTAATACTAGTTTACATAAAAACGAAAACTACCTACATATCAATACCAAGTAGAATACAGCAAAAATTTCAGATAGTACAATCATATCCATGCTCCAACCATACTTCTGCCGATACTAAATGAAACTTTTAAAGCTCCAAAAAATCCAAAGTAAAAAAAGGCTTTAGATGTAGAAGCCACATTAAAGCCAATTAAAAACATTTTAACAACAGCATCCTCTTAATAGAATCTAAATATCATTAAATTCTGCGACTTCGTTATAAACACAATCCAATCAAAATTTCCTAAAGTACAGCCAAAATCTATACAGGGGATTTTGACGTCTTATACACCTTATGTAATATGGTTCACATAAAATTAATTGGACGCATGAAAAATATTATCACAATAATTATAAAAAAAATAAATCCAACATATCATAAATCTTCCCTCACCGAAGAAAGCGATTACGATTTATTTCAATAGTTTAATTAAACTGATTCTTCAATAAAACTTTAATGGCTTTCACAGCCACTACCAAAATATAGTATATAGCTCGGCGCTAGTCTACTGTAGATACCGACCACTGTATCATCTTGTTTTTTTTTTCAGGCCATCATAAGATGGCCTGAATAGAATTGGTCGCAAATTAGGTTTTGACATCTGGTAAAAACGTGCAGTGTAAAATTGAAAAAGAGTTAGCCCGCAACGCGTTGTTTGACATGGCGATAATTAGTTGTATGAGTTTTTAAAGCAATTGCACATGCGTTGATAGCTAGTTTTAATAATACACACAACCAATTTATATGGAATCACCTAGTATTTCCGATTTTGTAAATTATAACTTAATTTTTTTTTTAATGGAAAATGAACTACCTTTTATAATAAACCAGTTTAATTACTATCAAAAAAAAAACAATCAAAAAATGTTACAAATGCTTAAAATTTACAAAAACGCAAAAAACACGAACACAAAAAAAGTGCAATGTTTGACTAAAGAAAGATATATTTTGTTGTTCATTTAAATAGTCAGTGTTGCCACCTCTAGCTCTAATACAAGCTTTAATCCGACAGAGAATGCTTCTAATCAAATCGTCAACTTGTTCTTAAGGTAAGTTTGCCCATTCTTCTAGAGAAACTTGAATGAGCTGATCCGCATTACCTGTATTATACCTTTGACCTCTAGTCCTTCTGTTAATAAGGTTAAATACATGCTCAATGAGATTAATATCAGATGAGCAGGCAGGCCAGCTCAGAGCAGTGACATCTTCAGTTTCCAGAATGTATGTGGCAACTCTGCTAGTAATATTTCCCACTGCACCTTACCACAGCCTAACTATGGGTTCTAGTACCAAATCGACATACCGGCGACCCATTAAACTTGGTCGTAAGGTATGCAAAGATCTTTTTTTTTATCATAATACCTCACCAAAACATTACAGTTCCTCTTTTATATTTTGGAACGGATTTGGCAGTTTGCAGTCTAGTTTGTCTGCCTCGAACTGTTAAAACCCGAATTCGACGGTCATCTGATCTTAGGCCAATTCTGGTTTCATCTGAAAAAAGGACATTTTGCCAATCTTCATTTGTCCAGCTCTGGTGTTCCAGACATCAATTCAGCCGATCAATTTTGTTCTGTCTGGATAACTTGGGGACCCTTAACTGCCTCCTGCTAAATAAGTTTTGAAAACGAATATGTGAGAATATTTGAGAACTGAAATGTCAATACCTGTAGTCAGCAAAACATGCCTTTGGAGCTCCGGATGAGAAGAGGTTGGATTTCTTCTAGCTATTTGACCTAAAAACCGGTCTTGTAGATCACTAGTTACTCTACGACGACTTTCTTTAGGCGTGTTCTTAAGTGTACCCAATTCTAAGTTAATCAATTGAATTAATCTTGCATAAGTTTTTGAAACAACGCTCTGCGAGACGTATAGCGTAGCTGAAATTTGCCTTAGTGACATTCCTTGCTCAAAAAGAGCCACAGTTCTTTCCCTCCAAACATCTGACAAACCTACGTAGGGCATATTACCTCTTTTAAACACAAACTTAACTTTAATTTGACGTCTCGGTTTTACAACTTGACACAAATAATAAAATTTTTCAATGTGTACTTGATCAATTTTTATCAACTACGAATCGTATTTTTAACACAAACCTTTATCTCTTTTTTGCAAAAAAGTTGTCATACATTTCTTATTATTAAAAAGAAATACTAGGTGATTCCTAATAAGTTTTTTTGTATATATATATATATATATATATATATATATATATATATATATTATATATGATAAACATATGATTCAAAATACTTTTTTTTAAATGTTTTTTAAAGCAAACTTTAATTTATTTAACGTAATAACACTATAACGAACTTCTAAACTGTTTCAAAATATTCTGGCACTAGCAGTTTGTCAAACAAGTGATGTTGCGCTCTCTTTCACCTTATCTTTGATACGTTGTGTTTTAAAAGTTGGCAACCCTAATTTGCGACCAATCTCAGTGAATCTGATAGCATCATGATAAAACATTGTTTTTATTTGATATAAAAAACTTGCATATTATACGTTATAAGCCGCTTATTTTATTAAAAAAATTAAAGAAATTTTATTTCAAACCTAATTAATTATAATTTAGTTTAAAATATTAACGGTTACTTGTTGACTGATAACCTATTATCAATTCTCCCAGTTTTAAATGAAAAATATGAGTTTTATCAACTACGTAGAAACGTAGTAATTTTGCAGTGGGATCTCGCACCCTTAGTCTTTTTTAAATAAATTGTACAATTTTATTAGAGAATATCTGTTGGCCGAAGGCAGAACTCATTGTTAAAAAATCTACGTGATTGGTATCAATCCAGATCGATTGATTTGTTTAGTGCAGCAAGTTCTAAAATAAAAATAGCCATTATGATTGCCAACCTCCGTAGGGAGACGGCACTTTAAGAAGAAGAATGCTACTGTAAATAATTGGAGGTACGTTTTATTTACCGATGAGTCCAGGTTTACCTTGTGGTCTCCAGATGGCCAAAGAAGACCACATGAGCGTTTTGCAGAATGTACCTTCAGTCCTAGGGTGGCTATCAAGGGGGCTCAATTCTGGTATAAGCCGGAATTTCTCTAGAGGCACGTACATTTTACATCGTTCCGAGAGACTCCATAACAGCTGCCAGGTACAGTGATAAAATTCTCCAATTGTATTACTTATTTCCTCTGCCCCTATTAAGTGTTATCTTTAATTGGTAAAATTCCCACGGTATAGTTATTGGCCAAACGCGAATGGTTATCAGTTGTTTCTTAAAAAGTGAGGTCACTTTACTTTTTACGTGTGCAATTGAATCTTTCTATGCCCCAAGGGTCCATTGTAGAAAATTTATAAAATCTCGTGCCGCAAAGAGTTTAAATTAATTATAGTCAGGACAAAATTATATCGGGCACCTCTTGTTTTTCATAATTTTTAACATACTAAATAATTTTTATCCATTAAACATATCAGTGCAGGTCGATATTATATCTTATCTTATGGCTATTATAAATGCTTTATTATACTTACAGGAATTATTTTAAAGTGGGGAAAAAGTTTGTATCGACTATAATTAAATGTTCTTAAAAATGCTTTGCACTA
The DNA here is from genome assembly GCA_918026665.1 of Diabrotica balteata. NCBI lineage: Eukaryota > Metazoa > Arthropoda > Insecta > Coleoptera > Chrysomelidae > Diabrotica > Diabrotica balteata. The sequence goes on along the minus strand of OU898282.1, from coordinate 84,691,174 downwards.
TCCACACATGAGCTAACGATTAACAAATAAACAAACCAACAAACAGATTTGCACAAAAATTACTGGGCCATTTCGCATTCGACAGAGGACGGAGCGGAAAAACGAAGTCCGCACCTGTTAACTGCCTGACTTACGATCGTTCGACAATTTGGCCAATAGCAAGGCGTTCGTCACGTGTAGACTCGAATATCACGCGGTGACTTGTGTTGATTCTGTCCGTAACTTGAAGTTGAATTTACTGTAGAGTAAGAAAGCCTTGATTAAAATTACTATATAATTATAACATACTATAAATATATACTATAAATTACTATACCATACTAGTAGAAATCCTATAAATGCTAATAATCCTAGTACTATGTCTCGGAAAACGGACGGACTCAAACGAAGACGAAACTGATTTGGGCAACATGGAACGTCCAAAGATTAAGAAATAAAAAGGAAGATGTAATGAAAAACCTTAAAGAAACAAAGGTTGATGCAGCAGTGCTCACAGAAATCAAAAAAAAAAGGAAACGGGATTGATAAACAGTCAGACTATTTACATATACACAGTGGAGTGTCAAAAACTAACAGGGCTTCAATGGGTGAATGAATATTGATACATAAAAAATATCAGAAAGGTCTTACTAGCTGGGAAACAATAAATAAGAGACTAGCCTCAGTAATTACAACGATAAAAGGACATAAATTAACAATTATAGGAATATATGGTGTAAACGATGACGCAAATCTAGCAGAAAAAGATCAATTTCATGATCTACTAAACGAAACCCTTATAAAAGTGGGAAACCAGAGGGAAATAATACTTCTAGGGGATTTAACTCAAGAATAGGACAAAGGGAGAAAGATCCTGTAATCAAAAGATATAGTGAAGAGGCTGAAAATCATAATGGGAGACGACTAATTGAATTACGCCAACAACATTAGCTAAGAATTAGGAACGGTTACTTCAAACATAGAGATATACATAAATACACTTGGCATCAAGACACTAGAAACATAAAATCTATTAACGACTATGTCATTACAAAACAAAACACTAAATTAAACATCCAGGACACTAGGGCTTACAGGAGTAAGGAATGTGGATCTGACCATTATTTGGTTGCGGCTAAGACTCTGATTCCGTTTAACCGACACGTTGAAAGCATCAATACTCCAAAAGGAACTGATATAAATCTGAAGAGATATAATGTCAGAAGCCTACAAGAATATAGCACTAAAATCTTACACCAAAATATATTAAATGAAAAACTACTTGAGGAATACCTAACCGCTGAAACCAACCAAGTAAACGAACATATAACTAACTGTATTCACCACGCAGCCCAAAAAGCTCTAGGCGAAGAAACTAGAACAGTCCACAGATCAGCGGGACCAATCACTTGGAATACACAGCTTGAAGAGTAAAGAAATTAGAAACAGGAAACGTACATAAGATGGCTGAACACTAAGAACCTTGAAGATAACAAAATATACAAAGAACAGCAGAGAATATTTAAAGATATAAGAAGGAACAACAAAAATGAAACATTAGATGCAAAATGTAAAGAAGTTAACTGTTACATCGGAGAAGCGCAATGATCAGCGGCATGGAAATTAATAAAAACCCTGATAACCGACACATCAAATAAAAGTCGAATACAGCCCATCCAGATGGATACATGGAAAGATCATTACGCAAGGGAACTGAATGACGACAAAGATATTTATAATACTGACTCACCTCAACGAATACGACTACAAGGTCAATATGTAAACGTGAAAGAAGAACAAATACAACAAGCGCTTAAATCAATGAAGAATAAAAAAGCATCCGGATCGGAGAACATACCAGCAGAACTTCTAAAAAGCGGAACACTAAAACTAATAAGCTAGCTTAAAGTGCTATTCACAAGATACTTAAATGGGGAAGAAATCCCGAATAGTTGGAAAAAAGCATGGAGTACTCCAATTCACAAAAAAGGTCCAAAACATATTTGCGGAAACTACATATGTATCTCTGTCACCAGTACCTTTAGCAGGCTGTTTGGTAAAATCTTAAAAAACATGATTGAGAAAGAATACGAACCTCATAAAATTGAACAGCAAGCAGGATTTAGATCTGGAAGATCTTGCGTAGACCACATCTTACACAACTGAATGAAAAGAAAGTTGCAAGAAACCATGAAATACTATTTGTGGATCTCACAAAAGCATATGACACGATTCCTGTGAGAAAGCTATGGCAGTCTATTGAACTATCTTCATTAAATAGCACGATCATCGCCGCAGTCAAACAATTATACAATAAAGCATCATCAAAAATCAAACTAAACAACACCTTATCAGAAGAATTTCCAGTAACAAAAGGCTTACGACAAGGATGCTGCCTCTCTCTAATATTATTTAAGATCTATTTAACTGAAGCACTAAAACCCTGAAGAAGATCCTGTTCAGGAATGGGGATCCAACTTGACGACGATACAACATTATACACTCTACATTTTGCGAACAACCAAGCAGTAGTGGCAGCAGAAAAGGAAGATTTAGAATTCATGATGAGACGGTTATAGTTTATTTGTCTTTCGGTTTTGGACCGTGTCATTTGTGAGTGACCCAAAAGTGGGTTTATCTCGACGTTTCGCTACAATTGTATGTAGCTTCTTCAGGAGAACAAAGAAAAAGAAATCAAAAGACAGGAAGATGGGTAGTAAGCAACGGTAACTCAGTTACTCAATGCAACCAGAGGCGAATACTAACTACCAAGATGGGCATATGGTCACAGTAACTCAACTACTTAACGCAGCCAGAGGTAAAAACCAAATGCCAGGACAGGGATTCACGTCCAACAGCTCAGAACACTAACGCGTCGAGAGACGGGGAGTGAATCCGACGATTACTCCGCTACCGCTCTATTTATAGTCGCGGTGACCTGTCGTGTCGGAACGTGTCGGCACACTCCGTGGCGCGAACGTCAAGAAGCGCGTCTGGCCAATCATGTGGCTGCGTCGTGGTAGCGGGGCCGGACGGCGGCTCTAGACTGAGATTCCAGATGAGAGACAAGTAGTATCCTTCCTCTCGATTGATATTATGTGGATTTTTTCGGATCTCCAGAGATTCGCGGATTTTCCTGGAATAAAAGAAGGGGCTCTTAGCATTAATATGGGTTTTTTCGAACAATATGGAATGACCGGTTTCTTGGCAGTGTTCTGCAACTGCAGAATGGGAGAAAAGACCTGATCGAATGCATCTTTGATGCTCTTGAATCCGAGTTTTGACGGAACGACCAGTGTCGCCAATATACACATGTCCACATGAACAAGGAATAGAATAGACACCACAGGAAGATAGGGGCGGTAATGGGTCCTTAGGAGAGGGTAGATATTGTGAGATTTTCATATGGTGGTCGAAAAGTAGTCCTGATACCTTCTTTGCGAAGAATTTTGCCAATCCTATCAGTGACGCTTCGAATATACGGAAGAAAAGCCACAGGAGTATTACCCAAGATTCTGAATTTGTCGTCCTAGGGTGTAAAGGGGGATGTAGATGTCGGTGTGTAATATTTTGAATTGTGGACTTGGAGTAACCGTTGGCGACAAGGGTTTTTTGCAGATGGCCAAGTTCTTCTCTAAGGTTGTCAGGTTCAGAAATCGAAATGGCCCGATGGATGAGAGAGTTGATAACAGAATTCTTTTGGGCAGGATGGTGGTGTGATGAAGCATGTAGGTAACGATTCGTGTGAGTCTTTTTTCTATAAACAGAGTGACCCAATCGGCCATTGGGCTTGGAGGTGGCCAACACATCAGAAAGGGAAAGGACCGATTATTTTCTACTTCCATTGTGAATTTTATACTCGGATGTTGTGAGTTAAGATGATCTAGGAAGGGGAGAAAGAGTATGTTGACCATGGGGCCAGACGATAAATGTATCATCAACGTAGCGGAACCAGACTTTTGGTTTTAAGGGGTAAGATTCTAGGGCTAAAGACTCAAAGGCTTCCATGAAAATGTCAGCAATGACAGGGGAAAGGGGAGAACCCATTGGTGTTCCAGATATTTGTTTGTAGAAATTGCCTCTAAAAGAAAAATATGTTGAAAGGAGGCATTTTTCCGCAAGATCTGCCAAAACCAAAGACTTGTTATCATTGGTCAAGTGATCTCGCAGAACAACTAGAGAGTCATGTATGGGGATATTGGTAAATAGGGATGATACATCGAAACTGACGAGAAGGTCTTGGGGATCGACCGTGAGGGAAGAGATTAAGGTGATGAAATGTGTGGAATTTCGGACATAAGAAGAGGTACGACCAGTATAGGTCTTAAACTGATTTGACAAGTACTTTGCGAGTTTGTAGGTAGGAGAGTTAATCGTAGTCACAATGGGACGAAGAGGTACGTTGTCTTTATGGATTTTGGGAAGACCGTAAATTCTGGGGCGGATGGAGTTTTTCGGAACTATGGACTTCTTAACATCATCGGAAAGATCGTATTGTTTGATGGCATGGGAAATTTTGCGTTCGACTCTAGGAGTGGGGTCTCGAGAAATTGTATTATAACAGGATGTATCCCTAAGTAAGTCGTTTACTTTCTCTATGTAGGAAGGAGTATCCAGGATGACTGTGGCATTACCTTTGTCTGCAGGAAGGATTATTATCTCAGAAAGAGAACGGAGATTTTTGAGAGCTATGAATTCCTCACGAGATATATTGGAAGTAGGGTTTTTCTCTGTATCAAGACATTTAGCGACGTCAAAGCGGATACGGTCGGCTAGAATTTTGGGAATTGTGCGGAGTGCCGCTTCCACATTTGAAACTATTTCTTCGGTAGGAATTCTGGAAGGAGTGATAGCAAAATTAAGACCTTTATATAGAAGACTGCTTTCTGCACTTGTTAATTGGTGAGAAAAAAGACTAATGACGGTGTTAGTAAGAGGTGAATGAGAAGTAGAAGTGGTGGAATGTGATTTTTTCTTAGATACATGGGATTAGAATTTCTTTTAGAAGGAAAAAGGGTGA